>BSBK01007259.1:0-320000 GCA_027943335.1 Chamaecyparis obtusa
ATATATATATATATATATATATATATATATATATATATATATATATATATATATATATATATATATATATATATATATATATATATATATATATATATATATATATATAAATATATATATATATATATATATACACATATACATATACATATATGTATGTATGTATATATACATATATGTGTGTGTGTATATATGTGTGTGTGTGTGTGTCTGTGTGTGTTTGTGTGTGTGTCTGTGTGTGTATGTGTATGTATGCATGTACACACACACAAATAGATAAAACTATGATATCAATAATCACTTCACTAATCAGTTAGTTCTAGTAAACATCTGTGACTAGAGGCACAACTTAAATGCTTTGTATGATTAAAGTATTTATTACCATATGTTTGAACCAAAGAGAAGATTTGTATATAGTCCAACTATTTACAAAACTAGTATAAACTGTATATAACCCTTTAAGCCATAAAGACTGAGGAAAAGATAATGAAAATATAAGATCTAATCATGTTTAACTTCTACGATATCAACATACTAATGAGCTAACAAACTGTATAGATACACCAGGATTAAGCTAAGTCCATAGTGTCCAACCAACTGGCCATAACTATTACTAGGATTATTGACATGAAATACGACCTCCCCATCACTATTAGATACATTAATATCCACGACCTCATCCTGTGGGCCACCCTTCCTGAACTATCCTTTTTTCTTCATAGCTATCTTTTTAGCTTGATCCTTGTTCCTTCTAGCCTTGATGATAATTGGTGGAATGACCTAAATATTGTCTAGGTTGATAGTGTAAAAAGAGTTTGGGATATTGTAGCCTTCAGATTTCCTGTAATCACACATCCAAACTGAGTTCTCAGTGTGAACAATTCTAAGCCATATGAGTATAAAGTGGATATTTCTATCCACCTCCTCCCATCGATTGTCAAAGATAGATTTTTCTTTGAAGACAATGATGGGTCTTTTAGAGAGACCTTCCGGATTTGTTGGCATACCTAGGTAAATTCCCATCTAATACTTTGGATATGGGATCTCAAGCTTCTCATTAACACAGACTACTTTCTCTAAGCCTCCAAAAATTTCTTTACTAAAAATAATCCCACACAGATATACTACATCTTGTTTATGGATCCTCGTGGTTAGCAGGATGGCATCAAAGATACCAACGATATCATTGTTAGTTCTAAAATTAAATTCATTGTTATAGAACTTCTCACCTAGAATAATAACTAATGCCCTCCTAGGAAAGTCCTCAAGATGTTTGAATATCCTATCCAAACATTTTGGTTCGATGGCACCCCTAAAAGCCATTTGCCTACTTTCAGAGACATGAACCAATTTGATATTTGTTTCCATCTTCAAACACATAGATAACAATATTATATGTTGAAAATGATAAACAACAAGGCTATAAAGATGAAAGGGCTTCCATATTTTACTAGACCCTTCTAGATTGACCCACCAATACAATGCCATGTGATGGTATAAAATCATAGCAAAGGTCACTTTTAATGATGGAAAGGCCTACAAGAGACAGACGAGGAAAAAACCAAAGGAAGAAAGAAATATAAATTAGAGCCCATCACGAGAAATGATTGAATATAATGAGCACAAGTACCATTATAAAAAGAAAATATTTAAACATACATATACCACAATAATTATGAATGTGTATATACACATATATATATATTTTATATATTAAACATAAGTAATGGATATATATATATATATATATATATATATATATATATATACATGCATATGTATGTATATATATGTATATGTATATAGGTACATATGTGTCCATACATACATACATACATACAAAGATATATATATATTATATATATATATATATATATATATATATATATATATATATATATATATATATATATATATATATATATATATATATATATATATATATATATATATGTATGTATGTATGTATGTATGTATGTATGTATGTATGTATGTATGTATGTATGTATGTATGTATGTATGTATGTATATGTATGTATATATATATATGTGTGTATATATATGTGTATATGAGAGTAGATATCTGGAATATATATGTGTCTAAATGAAAAATATAAGAAATAAGATCAGTGTAGGGGATGAGGGAGAACAACTGGGCATATGAAATGGCACAACCATTATAAGGCCATGTATATATACATATATGTGTATATGTGTTTATTCTTATGCATATATAAAAGATGCATCATATTCGGTATATGTGTATGAGTGAACCAAATGACTATAAATATATGTATATATGTAATGATATACTGATTTTCTACAACATATGAAATATGAGAAAAATGTATGGTAGATAAGTGATACGATAAGAAGAAACAAAAAATTAATAGTCATGTTTACAAACCCTTGTCACATGAGTGTAAATAATGTTCAAAAGTATCTGGATAATAATGGAGCCCAATAGGAAAAATCCTAAGCCATTACTAGTGGCAATAATATACTTTCAAACTCTGAACCATCTGCCCCCAAATTTTCTAACTCATCCACAATTTTATTGCCTTCACGGTATACATGGCTAATGGTGATTTCTTTAAAGCATCCAAGAAGCTCCACTACTATGCCTAATTTAGAATGCAACTTCCAATTAGGCATATTACCCAATCATAGAGAATTTATTATTATTAATGAGTCACCTTCTATTGCCACCTTTTTCAGGGGTAATTTATGATAAAGCAATAAGCTTTCCACAAGAGAAATGATTTTTCTATGTTGTTAGTTTCCATGGAGGGAGGTTTAGCATATTTTGCACAAATCTCCCTATTAGAATTATGAATAACTCCACCAATTCTAGTTGCCCTCGGATGCACCATCAAAATTGAGTTTTTCTCATCCTTCATCTGGACTAGACCATTGACACTGATCCCTCTTTGTCTTCTTATTCTCATATTTTTGGTAATAATGAGGAGGTATGGACATGCCAAACCATTTCTTTCTTATTTGTCACAAGTGATAAACCTAGCATCCTATAGGTTACCATTTCTTACCCTACTATTTACTGCTTCAACAATAGATGCTTCTATTTTGTTTAAAAATCTATCAAGATCCATTATTTTATCTTGAAATATATGTATATTTCTTTCCTTCTATATTTCTCAAGTCAAGCTGGACAGTTCTATCTTCAACAAACTTTTATAGATACTATTGGAACACAAATCAAGCCAACATTTTAAAGTGTCCTTCAAATTATTGGGGAATGCAGAGGACTAGCCTAGCTTGTTTCATAACCATTTCCAACAAGAGGAGGAGAAGGAGAATTCTAAAAGTAGATGGTCTATAGATTCCTCATTTGCCTCACAAAGGACACATTTAGAGGGCCCTTTGAAGCCTATTTTCTTGAACCAATTAGCGGTTAGAATTCTACCTTGCATAGGCCATAGAAATGTACCTTCTTTTGGGAGGCATACTTTATCTCAGCACTAGTGATTAGGCATTTCATACTTTTCCCATTGTTGTTTCTCAACTAAATGTCCCATCCTTAGTGTTATATTCACTAGATTTGGCTCCCACCTAGATTAATCTATCAAATCCTAGTTTTGGTGTAATATCCCTATCTTTTAGGACCTTTTACAGTTCTATTATTTCACATCTTGGAACAAGAAGATTCTCAAAGGATTTCCATCTCCATCCTAAAAAGGAGTTAGTATGAGATACTCCAGATAATTCTTCAATTGATGTCCCCAGTTTTCCTCAAGATACTTCCTAATGTTGACCAGGCTAGGGTTATTATTAAGGGAGGGATATCCCCCCATGAATCAGTCCATAAATTTTCCTTATCTCCTTCTTAGATGTCCCATGTGATATGCTTGCTAATTATCTCTTTACATTCTAGAATAAAGTTCTAGATCCTGGACCCATTTGGAGGGTTTTTAGTCCTAAAAAGGATTTTAGAAGCATCATTACTAAGATACTTCTTTAATATCCTCACCCATTCACTATTAAATTCCTTATATAACCTCCACATAATTTTATCTCCAAGGGCCCTATTCTATTTTTTTAAGTTTTTGAAGCCTATGCCTCCAAATTATTTGGGTCTACATAACTTATCGTAGTTGATAAGAGCCTATTTTTTTCTTTTCTGAGTTGCCTTGCTAGAAAAAGGTACACAATTTCTTCTCAAGATTATTTTCATTTCTTGTGTCAGAGAGATACAAGACATTTGATATATTGGAAGAGCTTCTAAGACTGATTTCAGCATGGTCACTTTTCCAGTTGATGAGAGCTAATTACCTTTCCAACTACTAATTATTTTGTCCATTTTCTCTTTAAGAGGTTTCCATAGCCTGTTAGTTCTAGTGTCTTTATCTAAGGATATTCCTATATATTTATTGGGGAATGAACCATTTTTAAAACCCAGTATGTTGCAAATTATTGCCTCATCTTTATTGTACATGTGAAAGAAGAAGATTTTAGATTTATCTTTATTAACATCTTGCCTAGAAGCTTTAGCATAATTGTTTAGAATTTCATTAAATTTCTTGGATTCCTAACTAGACCCTTTACCAGCTAAGATTGTATCATCAATGAATTTCTAATGTGTAGTGTTAATGATACCCTTTGTGATCTTAACCCCACTAATTTGGTCCAAGTTTTGTGCCTTCGTTATAGATCTTCCTAGTGATTCCACCATTATGATATAAAGGAAAGCAAATAGTGGATCCCCTTTTCTTAGGCCTCTAGAGGGGCTAAAATGCCCCTCAGGGGACCCATTCACTAAAACTAAAAATTTGGGGTTGGAGATACAAGTGAAAATCATCTTGATCCATTGTTTGAAGAAGTTGAATGCTTCCAAACACTTACATAGATGCCTCCAATTAACCTTATCATAAGATTTCTTGATGTCTAATTTTATTAACATGCTAGGATCCATGTTGTTTTGGATAGAAAGGATAGCTTCTTGGATGATAATAACCTCATCAAATATTGATCTACTAGGGACAAACCATGTATGTTCCTCAGATATTAATAAGGGTGGGAGTGGCTTGAATATTCTATTGACTAATAGTTTAGAGAAGACTTTATAGATTGTGTTACATAAGGAGATAGGTTTTTAATCATCCATAATCCTCTGGGCTCTCAGCATTCTCTTTCTTAGGAATTAGGGTGATAAATGTATTGTTAATTTCATTCAAGATGCTAACTAATTTTCTCATACTTTCTAAAGCTTCAATCATTTCAAGGCCCATAAAGTGCCAACATTTTTGGAAGAAAGCTTCAGAAAATCCATCTGGACTAGGTGCTTTGTCTGGATGGGACCGGTTTAAGGTTTTTTCTATTTTTTAAGGGGTAAATTGTTTATTCATGTTTTTATTGTGTTCATTGGAAATGACCTTAAGAATGCAGATGGATAGTTCCTATTAGGATATTAGGTCAAACCCTTCATAATCATTCAGAAAATTCTCAAAATAATTAATAATTTCCAAATAAATGGTGGGGGGATCCGTAGATAATGGTATTTTTTATACTAGAGATTTTGTTAATAGATCTTCTAAATTGAGTGTTGTTATGGAAGAATCTAGTGTTCCTGTCCCATTCAACTAACCATACCTCTCTAGATTTTTTCTTCCAATATGTTTCTTCTTTGGATAAGAGCTCCTCATACCTACTCGACAGTTCTTTCTCCCTAATATAATTACATTGGTCCATACCATGTTTCATAACTTCATAATTGAGGGCATTGATCTCTTCTTCTACACATTCTTTTTCCTTGAAGATATTTTTAAAATGATTTCGATTCCATTCAAGAATCTTATGTTTGATTCTTTTTAATGTGGTGTTGAAAAAATACATTTTAGATCCCTCCACCTCTTCTTCCCTCCACTATTTTTCAACTAAGTCTAAGAAATCAAAATCTTGCAACCACATTTTCTCAAATTTAAAGGGACATCTCTTTAGTTTAGATACCTCCTCAATATCCAAGGCTACCATAAAGTGATCAGATCCTCCATTAGGCAGAATTGAGGCAAATAAATATCTTGGAAAGCAGATTACCTTTGAAAAAGAACCTGTCTAACTTCTCAGTTGTATTTCTAAAACTAGATCTTCATTTATTCTAAGTATAAAAGACATTATTTGTAGCAATTTCTATCAAATTAGTGCTTTGAACCCAATTTTTAATATTTTTCAGAGCTTTTGACTGTATTGAATAGCCTCCTCTTTTTTCATGGTTGTTCAATATAACATTATAATCCCCCCCCCATGATAAAGGGTCCATCATGGTTATTGTCTAGGTAGGCACCAATTTCTGACCATAATACTTTTTTTCTTAATGTGAGAGTTGGGCCATAAATGTTGAGAAGACAAAAGCATAAATTATTACTTATAATCTTTACCCAGCCCCCTTTCCCATTTCTATTATTGACTATGTTTTCATAAGTAACTTTCCTAGGGTCCCATATGGTTTCAAGACCCCCCAAGAAACCTTCTGCTAGCATACTATGAATTTTATGGATACCTAATCTCTTACTAAGAGAGGATACTTCATCTAAACTCAACTTGGTTTCCTGAATCATGTATATTTCTACCTAAAAGGTATTCAAAGCATGTTTTAGCAGGCGCTTCTTGTTAGGGGCACTCAAGCCCCTAACCTTCCAAGTGATGACCCTCATTTCTCTATGGGAAGTCTCTTCCCCTCCCCAGCTTGTACAAGTGAGGTGATCTTAATTTTATCCTCTACTATTCTAGCCTGGTTAAGTAATACAACAATGGGCTTTCTCCCTCTCTTTTTGGGTATTTTTCCACAATCAAGACTAGATTTATCAGAATAATATGACTCTAGTCCCAATTTAATTAGGGGATTGTGTTCTTTATCTAACACAGGTATATCTACCTCGAGACCAAAGAATTATACATTCTCCTCCATTTCTAACTTAACAAGGTCTGATAAAGTAGCATGATGATCTTAAGTGAATATAATACTATTGGTTAACAGTTTGTCCTCCCTTTAGATTTATAATCTTTGACTCTTCTTAACACCCAAGGTGAGAGAACAAAAGGATGTTCACCAACAAATGGGTCAGTGTAAGTCATCTATCACTGCCCTCTAAATTGACAGGTATAGCTCCCTGATTGTGTTTAATCTTCAATGTATTTGTTTCTTAATGATCATCAGATTATCTCCTATGAGTATTAACCAAATTGTTTGTAGGCACAAATAATTCAGGCAAGGATAAAGTGGATAAGCTATAATCCCCAATGGAATGTTGATCACAGATTATCATAAGGACTATCTTCTAACTAAACCTATCTATTCTAAGAATGCATAATCTATTGAGGAGAATAGAAGCAAAATTATACATGGACAGTAAATGGAATTACTTATGCTGCAATTACTAACATGAAATGGAATCCAAGAAGGAATCACAGTTCCATATACAATTGTACTTTCTATTCAGGTGCATGCATCTAAACTACTGAATGAATAGGAGAAGAATCATACATGAAAAGTAAATAGAATCACCTATACTACAATCACTACATGAAATGGAATCCAATAAGGAACTGCAGCTTCATTTATAACTGTTCTTTCTATTCAAATGCAAATGAACAACTACTAGCACAAGAAACATGAAATAAAGCTTAGCAAATAGAATTACTTTGCTCCAATACAAGTTTGCCCACCTTTTTATTGATTTCCTTTACAGTATTTATAGAACTTACAATGCTTGTTGGAAATGATTCAACTTCCAAAATACAAAAAGATAAGGCATAAAGAGAGAACATCTCGATGATAGAATTTGAAAAGCCAATCACTGACATGGGAATAAGAAAAGACATCATGACCGTGACACTTCATTTCAAGACTTTAATCTTCTTCATGATCAACATCTGTCAGGCCAAATCCATTGGGTTTTCAGAGTCACAAATAATTATCTCTGCTCATAACTTTAGATTCAAACTAGAACATAAAATGAAAGGCTGCAAATAATCACCCTTCAAACAACATTGTCTTCATCCTCGAATGCCAAGTTTACTGGACCATTGAAACAGGACTTTGTCTGATATTAAGATGTATTGAAACTCTTATACCACTTTACAGTGATGGCTTACTGCAACAATTGAAATTCCTATCTTCGATCATCTTCTCAAGCGAGAATACAAACTCTATTGGATTACGTCATCTTTTAATCCCTTTATTTTCCTTAAACATTGGCCCCACCTAACAATTTCTCATCAAATGGTGGTCGCATGATCATGAGAGGAAAGAATATTCCTCGCGATCATGTGCCAGCCGTAGATCTCCTGTAGTGGACCCCCTACGCTTTGTCACTTTTGAAAAGGTAAAATCAATGACTATCTTAAGATCTTATACGTCTGACCCCACCTTACTGCATGAAATACTACGACGAATCAAGAGCTACCACATCAATTATTTGACCAGTCACACTCATCACCATCTCATCGTCACACTTGCGCTGTTGGCCTACGTGGGTCCCAGTAGAGTGCATTTGCCTGCCCAAACTCAATTGTCACATGATCGCATAGCATTATTTTATTTCATGCGATCATGCGACCACTCTATGATTGGTGCACATGGAGCGATCCCGCTAACCTGCAAAGAATCTCTTGTACCATATCGGCAAAGTGGCGATCATCGATTAAGCATCTTATAACCGCAGACAAACTTTTCTTGGCCCCACCTGACATGTGGAAAGATCTCGCAAGTTCACAAAGCATCTTCCTTCCCATAGCGACTAAGAGACTACCATTGATTTAGTATCTACAACTCTTTTGGTCCCCCGGCTACGTGTCAATATCCTGCTAAGTCGCTAAGCATCTTCGGTGACTTACGTTGTCGCATGATCGCATAGCAGTATTTTAATCCATGCGATCATGCGACCGCTTTATCATTGGCGCATCTGCGCTATCAAAGTACATGGGTCCCACTGCCACGTGGAAGTTCTCGCTATGTCATAACTTAGGTCCCGCTGAGAAATAGGGCCCACTAATCTGCCCTTTTTTTACTTTTCGCATGATCGCATGGCTCTTTTTAACCTCTTGTGATCATGCAACAACTCTATTTTTGTCAAGTCCACACATCTTCCAAGAGGTTGTATTTCCCTGGCCAATCATAATGTCTGCATTGTTGGTGTATGTGGACTCCAACTGGAGTCAATTTAATCTTCCCTGTCCTTTGTGCCTCTTTCCCACCTAATTGACTGTGCTTCATACCTTGTCGCATGATCGCAAGGCAGTTCTCTCAGTCATGTGATCATGCGACCACACACCTAACCAGCTACGCTTAACATTAGGGAGGCCCACCTGAATATGTGGCAAGATCCTGTTAACCCGCTAAGAAAAGGTGACGTAATAAAGACAAAATAGGAACCGTTGATTTAGTATCTTGAAGATATAATAACCACGGGCAACTTTTCAGACCAACCACTTTACACGTGGCTTCATCCTGCTATCTCTTGAAGGATCTCTGACATCATGAAGGGATAGTGAGGGCCGTTGATCTCATCGAACATGATAAATCTTTAACTTGCGAAAAAAGAACTGAGTGAGTGCGAAAGGAGCAACCGAAATGAGAAAACCTGCCGAGCTCGTTCTCTGCAAATTTAGCATCAAACCACGTGCCAGTTTTTTCATTAAGGATCATTGAGACCCATAGAATCGACCCATGCCTTTATATCATAAAAAAACCACACTTTACCACTGATTGGATCATGTATTACAAGGTGTGTATTCGGCTCTGCTAAGCTAGGAAAAGAGGTACCCGAGTTCAAAAGAACCATTTTAGTTGCATGTCTCTACCTTTTTAATTGCTCCTTAATCATCTTGCATCAGGAAGTTCTCAAAAAATTGAATCTAAATTCATGTCTGTCCAAACTTTACTTCTGAAAATTGAATCAACCTTCTTCTGATTCCTTGCAAGTGCCTGAAGATCATGATTTGGAATCATCATTTCACCTGAGAAAATTACCAATCAAATCATGTTATTCTTGCCAGGTAGGTATTTATCACTTACACATGATGACAAGGTTTTCAAGGCAACCCACTCGGCTTGAATCAAGAAGGCAAGGAACCCTGGCAAGAATAGCCTATCTTAGAAAAGCTAGACCTAGACACCAGACTTGACAAGACCACATGACTCCAACATTGCCAAAAAATGGGTGACTGAAAGTCAGGCAACAAATACCCTTTTCAATTTCTTCTTAAATCTTGTCGACCATATCCAATTGCATAATCTTAATTATTAGATCTTTCTTTTCTTTATTTATTTCCTCCATATTAATAAATTCATGCAATATCCCTTCAACCAGAGTATACATGGTCTCATTACATACTTGTTCAATATCTAGTTCCAAATACTCACCTCTCCCATCATCTTCCCTAGGGACTATCTTAGGGTCTCCATCTTCCACAATTGTATCCTCAAGATGCAAACTATTCCCTTCTTGGGAGTCTGTCCCGCATGTAGGATTGCTCAGATCATGGTGCAAGATTAAACTATCCTCTTGCACTCCCTCCTTACTAGTACTCTGATTGCAATCTTCCCTTACAACCTCCCCAATTTTTTTGTTTACCATTAAAGGACTACTACACTTCTATTTTCCATGATCTCCTCTTCCTCAACCCCTATCCCACCAGGAAATGTATCTACTAATCTGACATGTGAGCATAGTTGAAGGGAAAGAAGTAGATTCTTACCATGAGAGAGTTTCTAAGACTCAAGATTACATAAGTAAGCCTAATCAATCTATGCTAATGCCTTGTTAAACTTTTCTTGAGAGGAAATGATATATGTTACAGGTGGTATGGGGTTAGGAGAATCTAAATAATTAATAATAAAGCCACTTGTAGCTTCATTGAAAGAGATTATGACATTTTCTGTAGGCTTGGAGATATTCTCATACACCTTATTAGTTTTAAAGACATCATTATCATTTGTAAATAGGGGGTGATATTATTTATTTAAAACAGAGTCAGTCTTAATGTCCCCCACATAAATTTAAGGTTTGATGATGCACGAGGAGTGATTAGTAATCAGTTCAAGTGGTTTCAAAATATATTTTGTTAATATATATATTTATTTGGTGTTTTATAGGGATTTTGAGGGGCTCAGATATCCCAAGTTGATGATGCCATACTTTATACCATCGACTTTGGCCTAGAAATCTTTATGGTATCATATTTTACACATCTTTTTAATTGAACCCATGCGAGTCATTTAGATCTAGACTTTTTTGACTTAGACTTAATATTATATATTTGTTTCTATTATGTTAATTTCATTTCTGTTAGGTTACCCCACCTAGCTTGATGTCCTCTCGTGTGCAAAAGGCATCTTCTAGCACACTGAGATAGAAAATGATATCCTCACGGACACCCAAATGATAAAAGGTAATTTAGTATAATTTAAATTTATTTGTTAAAATGCATTATGATTAAACATGTACCAGTAGATATTGATGAATGCGCCTAATTTGTTTGTTCTATATATAGAAACAATTGGGGTTTATAAAATTAATGAATACAACTGATGTCACTATGGTATAGGAGAGGGAAGAGGTAACATTTTCATATTCACTTTTGATTTCATTCTTGTTTGTTTGAAATCTCTAAATTCTTCCTTGGAGACTATAACATATGTTATCATTTTTCATATAGGAAATGGTCATAGTTGCATCATCAGCGATGATGCCTCCTAAGAGTAAATGAGAAGCATGTGATGCTCTAGTATTCATGTGTTCTATATATGTTAAACATATGCATTTATATATAAGTAGGTCCAACACAACAGAGGGAAGAGGTATGTTTGTCTTCTTAGTTGAAACCCTCCTATCAACTCCTATTGGATTGCATTCTTTCTTGTTTGAAAGCTCTAATTCCTTCCTTTATGACTATAACATATCTTATCATTTACCATACATCGTAGCTACTTCATCAGTGATTGTGCCTCCTACAAGTATAGGAGATCCATCTGAGGCTCTCGTATGCATTTGTGTTTTAGTCCATGCATTTTTAGTTTTTTAGTGTTTCTTGACATACATGTTATTAACTTGTATCAATTTCATTTTACCTATTTTATCCCCCTTCATGACTTCCCATGAATCCTCTACCTTTCCATTTTGTTAGGAGTCTCATTCACCCAAGAAGAATCCCATCAAATTTACTACACATCCCACTAGTAGAAGAAAGACATAAGGTAATCAACATTAACTACAAACAAATTATAGTACCATATTTAGTTATTTTGATGTTATTTTGAGAAAAGATATATGATTCAACATTTGAATTATTCTTGTGCAACCACCTACAGAGCCATGTAGTGCTTCAAAGAGACTCAATTTTGATGATTCACCACGGTCATAGATATTGGTAGAGACATATCATTCTAGTAGTGGTTATTGAAAGACCAATTTATGTATATATTTAACATTTGTATTATATATATCGACCTTGACATGGCACATGCCACATTTTTGTAACTTTATTATTGACTTGGTATTTATGTCATTTTTCGTATTTGTACACGATTATTGTTCATTTTGATATATATGAAAGTTGATATTTGATCCAATTTTTTCATTATGTGCATATCTTTGTACTTCAAAACTTAGCTATTTGCAATTGAAATGTGATCCAACTTGTTTATTGTGTGTATGTCTCAACACTTTGAAACTTACATATTTACAATGTAAATATGATCTAATTTGTTCATTCTATGCATCTCATATGGTGTATACTTATAAATGATTATTTAATATAATAGAATGCAAATATATTTATTATTGGATCCATATTGTGCTTATGAATGAATAAAATTTAGACACAAGTACCATCAACACCACCAAATTTCATTATTCGAACATGCATTGGGAAAGATCAATTTCATATATCTACCTCTTTGGACACCTTTTGGCATGTTTCAACACAAAAAAATTCAATCTTGTCTATTTGAACCTTTTATAGGCTATTGGAGTAAATATTTTGGCTGGGGAGAGTATGTAGAGTGTAGACGCTCTGTAAGACATGCCTAATTGGCTCTTAAATACTTGAAATAAGCAATTTTTAAGCAAGTTGTTCCAAAACATGACATGTCAAGTTTGACATATGTTAGGTTTCTCTCAAATGGTTATCTAAAAAGGTCAATTTTTTATATGAGAGGTGAACGTGTCAGTCAGGAGTTATGAACCAAAAACTCAGTTTTAAGGGCTACTAGGAACAAACCCTTGTTGTGAAGGAAGCCCATATCATGTTATGTTCATTATGGGCACAAACCAATACCTCAATCACATCTGATTACGAGGGTTTACCCTAGGCATGGTCCTAATTTTCCTCTCGGCACCTTGAAACGCTTAATGGCATACTCTATCGACAATGTCCCTTCAAGGGATTGTTTCTTGCAAATTGTGGCACCTTCATATGATTTGTTTGAACCTATAGGGTTGTATTAGGCCCCCCTACAATGACATGTTTCAATTTTTGACGACTCGGAGTCATTTTTACAAGGAAACAATTTTTTTCTTCATGTAAAAAGTGTCAAATGTACTTAGTGAAAAGTTGCCAAATAGCCCATATCATGTTTTGCTCATAGTGGGCATGAACTAACACCTTGATCATACCTATTTGGGTGGGTTTACACTAGGCATGGTCCCACTTGCCTCTTGGCACATCAGAATGCTCAATGGCATACCCTATCAACGATGTCCCTTGTGTACCCTAAGTGCAAAAAACCTTCAAACTTAAAGGAACCATTTCTTGAAAAAGGTAGCACCTACACACAATCTGTTTGAAATGATACGGTCATGTTAGGTCCTCCTACAATAACCTATCTCAGTTTTTGAATAATCAAAGTCATTTTTTCAGTGTAGCAATTTTTTTGTTGGTGCAAAAGTATCACATGTACTTAGTGAAAAGTCACCAAGTAGCCCATATTGTGTTTTGTTCATCATGGGTACAAATCAACACCTCAATCATGTTTAATTGGGAAGGTTTACCTATGAATGGTCCCACTTTTTCTCTCGACATGTCAGAACGCTCAGCGGCATAGCCTACTAGCGATGTCCCTTGTGTACCCTAAGTGCAAAAAAACTATCAAACTTTGAGGAACTATTTATTGTAAATTGTGGCACCTACACATGATTTATTTGAATCTATAGCATTGAATTAGTCCCCCCTAATATAACTATCTTAGTTTTTGAAGACTTGGAGTCATTTTTCCAAGGAAATAACTTTTTTGTTGGTGCAAAAAGTGTGAGATGCACTTAGTGAAAAGTTGTCAAGTAGCCCATTTCATTTTCTGTTTGTCATGGGATTGAACCAACACCTCAATCATGTCCATTTTACCCTATGTATGGTCTCACTTTACTTCTCGATGTGCTAGAACGCTCAACGACATAGCCTACTAGCGATGTCCCTTGTGTACCCCAAGTTCAAAAATTGTCAAACTTTGAGGGATTATTTATTGAAAACCATGGCACTTGCACACGATTTGTTTGATCCTATAGGATAATGTTAGGCCCCCCTACAATAGCCTATCTCAGGTTTTGAAGACCCAAAGTCATTTTTGCAATGCATCAATTTTTCTATTGGTGCAAAAAGTGTTAGATGCACTTAGTGAAAAGTCGTCAAGTAGCCCATATTAGGTTATGTTCTTCATGGGCACGAACTAACACCTTGATCATGTTCAGTTGGGTGGGTTTATCATAGGCATGGTCCCACTTTGCCTCTCAACATGCTGGAACGCTCAGTGGCATACCTTACCAATGATTTTCATTATGTACCCTAAATGCAAAAAACTATTGAACTTCAAGGGACTATTTCTTGCAAACCATGGAACCTGTCATTTGAACTTATAGGGTCATCTTAGATCCCCCTACAATAAACTATCTCAATTTTTGAAGGCTTAGAGTCATTTTTGTAGGGCAAGAATTTTTTTTTTGGTGCAAAACGTGTCACATGCACTTAATGAAAAGTCACCAAGTAGCCCATATTGTGTTTTGTTCATCGTGGTTGTGAACTGAAACCTCGATTGTATCCAGTTGCGTGGTTTTATCCTAGGCATGATCCTAATCTACCTCTTGTCATGTCGGAAGGATCGATGACATACCCTACTGGAAATGTCCCTTGTGTACCCTAAGTATGCCAATTATTCAAGACAAAGAGACAAAGCCCATAGTTAATGGGAAAAAGTGGGAAGAGCTACGAAGTTACAGAGAAATGTGAAATGAAGCCTCAAATTGGCCTTACATTTATGGGGCTTGGGAAGCCAGGTTACTCATGTTGATGTTTCAAGGTTTTAATAAGGTTTAAAAGACCATTTTGAACTTGTTTGTAGTAGTTTTGAGTCTTAGAGTGTCTCTTTGGTTCAATTTTGTAAAAGTTGCAAAACTTGTCAATGTTTCCATAAGGATGCCAAGGGTTTGCATATAAAATTAATAGTTTCTCTTCTTTTTACCATTGGAATCCATTACAAATTGGTAGTTTGCAAGTTTAAAAACTATACTTTATGATTTTAAAGGTTTTAGTCATGTTGGATGATGTTTAGGGGCATTATGACAATACCCTAGGTGGATTACATGTGTTCTTTTATTCTTGGAGCAACAATACCATTCCATTTTACAGCCATTTGTTCCAAAGAAACCTTACCTAAGTTCCATATATGTTGTAAAATAATGAAAAGGGTATTCAAAAAGGGGATTACATTTTGGGTTTGAGTTTTCTATGATAATTTATGACCAAGACACTGAGTTTGTTGATCTAAAGAAGACCATGGCTAAACCATAATAGTCTATTTTTGAATCAAGTGTTCCAAAGCACCATGTATTGAATTCGAGATATGTTAAATAAATTTTTAATGGGTATATAAAAGTTTCTTAATATTTATATTATGTGATCTAAGTCAAAAGGTACATGGTATATTCTTGTTCTACATGGTTACTAGCTTTTAAGACAATTTGTATGGATGGGGTATTAGTTTGAAGGACAAGTACTTGTGAGGTTTGTCAGAGATTTTTATGTGATATAAATGCCTTAAAAAAAGATATTCCCAAGGATGGGGAAGTCATGTGGGTCATCAAACCAACCTTTTGTGTGTGTAGACCTTAAGGCAAAGTGACTTGTCAAAGGGAGTTTGAGGTTAAAGAAGGGTGGCAAAGTATTTTTTGTTTGGATAACATTTTTGTGGTGAGTCCTTGTCCAATTTAAGTGTTTAAATGCTAAAGTGATTGTCTTGAGATTGAGTTTACGGTATGATCATTTGTATTCAATTTTTAGGAAGGGCATTGAGCCCATTGAAGTGAAATATGTCTACAAGTTTTTGGTGGTGAACTCAACCTCTACATCAATGTATCTCTACTATCAAATATAATTGCTTCCAAAGACTTGATTTTAAATGGAGATTGTTAGTTCCCAAACATGCCCCAGTTGGTGCAGGAGCCCCTATGGATCATTTGTGACCTATTGATGTTTTTTGCATTTTTGATGTTTTTTTATAGATGTAATAAGGTCAAAGGACCATTTGTAGTTATTTCAAATCAATTTCAATCATTTTGTAAGTCTATGAAAGTCATTAAGTACATAGTGACCCTTGTAGTCCTAAATTGGTCAACGCTACTAGAGGTGGTCAAAAGTGATAGAAATGGTGAGGACAATTGGTAGAAGTATTTTCATGGTTATTTAAACCCCCTTTGGATTGGGGATTTCAGATTGAGTGTGATAGGACAAAGAAAATTAGTAAAAAATATTTTTCCAACGTTATTTCATGTGCTTTTGTTGATCAGTTATTAGATTCTTATTGATATTGATTGATATTATTTTGAAACCTTTAGGGACTCAAATAATGGTTATATTAGTTCATTTAAAAGGTGGTTTGGTGATATGTCATGAGGGATGAAGGGAGGTTTAATACTTTCTTTCAAAACAATCATAAAACCCTCTTTACTAAGGGTTTGGTAATAAATTGGATTCTTTCTCATATGATCCACCAATGAAATTTTTTGTAACTCTATAGTTTAATATCCCTTTGAATATTCTTTCCATTGGTGTAAGTCTCATGGAGATTGGTTGGTTCTAATGAAAGTATTGCGTTTCCCTAGCAATGGTTGTCCTATAATTCTTATTGATTGTAACTGTAAAAACCAAGTTTCTAATTAATTACAAATATATATGAAGGTTCCCAATGATAGAAGGTGTAGGAACATGTTGTAATGGATCTAAGCTCTCTCTTTCCAATTGAAATTTCATGGACCATGCATTATTTTATCTCTGTTATTATTGATCAAATAGTTTTAAAAATAGGACAACCATAGTTAACATTGAACATTCTTTATGCTTGAAAACTCTTTATGTCTTGTCAACCTTATAGATCTTGTAATTACTATCTCAGATGTATATTTTTGTCCTTGATGTAATAAGATATGTGTTTCATTATGTGTTGAAAGTGATCAACAAAAGATGTTCCTGCAAAATCTTGCAAGTCTAATTCTTTTGGGGCGTTATTATAAAATAAATATGTCATGTATTGATGCACTAAAAATCATTTCAAGGTATGATTCTATTGTTCATAAGGTTGGGTTCCTTTGGTAAAGGTTTGGGATCTAGAGCCCAAGTTAAATTTTCCTTGGTGTGCCTATGAAATGGTATCATTAGATTGAAGTACAAGGCTACAAGTTAAGGCATTGTTGTAAATGTTCACTACTGCTCCAAAAAGTAAAGAGTAAAATTTCCCATTGATTTTTTGGTTGTGATCATGAATTCAAGCATGAACTAGTCCTTGTTGCATGGAAACCTATAAAGTTTAAAGTAGGACATTGTGAAAAAGGTCTATTTGTGTGAGTTTAGTAGTTGATCCTTAAGCCTATGCATCACTAGTCGAGAAAATGAACTAAATTATGCTTGAGTAAATGAGATATTAGTTTATTAAAGAATTTGTATGATCCTATTTGCAATCAGTTACTACTTATTGAGAAGCTTTGTAGTTACTTCAGTGATTGTGGGGTTTAACATTAAAAATTGGTCTAAAGACCTTGTTTTTGAAATATTTGAGAATACAAATCTTCACAACACATGAATATCTGCAAACTGGAATAACTTGTTACAAGAGAAGAATGGAGACAAACTGCAATAGCTCTCGAAAGTAAAATTGTATTACTAAGAATTCAAAAAAGGCAATTACAAGATTCATCCTTATAAAGGAGAATGAGAAACCCTAAGAGAATCTTTAGAGAGGAATAAAAGGTAAAAATAACCTATTACTCTAACACCCCCCTTAAGATGATCTTAGGGAGAAGTTGCAAACTAAAAGCTAAAGAAAAACAAGTTGAAAAGAAAAATTTGGGTCATGACAACAAAGCATGATCAAGTGCCCAATCACAACCAAATCTATGTAAAGTGGAGAAATAGAGAAAACCACATGGGAAAAAATCTACTCCAAAAAAGAGATGAAACAACATGCTCAAAAGAAACATGAAGGAAGGAAGGCCTCACAGAGACCCCCCCAAGGACAACTTCCTTCACCCCAAGCATTGAGCGCAACTGAAGATAGCGCCATGAGGCAAAATATTTAGTGAAGATGTCAACAACCTGCTCAGCTGTAGGAATATACTCCAAGATGAGAACACCATCTTGGATCAACTGTCGAATGAAGTGCATGTGGATATCAATGTGTTTGGTCTTCTGATGCTCTAATGGGTTGCGAGAAATGTGAATAGCACCCTGATTATCACACCATAGAATAGTGGGACCGTCTGGAGGAAACCCAAAATCAGTCATCATCTATTGAAGCCATAAAACCTCCTGACTCACTAGCACTATTTCTCGACACTCTTCCTCTGATAATGCATGACCAGTTTGCTTCTTGTAAGACCATGTGATAGGACCAGAACCAAGACAAAAAAACAAAGCCAGAAGTAGACTTTCGATCAGTGGTCACCAGCCCAATCATAGTCAGTGAAGGCAACAATGTGAGGATCTCCTAATGTGTAGATAATGCCATAAAAATTAGTGCCCTCAATGTACCTCAAGATACGTTTGGAAGTTTTCCAATGAATCTCATGCGAATCTTGTGAGAATCGAGAGACAAGGCCAACCGCAAAGGAAAGATTTGGACATGTACATTTCAGGTACAACAAATTGTCAACCAACTGTCTGTACAAAGTAGATTTTACTGAAGGAGTAGGAAATGATGGTGAAAAAACAACATATGACTGAAAAGGTGTGGGGGAAGGCTTGCTATCAAGCATGAAAAATTGTTGGGGCATATCAAGAGCATACTTTTGCTGAAGTATGGAGATCCCATCCAAACACTGAATAACATGTAGGCCCAAAAAATAGTGTAGAAGTCTAAGATATGTCATCTCAAGTTGCTCCATCAAAGCTCTCTGAACACTCTGAATCATAGAGGATGAGCTACCTATGAGAAGAAGGTCATCAACATATAACACAAGAAACAAAAGATCACCCTCATGACACTGAATGTACACTGTAGGATTAGAATGATAACGAGTGAAGTGTGAAGAAATAAGAAAGGAGTCCATCTTCTCATACCAAGACCTAGGGGCTTGTTTGAGACCATACAATGACCATTGAAGTCTGAAAACCAAATAGGAATCATGCACAAAATCTTGAGGTCATTCCATATAGATCTCCTCCTATAGGTCTCCATGCAAGAAAGAACTCTTCACATCCATCTGAAATACTGTCCATCCCTATGAAGCTGCAAGAGAGAGTACAAGATGAATAGAGTTCATCTTGGAAACAGGAGAAAAGGTCTCAGAGTAATCAATCCCCTCCACCTGTGAAAACCCCTTTGCAATAAGATGTGCCTTGTACTTATAAATTGAACCATCTGCAGCATATTTGGTATGATACACCCACTTGCATTGAACTATCTTTCTCCCTTTCGGAAGAGAACATAGATCCCAAGTATGATTCTTCATCAAAGAAGAATACTCCTCATCCATAGCCCTGTCCCACTCTAGGTGTCTTGTCACATCTAAAACTTTTGAGGGTTAGTGGAAATGGCCTAACTTAGAAGACTAGAACCATATGTCTAAGCACAAGTGCGACAAGTATTTATAGGATCACCTGCCAAAGGTCCAGCTGCATGAACAATATCACGAGCCTACTTGGGCACTCGTTGAACATTTGGTGGAGGTGGGGAAGGTGGATCACCATCTGAATCATCCTTTGAGGAAATGGAATCTTGTAGAGGTGAAGAGGAAGTACTAGGAAATGAGGTAGAAGTTGAAAATGGAGGATCCATTTGAGGATAGCGCTCATCAAACTAAACATCTCGCTAAAATAAGACCTCTCTAGAATCAGGATCAAATAACCTATATGCCTTCACATCCTCACAGTAGCCAACAAATATGAGTGGTAGACTCTTCCTCTCCATGGATTTCCTTTGAGCATCTGGAATAATGCCCAAGCCTCACTACCAAAAACTTTGAATGTAGAAACATTAGGCTTGACATGAGTCCAAGCCTCCTCAGGATTCAAATGTCGTAATGCCTTATGAGGCATCCGATTATGAATATAGGTGGCACAATTGATAGCCTCAGCCCAAAAAGAAGAACTCATAGCTTGAGACTATAGCATACAATTGGCCATCTCCTGTAGTGTTTTGTTCTTTCTCTCAGCAATCTCATTTTGTTGTGGAGTATGAGGAACTATGAACTGATGTTATAAACCATGTTCAGTCCAAAAAACTCTAAAAGACTGATTCACATATTCCCCCCATTGTTAGTGTGTATACACTTGACAAAAAGACCAGATTGTTTCTCTACAAATGTCTTAAATATCTGAAATGAATCAAAGACATTAGAATTGTACTTCAAGAAGTACACCCATGTGCATCTAGAGAAATCATCTATGAAGGTAAGTACATATCGAGCACCATAAAATTGAGTGGGACATGACATAAGATCACCATGTATCAACTCCAAAGGTGCAATAGCACGTGAGGATCTACCTATCAAAAAAGGATCTCTATGATGTTTTCCAAGTGCACAACCTCAACAAACACCATCAATACAAGAGATTTGAGGTATCCTAATCACTAGCTCCTATGTACTCATCTGTTGTAGATATCTGTAGTTGACATGGCCAAAACGCTCATGCCAAAGTTTTCTCATTGTGTGTGCATGAGCAACAAGAGAAACACATGTAGAATCAGAGCTCTTGAAGCCATCAAACCTGTATAAATGAAACTCTAAATCAACACTCCCAGTAGCAACAACCAAATTAGGATCATGGAGGTTCGAATAACTACATCAAGTGATGAGAACTCAACTATCTTACTAGATCCAGAATGATAGATTTGATAAACAACCCACAACTCCCAAGAACACCTGCACGCAAACACCTGTCACAAAAAGAGAGAGAAGCAAGAAGCTAGAGAGGCCTGAACGCATTGATCCACGAGAGAGGAGAAACCATTGATGTGCAAAACCAAAAGTTGTAATTCAATAATAATCTGTTACAAAATTCTCAAAAGTTATGAAAACAAGAGGAGATCAATTCTTATAAAAGGAGATTTGAAACCCTAAAAGGGTGGAAAGTCCTAGGTTGCACAATAATAATTAATAAAGAAATTAATTATTATATACCTAAAGTTTAGCTTAAGTAGAAAGAGATAATAAGTGACTTAGTAATTAAATCAATATGATTTAATTAATAAGTAAACACTTTATTACTCTAACAGTTTTGAGCATTAATATGAAATATGATTCAAAGATTCATAATTACCACATGGAGGCATGAAGACAATATTTTTTGCACTTTGCATAATGACAATATTTTTTGCACTTTATTACATCATAAATGTAACAATACAAAACTTATTTTTGTAATGATTCAAAATTTAATATGTATTTATAATCAAATAGTACACATTAGGATATACAAAATTTGGCCTCCCAATATTTACAAATCAGCCCCATGGCCGCTTTTATATACAAACTTTGGCATCTAATATGCACATGTCAGCTCATTACTGTTTATATATACAAAATTTGGCATCTAAATGTGCACATTACAACTCATTACCATTTTTATATACAAAAATTGACCTTCAAATATGCACATAGAGCACCTCATGGTCATTTATATATACAAAAAAAGTGAAGTTACAACATTTTGCAAGAGATATATATAAAATTGTCAAACTTATTCTACCATTTTATAGAATCATTCTTCTTGATGGCCCAAAATTAATCAAGTGAACTTCATGGATCAACTTTAAACATTATTGTGTCAAGTATTGCCTTCTGGTTAGATTCATGAACTTTTCACAAATTCTTGTTAAGAGTTCTACCACGATACTTATCAATTGAATATTTGTTGCAACAAAAAGGTTAGAGTAATGAAGAATATGTCTATGTGTCTCAAAGTCCTCAAACAACCATGAAGTAGAATTTTTGATAGGGTACCTTCATTTTATAGAATGATAAGTTAATTACCAAGATTAATGTAAAGTGTAATTAAATGAGTTTAAGAGGTCTCAAATACAATAACACAACAACTATGCCTTCTAAGCCATGTCCCTGTCACAACAATGGATCTTATTGGGTATTCAATGCCTTCTCCATCAATGATTATAGTTGTCAATTTCTTTTTGGCCTTAATACAACGACACAAAAATTAATTTGTTTCTTCTTCATTGTTCTCATTTGCAATAACTGCATATACATGACTTGCATTTTATACAAGGATAAGTTAATACCAAAATCAATGTAAAGTGTAATAAAATGAGTTTAAATTTGATTTTACCTATGTAATAAATTGAGAAATTGCCCAGTTCAACTAGGTCAAATACATGGTCAAAATCTATTGATGCTTAAATCTAGTTCAATTGTAGTGCTCTAGGAAGTTGATATGTATCAAAGGATTGTAAAGGTCTACAAGACCATTGGTTAACCGACTCTTTTGATTCACATTTGTCCCACACAAAATGCATACATGAAGAGAAAAAACATGCAATCTATCTAGTATAAATAGCTAATGACACTGCATTTGAACTTCTAAATGAATGCATGTCACTTGATCATGTAAATGTACAACAATCTAGATAGTTTTTAATGTTAGATTCAGGTATCAACCAAAATATCTATAAACCATAGACTTGCCTACATTACTTGGTCCCATCGTAGAGTTACACCATTGCACAATTATTTTTAGATCTATTAACATTGTGACACCTTTGTACTTCAATTCCTCTCTAGCAAGAGCTCATTTTACACATGCTCCCACACCATCTTGTTCTCCCTTTTCATGCCCTGCCTCGGTAAAATTCTGAAAATGTTGCACACCACTTGTCACTTGCATCCTAGTCAACTAGTAGAGCATCCTTGAATTCTTTAATTGTGAGGTGTAATTGTCCAACCATATTATGTGTTGGTTGTATCTTATATCTCTTTCCCTTATTAAACGGTCATAGAAAACTGTAAATCATCCTTGCACAAACTTTGACGAATGAGTACGATCGATATCACTGATATAGAAGTGATACTCTCTTATAACCTTTAAGTCCTCCTCTATGTTATCATGTGCATGCATGAATGCTATGTGTACAAAAATTGTAACTTGTGTAGAGTGGTAATACATAGGTTGAACTTCATATTGAGGTTTAGTATATAATTCTCATAAAATCAACAATAGAGACAA
This sequence comes from Chamaecyparis obtusa, assembly GCA_027943335.1. NCBI lineage: Eukaryota > Viridiplantae > Streptophyta > Pinopsida > Cupressales > Cupressaceae > Chamaecyparis > Chamaecyparis obtusa. The sequence goes on from BSBK01007259.1 coordinate 23,674, forward strand.
TAGTACCAAGGGGAAAAGTGGCCTTGCATAATTTGAATTTCTCCTCTAACCACATTGCTCTGTGTATGACCTATGTACTCATAAACTAGTTTCTCTTAGAAAAATTTCATTAAATCAACTATGCATATATCATTTTTCACTAACTCACACCTCTTTAATTCTTTTCCAACTTTAACACCATATGTGACTAATTTGTATTTTCCAAAAGAAACTAGTTTTTTACCAATTTCATGTGTGCTATCTAGATGTAGGCATCTACGCAACTCTTGCAAACCACCACATGTATGACAAAAACCTTTCAAACACATCATCCTATAATAAATGAACCCATCATCTCGTTTAGATAGTACACTTGAAATAATTCTCTCTATGACTTAGGAGGTGCTTGTAGACCACATTTTTGTAAAACATCATTTGTGCACAAAGTACAACATACATGACGATAAATATCATAATGCATGGAAAATTTAACATGGACGCTATAACAACATGTAGTATGTGCATGATTAATCGTAACATAAAATGGTTTTATCATCTCAAAAAATCTTTGACTAATTTTAATTTGAGGAAAGCTTTGAAAAAATCTTTCATAAAATTATTTTTGAGTCATATCTAAAAAGTGTTTTGGATGGGGCTCACAATTTCTAAATCTAATTCATCTTCTAACAACATATCTTTTGTTGGGTGAAACCCTTGTGTTGTCATGCCACAAATTTTATTAATGTTCTTAGCACATCAACAACAATCTTGTCCTTGTGTAGGAGTCTACGTAAAAATGCACAAAGAGAATTATTGTTAGGATTCTCAATTTTATTTCACCTCTCTAAGGCATTATGCAATGTTGTTCTACTCATCCTTAATGACTTGCTTGTTTTTCTTATCAAACGAGAATTTTTCATTTCCTTTCCCATCATGGTTGATGTGAGGACACATCAAGTACCATTAGCATCTTTAGTACTTATTTAAAACCAATGGCTTGGTATGCATCAAATAGATTTATCACAATTGATCTTTCACTACTATTTTCGGATGTTCTTAACCTCAAAATTTTCATTGCCTTTCTAAATTTCAGATTTTTAATCATTTCAACAACTAATTGGCATCTTCCACTTTAATTTAAATTTTTGAAATAGTTATTCCACATTCTTGTAACTATTCTTCCACAAGTTCATTCAAAAATTTAATAATGCATTGGCTTCATAATATTTTCATCAATGTCAATTAGAAATTTTGGTTTTCTATGAATCATTCTAGGTGTTAAGATTCTTGCTTGCTCTTCATTTTCATTAGGTACATTAATCACATCAAATTGAAATGGTGTATGTTCTTCAATTTAATTAGGTTCATTCATCATATCAATTTAAAATGGTGTATGTTCATCGCATTCATTAGGTGCATTCGTCACATCAATTTCAAATGGTGTATGTTCATCGTATTCATTTGGTGCATTCGTCACATGCATTTCAATTGGTGTATGTTGATCATTTTCAATTGGTGCATTACATGCATTCATCATATCAATTTGAATTGTTGCATGTTCATCATTTTCATTAGGTGCATTAGATGATGTACCTTCAAGTAATCTCCACATAGACTCCCTTTGCTTTCCTTTGCTACCTCTTGTTGTTCAATTATTCATGTCTTGTTCTTTCCCATCATTGATATTGATTGTCCTACACATAGTATTATGATGTTCACATACACAATCAATTACCAAAAAAAAAAAAATTATCATCATTTTGGTATAATATAAAGTAATAACACTAAAATAACTTCAAGAAATTTTTAAAAAAAAAGAGAAATCAATCATTTGAAATCAAATGTGACAAAAAACCTATCTGATACCATCACAGAAAGACATGAAAAATAACAGTGGGCCCTTGGAACAAGTTGCAATGCTATTTTCTCAAGTCGTTGGGAATAATATATTTAGCTCAATGGAATGCGTACACATTCCATTGAACTAAAAAGGTTAACGCTCATATTTCCTCATAACGTGTGTGGGTTCTATATAACTAAAACTTATACAAGCTTTTAGTTCTACATAACCCACACATGGGTTATGTAGAGAGAGAGAGAGAGAGGATAATTAGGGCTCATAATATAACTAGGGAAGCTACTTTTAGTCCTACAAAACACGTGCAGGTTATTTAGTACTAAGGAACCCGTATGCATTATGGTTAGCTAGGAGGGTTAGAAAATGAACATAAGGCTTGGAAGTCCTTTTTCCCTCCATTTCTCTCCCTTTACATGGCTTTTGATCTTCCAAGATGATTTCTCGACTTCCTCGTCATCAGGTTTACACATCATCAAGTGGGTATCTATAAAATAAAAACCATAATCTCACACATCTTCTCACCTTTGTAACCATATTTTTTTTCTATTTTTGGACAACATTAGCATAGTAAACTTTAATTTTCTTTACCAATGTCTTCATAGTCCTTAGAGACATATGTCTACCATTTTCTTAATAAATTTTGATCTACTTGACCAAATTGAAAACAAATTACATATTATTGTTCTACACTTTATTCTATACACTTTTTTAAAAAAAAAGTTTGAATTTTTTATTATTTTGATGCAAGTTATGCCCAACGCATGAACAAGCACCAGATTTTCAAGATGTGACCACTTCAAACAATCATTAAAAAAAATACTCAATAGAAAATTACCAAAAAATACACAACTTCTAGATCTCACTCTTACCTATCACTCTACCAAAGAGTTTTGCAAACTAATAAATCTAACTATATCTTTTGTGAAGCGGACAAAATCAATTATGTTATGTTTTTTCTAAAAAAATCAAGAACAGATTCTCATGCATGGTGGATTTGACCCTCTTAATCTTATCCATTTTTTAAAAACTTTAGTAGTTTATAAACTAGATTCAGAGTACTACAATTATTATTCTTTGCACAACTCCTAATTTTGAGTGCATGACCCTTGAATTTCTCTTTGAAGTTCAGGTTTACCTGATTTTAGAAAAAAGGTGGCCACTTATACCCCCTTTTTGTTCACCATCTTGGTGCGCTTACCCTAATCTATTTGTTGTGTCTTACAATATCCAAACGCTACCTCCATCTCTTCTCGAATTAAGCATTTGGGACTAACATTGCATCTAATTAATACATTAGGAGATATGAAACTATTAATTGCCCCTAAATCAGCCAAAATAGTAATAGGTCGTCCATGATAAGTACTTGGGATCTCTATCAAGGAAGCTTGTTTATCTTCCTCCTTCTGGTCCATGGCTACATAGATCTTGGTGAATGACTTGGGATTTTGATCTATCCTCTTGGAACAATCTTTCTTGAAGTGATTACCTCCGCACAACCAACATCCTTCTTTAAATTCTTCCTCTTTCCTTCCATAATCCTTGTAGAAGTTTGTGGGGCCCATAGGCTATCTTTCCTCTCCAATCTTAGTGGGTGTTATCCAGGAATTATGTTGTTCTCCTTGAATTCTATTGAATTTCCTAAGACTTTGTTCCACTCCTAGGTCTTTCTTATTATCCTTCTTATAAGTGTGAGATATGGTGAATGACTTTTGTTTGCTTTCGTGCTTACTCTTTCATTCTTATTCTGCAATGGTAGCTACCTCTCTACTACTTGGCTCAGATTTTTAGGTCGAGCAAGCTTAGTGGCATACAAAAAAATCTTGTTCAAGACAATGAAGAACTTATTCACCCTATCTTCCTCCTTTAGGTAGTGCACATGTCGCAATAGGCTCATAAATTTAGCTTTGTACTCACTCATTGTCATGGTTCCCTGGGGCAATGCGTGAAATTCACTCATTTTCTTATCAGGATGATGAGAAGACGTGTATTCTTTATGGAATTTCCCCTTGAATTTCTCCCAAGTTAAATCTCTTAGATCATATCCTTTTATGGGCAGGCGATGGTCCCACCAAAGGGAAGCTTCTCCTTCAAGCTAGTATATTGTTAGTCGATCCTTAGTGTTGTTGTCCATATCAATCAGCCCAAAATACTTGTTCATACCAATCAACCAAGCCTTTTTCGCATCTAATCCACCTGTCCCATCATATTTTGGTGGTTACATCTTCTATAATTCTTGAATTAAGAGATCCTTCCTCTCATACCTATGTCGTTCCATGGGAGATGAGCTATGGAAGTTATTCCCATGATCAGAATATGATGATTCTCCATCCATTGTTCATTCTTCAGTGCCTAAACCAGTGTTATGATTGTACACACAAAAGTAGTGCACTTCTATGAATCCTTACAATCAAGAACACTCAAGAATGAGGTATCAAAAATCGATCCATAGCTCTCTATGTATGGAGTTGCAAGATTTGTAAAATTGCTTTCAGTTAGAGCTATAAACTCATGACCTTACTAGTCAACCACACAATGAGAGATTCAAGTGAAGACAAGGGCAAGAATGCCAATATCCCCAAAGAATCAAATGAAATGCAACCTATATGAGTATGCAAATTATTCTATGAAAATGAAAGTACAAATTATGCTATGAAAGGAAAGTACAAAGATTACAACCTTCCTAATTAGGCTATGTGAGACTAATCTATTGCATAAAGGAAATCTATACTAAGAATGCCATGATTATGCAACTATGAAAGCAAACTAAATGAAATGCAACAACAATGTCTTCAAAGCTTGGATGCAAGGATGTCTTCAAAGAGCTCCAAATGACCTAGAAAACTTGTAGCATAACATTAGCATAAAACATGAATGATATATATATATACAAATGAGGAAGAGAGCTCTCCTTCTATAGGAAATGAAAAGGAATGGACCATGGAGATTAAGAGGCAAAAGACTTAATCAACGGTGGAACATCAAAGAAGAGCAATCCATGTGCACAAATATCCTCTAATGAGAAAATAAGAGTTGACTTTTGTGTCCATATAAGACAAAAAGTGCTTTTCTCCTTTTTATAAAATAGGAATAATACTTTATTTGTGCAACTTAGGATAAGAGGAAAAGTGGGGGCTTTTTATTTAATAAAAGGGGAGGAAATATTCTTTTTAAATAAATAAAGATTTAGGATAAAATGGTTAGCCCAAGGCAAATAATCGAAAATGATAAAAATAGGATTTGATCAAGGAAATTGATATTGAGCTGAAAATGTTGATTTTTGAAAATCTTGATTTAGGGATTTGATAAATTGCAAGAATGGGGGGTAAGACATCTGATAAGTGTTGAGAAACACTCGACGCTAGGGTAGTGTTGATAAACACAATTTGGGGTGGTGTTGAAAAACACCTGTTTGTGAAATGCCCCAAGAGACAAATGCATCTAAAGGACCTATGCTAATACAGTTATGCCCCCTAGACAAAGACAAAGACCAATTCCAAACCAAGGCAACAAGGTCAAGTCATGATGGAGAATGGCTAAGTGTCGAGGACGCATGCTAAAAGACAAGGGTGCAAAGGCCTCAAGTAGCGCCCGTTTCCAGGTTTTCACCACTTGGAAATTTTTTGATTTTTGATTTTATTTTTTTTGTATTTTTGCTACCAAGGCACCTATTTCCAGGTTTTCACCAAGGCACTTTTTCTTTTTTTTTTGAATTTTTTGAATTTTTTGTATTTTTCAAGACTTTATATGCTTTTTAGGATTTTTTCAGCATCATATATGAATTTTTTTGGTATTTTTTCAAGATCAATAAGATATATACAAAGGATGCCCCCAGACAGAATAGGCATCATGGATAGAACTTCTTGAGGTGCAAAACATTAATAGGATTAGGGAGTTGTTCCCCTTGTTCATTAGATAGCAAGTAAGCACCTGTCCCAAAAGTAGCAGTAATAATGTATGGCCCAAGCCAATTAGGTTCAAATTTTCCCTTTTGTTCTCGATGTTGTTGGTTCTTAGGATTCTCATGCAGGACAAGATCTCCCACTTGAAATTCTCTAGGGAAAACTTTCTTATTGAATGCTTTGGACATACGCTTTTGGTAGACTCTCATGTGATCAAAAGATGCTCTTCATTTCTCATCAAGAAGTTCCAATTCTTGCAACCTCATGGCACAATAATCTTCATCTGTAATCAAACTTTTGAGAGAGACTCTAAGTTAGGGAATCTCAACTTCTAAAGGTAATACTACTTCAGCATCATAAGTGAGGGCAAAAGGAGTAGCCCCTGTCGGAGTACGTATACTCATTCTATAAGCCCATAAGGTTGGATTGATCTATAAGTGCCAGTCTCGACCATTCTTGTGAACTGTTCTATGGAGAATCTTAAGAATGGTTTTATTGGAGGCCTCTGCTTGTCCATTTCCTTGTGGGAAGTAAATGGAGGACCAATGTTGCTTTATCTTGAATTTCTTTCAGAGGTGTGTAAGGTCCTTGTTTTTGAACTGACCTCCATTGTCAGTGATTATCTTAGAAGGTATCCCAAACCGACAAATGATGTGATTCAATATGAACAAAGAAATTGTCTTTCCTGAAGCAACAGAGAGTAGAACAGCTTCTATCCATTTGGTAAAGTAGTCAGTAGCAGTAATTATGAATTTATGTCCATCTGATGAGTTGGGATGAATCTGCCCAACAAGGTCAAAGGCCCAGCACTGAAATGGCCAATGAGAAATAGAAGGAATAAGCTCCCTACCTGGAGCATGAATCAGGTCTCCATGTTTCTGACACTTTTCACAAGACTTGGCAAAAGCTATAGCATCCATCTGCATTGTGGGCCAATAGTACCCTGCCCTAAGCAACCTTCGAGCCATGGCAAGACCATTGGAATATCCTCCAAAAATGCCCTCGTGGATGTCAACTAACGCTCGATTGGACTCATCCTTTTCCAAGCACCTAAGAAGTGTCCCATCTAAACCCCTCCTATACAGATCACCAGAGATAAGGGTATGGCGAGAGGCATTACAGACAAGGTTTCTTCATTCAGATTGGTTAAATGATTCAGGAATGATGCCATCACAAAGGTATGAATAGATAGCACCATAACGGGAAGAATCGTGAGTGACCAAGGTACAAATGACATGGCTTTTAGAGGAGTCAAAGATGGGATGATGTAGCTCTTCCACCAGGAATTCAAATCTTGAATCGTGTTGTTCCAACTGAAGAAGTGAAGCTAATGTAGCCATAGCATCTGCAGCCTTATTTTCTATTCTAGGGATCTGTTAAAATGTTACAAATGTGAAATAGCATCGCAATGAATAAACCATCCTTTTGTAAGGTATCAGCTTGTCATCCTTAGTTTGGTACTCTTCATTTACTTGGTTGATAATTAATTGCAAATCCCCAAAGACATGCAGCGCTATAATTCCTCATTAAATAGCCATCTTCAATCCATTGGTTAAGGCCTCATATTCAGTAATGTTGTTTGTGCATGGGAACAATAATTTATAGGACTTGGGAATAGTACACCCATGAGGGGAAACAAACAACACTCCAGCTCCTGATCCATTTTGCATATTTGAACCATCAAAGAACATCTTCGATGTTCTTGTAGTCATGTACATTACGTGCTCATCTGGAAACTCAACTTTCATTGGTGCTTTGTCTCGGATTGGAAAATCAGCCAATTGGTCTGCAATGGCTTGTCCTTTTATAGCCTTACACTCAACATACTCTATGCCAAATTCTGAAAGAATCATCATCCGATTAGCAAGTCTACCCATGAGAGTGGCCTTTGATGAGAGCAATATTTGTCCTAAATTATACCATATTTTATTCTCCGTATAAGCCTTCACACTCATTTCAATCCCTATCTTCTTTTCCATTTTCTATTCCATTTTCTCCTTCTATGTTGCATATGATCGAATATTTATGAGTAATATTTAATATAGTTATTAGATATAATATGTGAATAAATAGATGAAATTGTATTTATCTAACAAGTTATGGTTCTTCCCGTCGCCTGCTATATATCTTCCTGTAGCTATTTTAGAAATACAAAGTTCCATCCACTTTGAAATGTATTGCTTGCTATATCTTATTGGCATTCATTATTTCCTCAACAATTTAAAGCATTATTCCTTCCAAGAATATTGACCAAGGAGTATGTTGAGAAAGAACTTGACAGGAATAATTACCAACTAAAAATAAGGACAGTCAGTTTTGCATTTCCTTTTGCGAACAGATACGGATGAATCTCAAAAATCTGAGACATGGGTATTGTCCAGAACATGCCCAATTACAATCCCACGCGATAGAATCTTCAAAAAGTGGATGACGGAAAAGTTTGAGGCCATTTTCAAAACGTGATTTTTCTAGTTTACTATTACGGGTTTGGACTTCAATTTTCAAAGTTTGTTCCATCTTTTGCTGCTGTTACCAGCTCAACACATAACTCTTCCAGCTTAGCTAAATTCATACGTGGAGAGGATATTGTAGACTAAATTGAACGGATTATGGATCATTATATTATTTAGATTGATGGTTGTACATGCAAACAATGAATGCGGTTGAAATAGCATATATTACAGCTGAGATTTATTCCCAAGAATTACGTGGCTGTTAAAAAAACCCATGCAACAAATAACTACATTATTATTGCTGCTAAGGAGATGAAATACTATTGTTAAGAGGGATATCCAAGCCTCACGTGGAAAGCCCAATAATTAGACTTTTCCAAACTGTTACAAAACTGTGGTTCAACAAATGTGAACGCAGGAAATAGTATTCTATTTGAATGATGACAGCAAATTGGCTATTCTTTGCAAGCCATACATTTTGTTATAACTTTGTTATGTAATAGCCACTCTTTTTATAGAGTGCATAACAAAGTAGTTATTAAATTTCTAAAGCTGCATCTATATAAGCAGCAGAAGTAGTGAGGATATAGATATGTACATTTTTCTACAGATTTTTAATATATAGCTTCTAGCAAGGAAAACATTATTGTGTGCAGGTTTGAATGTTATTATTTTGAAATAAATAAAAGCAGCAGATTTTGCATGGTTACAGTAACATAGAACTTGGTTTTCTTCACAGTAACGTAGAACTTAATTTTCTTCACTCACCTTGCAAACTAGAGAAAGGGCCCGCTCTTGGAATGTTTGGTGAGGTTATTAGTATTGTGAATTATTGTAGATTGTGTGTTGATAATTATTGTAGCTTAAGTCTGGTTGATTTGATTGTTAATAGAATAAGGTTTCTCTCCAATTCAATAGTTAGTCTATATAAATAATTTTGTTGTTAGATTAATATCATAGCTGGGTAAGACAGATTATCACGTTCTCATTATTATACATATTATTAATAATAACTAGCATATTCTGAATTTGCTATCATATTAAGAGATAAATCAATATAGCATTATCAGATTTATATTAGTAAACTATTATATTAGATTAGTTATATAACTGGTGTTGGTATTGTTTCCTCTAGATTAGTTGAATTTGTGATTTGTTACATTTGTTATCCTCATAGTTGTTAATATTAATTTATGTTTCTGCTGTTCCTGTCGCCAGGAAGTGACAGTTCCTGTCGCTGGGATTTACTTGGCTTTTCATAGATTCAATTTTGCATGTTGTAGATGCATTCATAAACCCTCATCTCACAACTATCATCCCTTGATAGCATATTGCTCAGACACCTTTCGCAAGCTTACGCTCTTGGATTGACACGTATAGACCAGCCGAACTTCATCATAAATTGTTAATTATTTCTTAATTATTTGCCCCAGTGTTGGCCTATCATTTTGGCGCTGCTGCCAGGGAAAGGTGTCAAAGGCATGTTAGTTTGTTGATTTGAGTTAGGAACAATGCGTTAGGATGAACACTTTTGCAATTGCTAGCCTTGCTTAAGTAACTAATCTTAATTTGCATTGCTTAAATCATATAGATGCATTGCTTTAGAGTTTTGTTTTAGAGTTTGCAAGTAGGCCTCAGAAATTAGATTCATTAGTTGCTTTAGAAGTTAATTAAATTTTACATTATCATAAGTTGTTGTGAGTTATTGGTAAAGACAAGCATATTTTGAAGAAAAATGTTAAAAATGATGCATTTTCAAGGTTTTTCAAGTCCATCAATTTTGGTTGAAAATTGCTTCAAAAATGCAAAATTTGAAGGGAACACAAGAGGCAAAATGTGCTTGGCGTCAGGGGCACTGCCCCTTGACCCCGCCTTGTACTGCGACAGGGAGCGCACCTTGGGCGCTGCCCCAGGACCCCGCAAGGGGCGTTGCCCCTTGACCCCACTGGTGGCTGCCGCCCCCAGACCCCCGCCTTCAAATTTAAAAACAAAAGAAGAACTTGGTGGGGAAAATGCGCCAATCAAAGGTGATATTTTAATACCCTCTCTACCTAATGAATGCATCTTTAATGATCTTGATCTTCCATTGTCATAGGTATGTAAAGATGATATCTTTATATCTGACCAAGAAAATATCATTGATGAATTCTTAGAACAATGTGATTTTGATGATGAAATTTTAACCACTTGTTGTTCTCTTTGCTATAGGACATATGATCTATGTAGATTCCTTAACAATCAAGAGAAAATGGTGAATGAGGTACAAACTTTTTTTGATCCCTACCATGATAAGGGAGGAAGTGAACAAGCATTCCTTGTAACTTATGAACCATTTCAAATACCAACCCAAGAAGATCAAGGTATGCATTATGTTGGTAACATAGATTATCACTCTATTTCATTAAACAACCAACACATTTCTTCAAAATATAAATCTTTACATGATATGCACAATAAATGGAATCATGAATACTCACAACAACCACTATATCCATCTTTACCATCTTCATTTCACCCATCCTACTTATTCCCATCTACTTTATCTCCTTCACATTTCTTACCATATTCATTATCTCATTCACATCATATTCTACCCACTCCACCATATCCACCAAAGGAAACTATATTGCCTCATACAACACTTCATAATAAGGTGGTTATTAGTATATATAAAATTTTATGGATCCCTACACAATCTAATGATGTGCTTGAAATTGATAAATCGACATTGGAATATATTGATGCATTTAAGGAATGTGATTTTGGCTTAATTAAATTAGAAGAACAATATTATTTATTAAATTATAATCCACTTTGTTCTTCTTTTCTACTTAGTGAATTCCAAATACCTACAAATGAGCCCATACTTCAAATTGCATTAATTTTAATTAATGGACTCATGAGTAGGTGTGTTAATATCAATCACACACTAAGTAATATTAAACCATATGTATTCCATATTCCACAAATGTGTTGCTAGATCCTCCAAGATCTATATTTTATTAATTTTGTACTTATACATATTGATCTTTGGAGGCCTATGGTTAAAACATGTATTCCTCACATACTTGTTGATTTGGGACCAATAATTGATTAAGCACAATTATAAGGGATTCTATGCATTAATGACCAAACAACAAATTTTAAAATTGGATGATCGTTATTCCTCATTGTTGATTCTTTCTATTGTCCTAAGATGACCAAATAAACTATGGATGATTCATTTATTTAACAAGGATCAAGGTATTAATATCCATATATTCTTCATTCTTGGTTCTTGTATCCTACGATGATCATTCATTGATAACAAGTACTAAATCCATTTCTTGATTCCTTGGATAATTCAAATTCCCTATGCTTTTATATCCTACAGTTAATTTGGGAATACATCCATTGAATTATTGAAATAATTGGTTTATCTATCATTCAATAAGGCTCACAAAATTATAAAGATGTGTTACTCTCTCTTTGGGTTACCTAATTTATTTGGTTATCCTAATGATTTTGTGACCTTGTAGCATGAAGTTAAGTTGGGGGGAATCCCTCCAAATTTGTGGTGTTCTGATAATTTCCAATCAAGATTCACTGGTTATTTTGTTGGTCCTTTTTAGAAAACCTCAACATGTGACATCTCTACAATTCAAGGTATGTGTTCTCGTGTTAACTAGCATTGCTATTATATGAACACAAGAGTTTATTTGTATTTATCCATTCTATCAAGTATCTATTCATAGTAATAACTCTATCTATCATCTATAAAACTAAATAACCTACTTAATGATAGAGTTATTGAATGGATGATATTTTATTACTATACTTGATATGCTTGGTTTTGAGGATATGGTTACAGGTCTATTGTTGAGGTGAGCTGATCTTAGAACAAATGCCAGTTGATGATGCTTCTCTACACCAGAATTGTATAACACACTATGTTGGCTTTGTTAACATTGTGTGGGCTTGCTAGCTATCTGGTGCATATCCATTTCATTTGTGCTTTACTATTGGAGATCACAAGAAGATTTTGGCATAAGGTGTTCATTACCTTGAGATAAAATTTATTTTCTTTGGTGATTTATCACATGGAGGAAAATGTGCAACTTGGTCTATGAGATTCATGATTCATTTTGAGCTACACATCCAGAAAAACTTTGAAGACATTGCAGATTATCACACTCCTTCCTCGAGTTGTGTCTCCTCCTCTTTGAATTTTTATGGACACATTGGAGACTATCGTTGGTATTTCACTCTATGACCTTGTCCTTGATAATGAAGGTGCATATATTTCAGGAAATGGATATCTCTCCTTCTTTACAAGGATTGGATATGTAGCACAACTTCATGCCAGGTGATCCAGTTTTCTCACTATTAGAACACTATATCATATACGCACCATCACTATGAGTGATTCTCTTACATCAGTGTGCTAGTGTGTTCCAAAGTTATCCAAGAAGATTTCAGATGCGGTGTTGTGAGATACATGGCTCAAGGTTGATTTGTGAAGTGTTTCAGTATTCTCAAGTTTGTCGAGATTATTCATAGTCATCATTCCAAGTTCATTATGCAATCAAGTTTCAACAGTACCTTCTATGAGGTCATGGACAAAACTCAAGTTTAGGATGGTATAATTTTCCATCGTCCATATCAGAATTTCTTGTTCTTTGGTCATTCTATGCAGTTATTGAAAAAGAAAAAAATGAAAAATGAAAAAATGAAAAAAATTGAAAAAAAAAGGAAAAAAACAATAAAAGATCCAACAATGAAAACCTTCGGGCGTTGTTGGCCAATTAATATCTGAAAACCAGTTTCTGGCGGATATTAATTGCAAAATAAATTCTTAATGGTGAAAACTATTTTTACAGCGCCATTAAGCGGTGAGTGATTGAAAACTAGCTTGCCAGCGGTCACTTGTCGTTATCAAAAATTGAAAAAATGAACCAAGGAAAAAAAATATATATATATATTGAAAAAAAATTGCAATAATTGGTGTTCTTGGTTTTTTTGCTAATCATTATTTTCAGGAACACTCAATGGATTTTGTGGTTCTTTCGCTCTTGGGACGTCCTATCGTTCCCTCTTGAATTTCTTCAATAGTGTGGTCATCAACACTTTGATCACCTATAGTATGTGCTACCTGCTCAATTGAGGTGTTTTAGTGGAATGTGCTACCCATTGTTTGTTCTACATTGCTTTCAGTTTGATGATGGTGGTCCCTCAAATTGCCTTCTTGGTCCCAATTTTTTGGTTCCTTCCAGTGGTCTTCTCTTCGATGCTTTTAGTCAAATGGTGGTGTTTTGTGGTGTTGCAGTACAGTTTTGGATGCCTATCTTCCTTCATTGTTGTTGATTCATCCATTTTGGTGGTCGTGGTTGCTGAGCTGCTCTATGTTCCCACTTTGGTCTATCTCCACATGCATGTTGGTAAATCAATCAATTTTGTTTTTCCTTATTTTATCTCTTAACTTTATTGGTATTACTTATTATATTGATCATTGTGCAACAGCCCTCTTTATCCTCTCCTTGTTTCCCGTGGACGGTCAACCTTTAAGTTGGGGGGAGGAATGTCACCCTATTATCTTCCATCTGTCACCCTTACTAAACCCATTATATTATCCATTATATCCATCGTACAGTAGCCTTTGTTTAATCTCTCATCTCTCCTATTTCGCCCCTTAAACTCCTCTTGTGCCAATTGATATAAATTTCCCCTATATGAAACCTTTTGAACCATGATGCTAGAAAAAACTTTAGATGAAAAAAAAAGGGGAAAAGAAAAAAATAGAGAACTAAATTATAAAGAGATGTCCCTAAAGAAGAAAAAAAATATCAAAGCTTGTCATGTGAAGCAAAGAAAGGGATTTGTGTTTATATATGAGTTATCATGGTTCGAGGTGGAGACAAAGTCTAAATCCATAAATCCAAGTGCTTTTAATTCAAACTAAAGACCTCATGATCATAGTGATTGCACAAGGACGTGCAATAAGCTAAGTTGGGGGGAATGATGAGAGCAATATTTGTCCTAAATTATACCATATTTTATTCTCCGTATAAGCCTTCACACTCATTTCAATCCCTATCTTCTTTTCCATTTTCTATTCCATTTTCTCCTTCTATGTTGCATATGATCGAATATTTATAAGTAATATTTAATATAGTTATTAGATATAATATGTGAATAAATAGATGAAATTGTATTTATCTAACAAGTTATGGTTCTTCCCGTCACCTGCTATATATCTTCCTGTAGCTATTTTAGAAATACAAAGTTCCATCCACTTTGAAATGTATTGCTTGCTATATCTTATTGGCATTCATTATTTCCTCAACAATTTAAAGCATTATTCCTTCCAAGAATATTGACCAAGGAGTATGTTGAGAAAGAACCTGACAGGAATAATTACCAACTAAAAATAAGGACAGTCAGTTTTGCATTTCCTTTTGCGAACAGATACGGATGAATCTCAAAAATCCGAGACATGGGTATTGTCCAGAACATGCCCAATTACAATCCCACGCAATTGAATCTTCAAAAAGTGGATGATGGAAAAGTTTGAGGCCATTTTCAAAATATGATTTTTCTAGTTTACTATTACGGGTTTGGACTTCAATTTTCAAAGTTTGTTCCATCTTTTGCTGCTGTTACCAGCTCAACACATAACTCTTCCAGCTTAGCTGAATTCATACGTGGAGAGGATATTGCAGACTAAATTGAACGGATTATGGATCATTATATTATTTAGATTGATGGTTGTACATGCAAACAATGAATGCGGTTGAAATAGCATATATTACAGCTGAGATTTATTCCCAAGAATTACGTGGCTGTTAAAAAAACCCATGCAACAAATAACTACATTATTATTGCTGCTAAGGAGATGAAATACTATTGTTAAGAGGGATATCCAAGCCTCACATGGAAAGCCCAATAATTAGACTTTTCCAAACTGTTACAAAACCGTGGTTCAGCAAATGTGAACGCAGGAAATAGTATTCTATTTGAATGATGACAGCAAATTGGCTATTCTTTGCAAGCCATATATTTTGTTATAAATTTGTTATGTAATAGCCACTCTTTTTATAAAGTGCATAACAAAGTAGTTATTAAATTTCTAAAGCTGCATCTATATAAGCAGCAGAAGTAGTGAGGATATAGATATGTACGTTTTTTTGCAAATTTTTAATATATAGCTTCTAGCAAGGAAAACATTATTATGTGCAGGTTTGAATGTTATTATTTTGAAATAAATAAAAGCAGCAGATTTTGCATGGTTACAGTAACATAGAATTTGGTTTTCTTCACAGTAACGTAGAACTTAGTTTTCTTCACTCACCTTGCAAACCAGAGAAAGGGCCCGCTCTTGGAATGTTTGGTGAGGTTATTAGTATTGTGAATTATTGTAGATTGTGTGTTGATAATTATTGTAGCTTAAGTCTGGTTTATTTGATTGTTAATAGAATAAGGTTTCTCTCCAATTCAATAGTTAGTTTATATAAATAATTATGTTGTTAGATTAATATCATAGCTGGGTAAGACAGATTATCACATTCTCATTATTATACATATTATTAATAATAACCAGCATATTCTGAATTTGCTATCATATTAAGAGATAAATCAATATAGCATTATCAGATTTATATTAGTAAACTATTATATTAGATTAGTTATATAACTAGTGTTGGTATTGTTTCCTCTAGATTAGTTGAATTTGTGATTTGTTACATTTGTTATCCTCGTAGTTGTTAATATTAATTTCTGTTTCTGTCGTTCCTGTTGCCAGGAAGTGACAGTTCCCGTCACTGGGATTTACTTGGCTTTTCATAGATTCAATTTCGCATGTTGTAGATGCATTCATAAACCCTCATCTCACAACTATCATCCCTTGATAGCATATTGCTCAGACACCTTTCGCAAGCTTACGCTCTCGGATTGACACGTATAGACCAGCCGAACTTCATCATAAATTGTTAATTATTTCTTAATTATTTGCCCCAGTGTTGGCCTATCAGCCTTACCAAGCAAGTATTTTAGAGGATCAATTTTGGCTATGAGGTGTATTGTATGTGCAAGCATGTAGTGACGCAACTTTTGGGAAGCAAACACCACCGCAAGGCAAGACTTCTCAATACTAGTATAATTGACCTCATAGGAAACAAGTGTTTGATTGATGTAGTAGATGGCTCTTTCCTTCCCTGTATCATCAAGTTGAGCCAACAATGCCCCCAAGGAAGATTCTGTCACTGAGATGTACAAAATCAATGGTTTTCTTGGGATAGGAGGCATTAAAATTGGAGGATTAGCCAAGTATTGTTTTATTTGATCTAGGCTCTTTTGGCAATCCTCATTCCAAGCACATGTGGCTCCCTTATGCAATGTCTTTTTGAATGGTTGTACTCTATTTGCAAGCTATGAAATAAACCTCTGTATGGATTGGAGTCGTCCTTGAAGAATTCTCATCTGACTAATGTTCTTAGGAGGTGGCATATCTAATATGGCTTGAACCTTTTCGGGATCCACCTCTATTCCTTTGGCTGAAATTATAAATCCTAGAAGTTTACCTAAGGTAACCCCAAATGCACACTTTTTCAGATTCAATCTTAACTGAAACTGCTCCATTCGATCTAGAATTACTTCCAAATCTTGTAGGTGTGTACCCCTTTGCTTAGACTTGGCCAAGGTTTCATCCACATAATCCTCCATGTTTTTATGCATCATATCATGAAATATTGTGGTCATGGCTCTTTGGTATGTGGCTCCTGCATTTTTTAATCCAAATGGCATGACGTTCCAACAATAGGTTCCCCATGCACATGTGAAGGCTGTCTTTTCTTGATCCTTAGGAGCTATTTGTATTTGGTTATAACCAGAAAAACCATCCATTAAAGAGTATACCTCATAGCTCGCAGTCATATCCACTATCATGTCTATGTTAGGGAGTGGAAAGTCATCCTTTGGGCAAGCTTTGTTAAGATCTCTGAAGTCTGTGCATACACGAATGGATCCATCATGCTTTGAAACTGGAACAATATTTGAGATCCACTCGGCATAGTCGATAGCTCTAATAAATCTTGCTCCTAAGAGCTTTTCTAATTTAGCCTTAACAAGGAGAGCTATGTGAGGATGCATTTTCCTCAACTTCTATTTTACTGGTTTAATTCCTGGAGCTATAGATAAGTGATGCATAATAAGATTAGTGTCAAGCCCTGGCATGTCTAAATATGTCCAAGCAAAATTGATTTTCTTCTTTTGTAAGAACTTTGTGTATGCCTCTTTTTCTTGCACTGACAAAGACTGAGCTAGATGAATCACCTATGGAGCCTCTTCTGTATTCAAATTTACTGGTTGCGTAGGCTCAATAAGAATTGATGACCCGTCTTGGAAATAACTCGGCAAGTTATTAAGTAGCCCATCCTTAGGTGCCTCAAAGAGGTTTTCACCTTTGGATACGTCCTTTCTTTTTACTTTTTTGGGTTCTGACACCGCCACATAGTGGTTTTCACCATCAGAACCATTTCTCTTTTTTTTCTTTTCTTTTATTTTGTGACTGAGGTACTTAATATTCAGCTCTGTCATACTTGTTGTAGGTTCACTGGTGGAAGAGACTACAGGTTCAAGAGCATTCAGGTAGCAAGCTATGTCGTAGTCATTGTGAAAAGTGAGGAGTTGAGGCTCTTGAAAAAGTTGTGACCAATCAATCAGATGATGGTTTACAAGGGGTAGGTCGATGACTGGTTCAACATTATTGATATGAAAGACAGTATCCCTGGTGATCACATAGTTAGGATCTGTCAAGTTTCCCTCTAAGATACTCGAATTAGGACTTGTCCTACCAAATGAAGCATCGTCCACTAAGGCAATTCGAGGAGTCCAATCCTCTAGTACTACACTAGGTTCATTGGTCGTATCGGGTTGAGTACTATAGGTATGAACAACATCCATGTCTAAATCAACTGTTTCATCTGAAAGAGAGTCCCATTTGAACTCATGCGAATTTGTTTCTGAATCCCTGCTGGGATGTTTACACTAAGAAGGCTTAGGATGCCTTGATGTAGAAGGTTCGAGATGGTGAAGGGTATCACCTTCTCTGGTGTCTATATTTTCAGCTGTTGAATCATTTGAATCCCCCCAAAGGAGATTGGTGGTAGACACCCAATCATCAGTCATGTCTTGTTGGTTTTGGAGATTAGGTGTATAATCTGAGTCACTGTCACTATCTGTCGCAGCTAGGATAGGAACACTTTTGTTCTTTCCATTATCAAACCCCAGGTCAACCGTTGACTTAGTCCTACGACCAAAAAGAGCATGGTTGAGTGGTTCAGCCTTGGCATCTAACCTGTGACTAAGAGGGCCATGACCTGGGTAGCCCATGTTGGTGACCACCGTGTATCCTCTCCCATAAGTCTTAGGAGATGGAGAAAATTTTTCATTATGTAGGTACTTTTCTTCTTTGTATATCCAATCTCTGATAGCCACCTCTTCTTTCTCATGCTAAATAGGTACTGAAGACTCTACAAAAGTATCGAACAGAGTCATGGCTGAAGACGAGGGACGCATCTCTTGTGACAGTTTACCATAGGACCTAGGTGAAATTGGCAATTTTGTAAAGGAGTCAATTTGATACCCTCCCATACCAAGGTCTATGGACTTGAATTTATCCTTACATTGTTCAAGAGCTACCCCAAAATTGTCTGCTTCTCTATTTAAGGGAATATGTGCCCCTGCTGAAATGGCATTAACAGATAAAGTACTATCACCTAGTATGCCCCACGGTGGGCGCCAGAAATGTACACACAAAAGTAATGCACTTCTATGAATCCTTACAATCAAGAACACTCAAGAATGAGGTCTCAAAAATTGATCCATAGCTCTCTATGTATGGAGTTGCAAGATTTGTAAAATTGCTCTCAGCTAGAGCTATAAACTCATGACCTTGCTAGTCAACCACACAATGAGAGATTCAAGTAAAGACAAGGGCAAGAATGTCAATATCCCCAAAGAATCAAATGAAATGCAACCTATATGAGTATGCAAATTATTCTATGAAAATGAAAGTACAAATTATGCTATGAAAGGAAAGTACAAAAATTACAACCTTCCTAATTAGGCTATGTGAGACTAATCTATTGCATAAAAGAAATCTATACTAAGAATGCCATGATTATGCAACTATGAAAGCAAACTAAATGAAATGCAACAACAATGTCTTCAAAGCTTGGATGCAAGGATGTCTTCAAAGAGCTCCAAATGACCTAGAAAACTTGCAACATAACATTAGCATAAAACATGAATGATATATATATACAAATGAGGAAGAGAGCTCTCCTTTTATAGGAAATGAAAAGGAATGGAACATGGAGATTAAGAGGCAAAATACTTAATCAATGGAAGAGCATCAAAGAGGAGCAATCCATGTGCACAAATATCCTCCAATGAGAAAATAAGAGTTGACTTTTGTGTCCATATAAGATAAAAAGTGCTTTTCTCATTTTTTTAAAATAGGAATAATGCTTTATTTGTGCAACTTAGGATAAGAGAAAAAGTGGGGGCTTTTTATTTAATAAAAGGGGGGAAATATTCTTTTTAAATAAATAAAGATTTAGGATAAAATGGTTAGCCCAAGGCAAATAATCGAAAATGATGAAAATATGATTTGATCAAGGAAATTGATATTGAGCTGAAAATGTTGATTTTTGAAAATCTTGATTCAGGGATTTGATAAATTGCAAGAATGGGGGCCCAAAGTTTAGGCGACCATTTTAGGGTGCATACAATTATATGTTCCATATTCTCTCTACTTTGATAATTCCTCTATCCGGCACTCCTGTGAGGCTATTTTACCTCGAAGAGCATTTAATTCAGCCTAGAGTTCCTATGGTAACATTGTCAATAGAGGAGACACATTTCTACTTTTTGGTTAATATTGTATCATTTTACTAAAGAAAGATTTGTTTCAAACAATCATAAGAGAAATGAAGTGATTTCAATCAGCACTTTAATGAACATTCAGAATTCCATTTCTTATAAAATAGAAGATAGGAACATAAAAGTCATGTCATTTATAAATATTTATGTATATATATTTATGATCATATTTCTACTACATAAAGGGGCACAATTTTATTTAGTTACTACTTTTCCATTGTGTTTACATAAGTACATATTTCCCATTACTAAATATTGTGTTATTCTTCAGTGGGATCTTTCTCCTTAGAGGTTTCCCCTTCCATAATTGCCTTGGAGTGTTCTTGACTGTACTTTTCTATGACTTCCTTAGACAGGGGTGGGGCATAACGTCCACAACCAAAGGAAAAATATCTAACTGCAGAGGGTTTAGTCATCACTACAATTTATTGAGTTTTGGAGGGGCCTGTGTTGGTGTTTCCTTGTTTAACCTTCATTCGCTTAAGAGTAGAGGCCAAGGTTTTCGTATCAGATACATCCTCGATTTCTATCTTTGGTACACTCTTCTTGGGTTCCTCAAGTTCAAGTGGTGGTTTCAGGATCCTTGAAATTTTCTTGGGAGCTCTGTGTTGTCCCTTCTTTCCACGTCCCGTGGCTATAAAATTCAAGAAGACTTCATTAAATGCAAAATATATGGGTACCATGGTCTAAAGTTTGAACCTGGTTGCTCTAATACCTATGTAAGAATCTCAGCCACATGAGCGATTTTTTTTTGCTATACATACAATCAATATACATGTTAGAGTACCAAAATAAAATTCGAGGTAATGTTGAAGATAAAATTGCATACTACTATATAATCAACAAGGAAAGAACCATTTGTGTAATCACCAATTTTAGATACCTGCCCAAGTAGATAATCAGGTTGGGCCATACTGCCCCCCATGGTAGCTAGAATTCCCTTCTACAATCTTATGGGTTGCACCCAACCATGTGAACCATTGCCAAGTCCACCCCATCCAAGTGGACCTAGCAAACTATCTCTGGAACAACTTGTATTAAGTCAAAGGTTTAAGTTTGAAAAGTGACTAGGTTTCCTAAAGCTTAGGTACAAGGAGATTGTGGTGCATCCCATTATGCATCATGGGTCCATCCTTATCGCAATGGGTCAAGGTACGAGGTAGAGTAGGATATGTAGGTGAGGGATGACTCACTCCCATCCTGTTGTAGTTCATCCCAAAAGAAAAGAGATGTCAGTGCATTGTGAACTACACCTTGGGTCTCATCCATTCCTTGGACTTGTGCACTCACAAGGGTGGTGGCAAGTATGTGCTAAGGTGAATTCATCATTTGAGTAGAGGATTCGGTGAATCCCATACTACACCAAGGATCCATCCTCTAATCCCAAGGCATATGGGCTTAAGTGAATGTTTCCAAGTAATGAACCTTCCAACCCAATGGATTCCAACTAAAATCACCTATAGGCCACTGATGATGAGATTGTCCACCTAGGAAGAATTGGCTTTCAACATATATCATCTTGTGACCTTGATATGGTCAACTATCTTCTTCCCATATTGGGTATCATATGGTGTTGGTCACCCTCATGCTGCAAGTGACGGCTAGGGTACCCTCCAATACAATGGTTAGTGCTAGTTACTGCTACCTGCATGAAAAGGTAACTACCTGGGTAACCATTCTTATATCATATATATGGGGTAGCTCGCAACAACTCTTCACCTCCGTGAACCAAATGAAGGTTGGCTAATCCCTAGCAAAAGTCCAAGCATCGATCATTGGCATGGTCCAATGATTGATGGTCCATGCTTGAATAATCTTGGAGATTTAGTCTTCGATCATCGCTAGCCCAAGGTCTCTAAGGAAATCATATATAGTTAAGTTTATTAAAGAGAAATAGTTGTAAGCAAAAGGTCCCTCTATGGGGAATTATGCAAGAGCCTTCCATTATAGGTTTATCAATTTACGAGTAGGTTTAATTCTGTGACCATGCAAATTCTCAAAGGAGTGTAGTACATCGTTACATAGGGGCTTAATATAATGACTCAATTTAATACACCTACTAATTTAAGCAGCCACAATATCTTTACAATAGAAATGGCAAGATAGAGTGATGAGGTACTTTTGTAGTTTATGTTTGCATTTACATAATGAAGAGGGGCTCGTAAGAAACCTTATTTCCTTATCATTTAAACTTTATTGTAGATACTTATCATAAGCAAATAAGAAAAGGAGGATGTTGAGTGATGAAGGGTGGATTTGAATACTTTCCAACCTAGGAATGGCATATCAACTATGTAGAGAATAGCTACAACCTTTTGCGATAACTCTATCCATCTTCCTATAAGGTATATTAGATATTCTTCCAAGAAGGTAAAAGAATTTACATTATAGCAATATAAGGGCTGCATTTGTTACATTTGTTATTAAGGAAAAAGTGTCTCATTACGACTACCTACTCAAGGATTTCTCAACTCTATCCTTTGTTTGCTAGTTTACAATTTCCATACTAGCTTAGGATATGGAAAAATAGTTAACATCAAGGTAAGAGGAAATTAGAACTCTTTACAATGTAGCAGCTCAACATTACAAATTTTTAATAGTTTATCTACTTGATCTGGATATCAGCATACAATTAATCTCACAAGGGAAGAATCTTTACCCAACTTAAGATAACTCTAATAGAGCCTAAGGATATATAAATGCTAGTTGGGGAAGAATAGTAGTGAAGTTCCTTATATTTTTTTATATTTTTTTATTGTATTGTTCCCACAACCTGTAGTTAATTTAAATATAAGAAACAAACTCTTATCTATCTTTTCACTTGTAGTTTCCCTCTTGGATAACCATTTCATTTCAGATTTTAGTTTTACCATTTATGTTAGAAGATACTAAGTTTAGTAGATATAAGGAAATTTATCTCTACTTAATGCTTCCTAGATGAGCACCCACTGTTAGTTTGGTAGCTTGGATAGTTGTTCGTCCATTTGCTAATAATTAGTAAATAATTGTATTTATTAATTATTTGACTCCTTCTAGAAACTTCTAGAAACTTCTAGCAACTAGAAATAACTAGAAACAATGGGAGTAGTATAAAAGGGGGTCAAGGGGCATTTGGAGGCAATGAAGTTAACATCAAGTTTGAGATCAAGTTTGAGAACAAGCTTGAGTAGTCTTGCAATGTTAGCAAGAACAAGCTTGAGTAGTCTTGCAAAGTTAGCAAGGGGTAGTCTTGCAGTGTTAGCAAAGGCACAATGATAGTGTTTGGGGATAGCAAGGGAGGAATATCAATAGGAGAAATTGGGGGATTGTTGGAATTCTGCCAGTAAGAGACAAGGAATTTTTTATCTCTTAATTTGTTGAAGATTAATATATTTCTCATCTGCACAACTGGTTTTCCCTTCGGGGTTTTTCCAGGGATGATTTGTCCAAAAACATTGTGTCATTGTGTGGCATATTTCTTTCTGTATTTTTTGGTGAAGTTGCAGTTGTGTTATTTTTCGTTATTTAAATAATCTTTGTAAGATAGGAGATTAATAACCAGTGACTGCAATAGAGAATTTTCACATGGTATCAAAGCCAAGTTGAGGGTAGAAAGAGTTTACCCTAGGCAGAGGAAAGAATTTGATGGTTTATAAAGTCTAATTTGACCTCTTTAGAATTGTTATTTTCTTCATTTCTTTGAGATGGCCTCAGCTGGTTTAAGAGATCAGAATAGATTAGATGGTGCCTCAAATTTTGGTGTCTGGAAAGCCAAAATTTCTTTATTGCTGGAAGAGAATGGTATCAAGGAATACGCTACCAGTGTTGTAGCTGTACCTACAGATACAACACAGCTTACAACATACAAGGAGGATGCCAAGGCGAAGAGGATAATCCTTGATGGCGTTAAGGATATATTGTTCCACATATCGCAGAGTTAGATACAACGAAGAAGATGTGGGATACCATTCTGAATCTGTACCAGAATGCTACCACGAACCAAAAGCTGATTCTCAGAGAAAAGTTGAAGAATACTTGAATGAATAAGGGAGAAGACGTTACAAGTTACCTCGCCAGACTTAGACTTGTCAAGGATGAGTTAGCAGCTGTTGGAGATAAGCCAGATGAAGACAGGCTAGTAAGAATAGCCCTAAATGGGTTCACTAAGCAGTGGGATGTCTTTGTTCAAGTTGTTAGTGGATGAGACACCTTACCTAGTTGGGATCGGCTTTGGAGTGATTTCACTTTGGAGGAGCTTAGACTAAGTCTTGTCAATGGAGCCAACAACAAGAGTCAAAAAAGTGAGGTAGAATAGGAGAACATTGCCCTAGCAGGAAAAGGGAAAGCAAAGAAGGGGTCTAGCAAAAGATCAAATCCACAAAGCGGGAAGAAGAAGAAGGATCTGTCTAAGCTCAAGTGCTTTGGTGTCACAAATTTGGCCACTATGTCAGCGATTGCCCACAAAATAAGAAGAGTGAAAAGAAGGGCAAGAATCTGATGGCAACTCCAACAAGTGCAAAGGATCTCTCTAGTAGATTGGAGGGTGAGTGCATGAGTTTGCACTCATAGCTTGTATGATTAGCTCAACCTCACAAGGTGTATGGTACATAGACAGTGGGGCGTCATTTCATATGACAGGATTTAGAGAGTATTTCTCTAGTTATAAGGAGGAGAACATCAGTATCTAGATTTCTATGGGAAACTTGTCCAAGCTCAGCTCAGTTGGAAAAGGGACTGTTCGATTTTAGAGGGAGAATGGAAAGGTGATTCTTCTTTAGGATGTGTTGCATGTGCCAGGATTAGGTATGAATTTTATTTTTGTATATGTTCTTCAGGATAAAGGGTATAATGTACTTTTTAGAGGGACACAGGTGTTGATCAAGCACAAGGATTGGAAATCACCCATATCTATTGGAGTTAGGAGTGGGCACCTTTATAGGTTGTAGTTTGACACTCCTAAGGCATTGATAAGCAACAATAATCCTAGAGATCTTGGAGAGCTATGGCATAGGAAGATGGGTCATATACATCATGGAGCACTTAAATTGCTTCGTGAGACAGTGATAGGTGTTCCAGAGGTGAGCATAGAGCATGATGATGTATGTAAGGGATGCGTGTTGGGGAAATTTGCGAAAGCATCTTTTCCAAGAAGTGACACCAGATCTGAGAATGTTCTTGATCTAGTACATTAGATGTATGTGGGCCAATGTCAACGAAGTCTCTCAGAGGATATGAATACTATGTTACTTTTATTGATGATTTCTCCAGGAAGACCTGGATATACTTCTTGAAGACCAAGGATGAAGTTTTCAGTCGTTTCCAAGAGTTCAAGGCTCCTGTGGAGAACTCGACAAGAAGGAAGATAAAGGTTCTTTGGATAGACAATGGAGGTGAGTACAAGAGTAATGAATTCCAGGAGTTCTGTACCAGGGAAGGAATCAAGAGAGAGTGGACTGTTCCTTACAATCCGCAGCAGAATGGAGTTGCTGAGAGGAAGAATCGGTCCATATTGTTAGGATTAACAAGGCAGAATTAACAATTATGTGCAAATATAACTAATATCAGAAAATAATAAACCACACAGAATAGAATACAAGACACACAGATTTAACGTGGTTCACCCAATCCCTGGGCTACGTCCACCAACAGCGAGTCCAATATTATTATTATCCAGTGATTACAACCTGATTACAATCTGTAATCCCTTACAGCCCAATTCTGTCGCAAGTACTAAAATCATACATAATGAAAATCCCTAACCCTAAGCCATATTATACAATATTTTCCCGCTTTAGGGTTAGAATGAGTTATAAGTAGTCGGCCCAAATAACCGAAAAGTAGTCGGCCTCAAAAAAAATTTCCTCGGGGGCTGCGCCTCCGAACCCCTGCTCTTGGGGGCTACCGCCCCCAAACCCCCGCTCAGGGCCCGGCCCGACCCCAAACCCTGGTGAGGTTTGAAGAAAAAATGTATAGTACTTTCCTGATTAGTCACCACAAGCTAACAATCTCCCACTTGGTGACTGATCAGTATCCACACTATACTAAAAAAACCTCCCACTTGGAGACTGATCCTGTAGCAATACCGCTACCCACATGAGGCTCCCACTGGATTGAACCACCTTGGACTCAGCTGTTCCTTTATTTTGTTCAGTCTAGAAGACCAACTGAAGCTGAACATGAGTTCAACTTCTCCCTTGTTACTACCTTTGTAAACATATCTGCTGGATTATCATCACTATGAATCTTTTCCAACCTTAACTGTCCATCATCCAAAATTGATCGAATGAAATGGTACCGCAACTGTATGTGTTTTGTCTTTGAGTGCAAAGTAGAATTCTTTGCAAGATGAATGACACTTTGGCTATCTGTATGTAGAAAATTATCCTTTTGTGGATGTCCCAATTCTTCCATGAAGAATTGAAGCCATATCATCTCCTTGGCTGCCTCTGTAGCAGCAACATACTCTGCCTCTGTAGTGGATAAAGCAACCACCTTTTGTAGTCGAGAAATCCAACTCACTGTTGTCCCACCAACAGTAAATATATAACCTGTAGTACTCCGCCTGCTATCTATATCTCCTGCCAAATCTGAGTCAACATAGCCTTGTACAGTAGTAGTAGAACCCCCAAAGTGTAAACACTTACTGGATGTGCCTCTCAAATATCTGAGAATCCATTTGACTGCATTCCAATACTCAATACCAGGGTTACTCATATAACGGCTAACGACTCCCACTACGTGTGCAATATCTGGCCTAGTACATACCATAGCATACATTAAGCTCTCTACAGTTGAAGCATAAGGTACCTTAGACATTTTAGTCTCTTCTTCTCGTGTCTTGGGACACATATCCTTAGTCAATTTCAAATGACCAGGCAAAGGTGTGCTGACAGCTTTGGCATTTTCCATAGAGAAACGTTGCAACACCTTCTCAATATAATCAGCCTGAGATAGAGACAATTTCCTATTTTTCCTATCTCTACAAATTTTCATACCAAAGATTTATTTTGTTGCCCCCAAATCCTTCATAGCAAAAGATTTTGCTAACTGTTGTTTCAACCCCTTAATGTGATTCATGTTAGACTCAGCTACAAGCATATCATCAACATATAAACATAAAATAATGTAGCTGTCATCATCCAACCTCTTAAAATAAACACAATGGTCAGAATGACACCGACTATATCCATGCCTATTCATAAAAGTGTCAAATTTAATATACCATTGCCGAGGTGCTTGCTTCAAGCCATATAAACTCTTCTGCAATCTGCACACCAAATTCTCCTTACCCTTGACCTCAAATCCTTGTGGCTGAACCATATATATTTCTTCATCCAAATCACCATGAAGAAAGGCTGTTTTAACATCAAGCTACTCTAAATGCAAATCTTCAGTAGCCACAATACTTAAAACAGTACGAATAGAAGTTATTTTAACAACTGAAAAAAATATCTCATCAAAATCAATACCATGTTTCTGTGCAAATCCTTTTACGACTAATCTGGCTTTAAATCTTTTCGTACCTCCATCCTCTTCTTTTATCCTGTAAACCCATTTATTCTGTAAAGCCCTTTTACCTGCAGGTAACTTACATAAATCCCATGTCTGATTTTTTAGTGAAGAGTCCATTTCATCTGTCATTGCAGACTCCCACTGAAGCTTTGTATCCACCTGCACAGCTTCATTATAACATTCAGGTTCACCGGCATCTGTTAACAAAATAGAATATAAAGATGGAGAAAATCTTTCTGGAGGTCTACTTAGCCTTGTTGACCGTCTAACACTCACTAGGGTGTGTGGTATTTGTTGTTGTTGTTGTTGTTGCGGAGCATAAGGAACTACTGGAACATGAACTTGTGGAGTATCATCCAGTACTACATAGTCATTTTCTTTCTTCTCATGCCGCAGCAATAGATCTTTGTACAATACTTTCTCATTGAATATGACATCCCTGCTTCTTACAATTTTATGATTTTCAAAATCCCAAAGCCTATAACCAAATTCATCAATGCCATACCCAACAAATACACATTTCTTTGACTTAGCTTCCAGCTTGGTTCTATTTTCAGAATCTATAAGTGCAAAAGCTTCACAACCAAAGGTTTTGAGAAAAGAATAACTCACCTTTTTACCACTCCATGCTTCCTCTAGAATACCACAGTCCAAAGGAGTAGAGGGGCCTCTATTGATTAAATAAACAGCAGTGTTCACTGCCTCTGCCCACATATTTTTGGGCAGCCTAGCATGAAACCTCATACTCCTTGCACGCTCCATTATTGTCCTGTTCATGCATTCAACCACTCCATTTTCTTGTGGAGTCCTTGGTACAGTTTTCTGCCTACGAATACCATTAGAGGAACAATATTCTTCAAATTCTGTGCTGCAATACTCACCACCATTATCAGATCTGAGACATTTTAACTTTTTACCAGTCTCATTCTCAACCAAGCATTTCCATTTCTTAAAAGTTTGAAATACATCAGATTTCTGTCTAAGGAAATAAATCCATACTTTTCTTGTTGCATCATCTATAAATGTAACATAATACAGAGAGCCACCAAGGGAAGATACCTGAGCTGGTCCCCATACATCTGTATGCACAAGCTCTAATCTCTCATTTTTCTTTTCCTTCCCACTCTTCACAAAACTAACTCTCTTTTGTTTTCCATAAACACAACTTTCACAGAAATCCATATTGACACATTTCAGACCAGGTAAAACTTTCTTTGAATGAAGTAATTTCATACCTTTTTCACTCATGTGCTCGAGTCTGTTGTGCCACAGTGCTATGTCAGAATCTACAGCAACAGTTTGATGTTCTTCCTGCTCAATTGCAGCCACTGTTCCTGAACATTCATTATCTTCTAAAATAATTAAAGTAGAAGGAACAGTATGACCTGTACAAAGATATAAGGTGCCTACTTTCACACCTTTTGCTACTACTAAGGAACCTTTTGAAACCTTCCAATTTTTATCATTAAAAGTAACTGTGCAACCCTCATCACCCAGTTGCCCTGCTGAAATTAAATTCCTACTCAGCCTTGGAACATGTCTTACCTCTTGTAGTAGCCAGTGATTCCCATTCTGCAACTTAATCTTAATTTTTCCCTTTCCAACAATCTGACAGGGTTCATTATCTCCCAAATAAACTAGCCCAAAATCCCCTTGGACATAATCAACAAAATAACTTCTATGGGGTGTAGCATGAAATGAAGCCCCAGAATCTAAAACCCATGAATCATCAATACTTTCTAAGGACAAGAGCAAAGCATCCTCCTCGGATTTGTTACTTACCACATTTGCCTCCTTGTTTCCATCATTTTTGTCTCCTTGATCTTTCTTCCGAGACCAACAATCTTTCTTCTTATGACCTGGTTTTCCACAGTACCAGCAATCATTTGGCCCTTTAGATTCGGACCTCTTTCCCTTTGATTTTCCTCTTGATTTCCCATGATTTCTAGAGTTGTTTCCTCTATCTCTTGTTCTGCCTCTGCTTTATGTGTTCAATACACTACCTAATGTGGATGCCCCTGAGCTTTTCCTACGAATTTCCTCACTCAATATAACACCAATAACATCATCATACTTTAGGGTATTAGAACCAGAAACAGAATTACTAACAGTCATTACCAAGCCATTCTAGCTTTCTGGCAAAGAACACAAAATCAAGAGAGCCCTAACCTCTTCATCAAAAGTAATTTTAACTGAGGTTAATTGACTTGTAACTGTATTAAACTCATTCAAATGATCAATAACTGATCCACCTTCTACCATTTTCATATTAAATAAACGCTTCATAAGGAATACCTTGTTTGAAGCTGAAGACTTTTCATACAACTTCGCTAGGGTTTCCATCAGATCTTTAGCTGTCTTTGCTTCAGTAATATTGAATGCCACCGATTGTGCCAGGCATAGACGAATACTCCCCAGTGCCTTCCTATCCAAAATATCCCAATCCTCCTGAGACATTGATTGCTCTTTCTTGGCTACTCCCTCTAATGGCCACCATAGATTCTTCTGATAGAGATAATCTTCCATTTGCATCTTCCATAACTGAAAGTTCTGCCCATTAAACTTATCAACCTTCAGCCTACCCTCGTTTGCCATTTCTCCCACTTAACTGAGAGACTCTCCCACTAACTCGTGAGACCTGCTTCAGAGAATAGATGAAAGAACGAACGAAATAACCTGGCTCTGATACCACTTGTTAGGATTAACAAGGCAGAATTAACAATTATGTGCAAATATAACTAATATCAGAAAATAATAAACCACACAGAATAGAACACAAGACACACAGATTTAACGTGGTTCACCCAATCCCTGGGCTACGTCCACCAACAGCGAGTCCAATATTATTATTATCCAGTGATTATAACCTGATTACAATCCGTAATCCCTTACAGCACAATTCTACCGCAAGTACTAAAATCATACATAATGAAAATCCCTAACCCTAAGCCATATTATACAATATTTTCTCGCTTTAGGGTTAGAATGAGTTATAAGTAGTCGGCCCAAATAACCGAAAAGTAGTCGGCCTCAAAAAAAATTTCCTCGGGGGCTGCGCCCCCGAACCCCTGCTCTTGGGGGCTGCCGCCCCCAAACCCCCGCTCGGGGCCCGGCCCGACCTCAAACCCCAGTGAGGTCGAAAGGAAAAATGTATAGTACTTTCCTGATTAGTCACCACAAGCTAACACATATCGGAGGCAGCAAGGGCTATGCTACATGATCAGGACATGCCCCGCTACTTATGGGCAAAGGCATGTAGTACAACAGTGTACATACATAACCGGGTTCCACATAAGGTGCTAGGAAAGATAACACCAGAGGAAGCTTTCACAGGAAAGAAGCTAGATCAGTCACTTCAGGATATTTGGAAGTTTGGCATATTGTCATATTCCAGGTGATACACGTACCAAGTTAGATCAGATTGCAGAGAGAGGGTACTTTGTGGGGTATAGTGAAACCTCAAAGGCATATCGGATATTTATTCCAAGGACCAAGCAGATTATTATTAGGCGTGATGTCAAGTTCATGGAAGATAAGGCATTCATGAGGTCCAGAGATTTGCCAGCAGATGATCAGAGTGAGAAGCCAACAGAAGCTCCAAGGACAAATCAACCAAGTCAAGGGAAGCAAAGCTCGAGTACAGTTACCAGTACCAGCATAGACTTAGGTGGTGAGAGTTCGCATACTATGGAGCAACTGGTGTAGCAGGAAATGCATCAACAAGATATGGAGGTTGATATCTCATCTTCTACAGTTGGTAGCAAGAACCGTGAGGTTCAACAGACATAGGGGGATACTCAGTACTTTGTGGGAACTCCTAGGAAGACTACTAGAGAGCGAAGACAACCAGCCAAGTTCAATGACTATGTGGCTTTAGTCAAGCAGTTGGTAGACAGTGAGCCTTCCAGCTATCAGGAGTCTGCACAACATCAAGTGTGGCAAGATGCGATGGTTGAGGAGTATACCTCAATAATGCAGAATGGTGTGTGGGAGGTAGTGCTTAGACCAATAGATAGGGTAGTGGTTAGATCTACAAGGTTAAGCACGGTGCAAATGGTAGCATCGAGAAATACAAGGCAAGGTTTGTGGCAAAGGGGTTCTCTCAGAAGGAGGGAATAGACTATGAGGAGACATTTGCTCCAGTAGCCAGGTATACTTCTATACAAGCTGTAATCTCAATTTCAGCACAGATGGGATGGAAAATCCATCAAATAGATGTCAAGACAGCATTCCTTAATGGCAAGCTGAAGGAGGAGGTATACATAGAACAACCACAAGGCTTTGTAGCACACAACAAAGAAACCCACGTGTGCAGATTGAAGAGAGCTTTGTACGGACTCAAGCAAGCTCCTAGAGCGTGTTATGAGCGCATTGATAATTACTTGCAGGAAATGGGCTTTGTGAAGAGTGATGTGGATGCTAACCTCTACTACTTGGTGGTTGGGGGTGAGATACTCATTCTTGTTCTATATGTGGACGACTTGTTTCTAACAAGTTCACTAGGGCTCATAGATGAGTGCAAGAGGGACCTTGCAGCAAAGTTCGAGATGAAGGATTTGAGACTTATGCACTACTTTCTAGGTATGGAGGTGTGGCAAATAGATGGAGAAATTTTCCTTGGGCAAAGGAAATATTGCATGGAAATCTTGAAGAGATTCAAGATGGAGGATTGCAAAGCCATGTCTACACCTATGATCACGAATTGGAGGAAGGTAGACACATCCAGGGAGAAGGATGTAGATCCCACCTTATACAATCAATTGATTGGTTCTCTCATGTATTTGGTCAACACCATGCCAGATATAGCTTTTGCAGTTAACTCTCTTAGTCAGTTCGTGGTTGAGCCAAAGAGAGTACATTGGACAGTGGCAAAGCATGTGTTGCGGTATTTACGAGGTACAATCGAGTATGGGATTAGATATGCTCGAGGTGAAGGAATCAGGTTGATGGGCTACACTGGACGTAGATTGGGCAGGTAGTACAACGGACAAGAAAAACACTTCAGGGTGTTGTTTCAGTTTGGGATCAGGAGTTGTCTCTTGGTTCAGCAGGAAGCAGAAGTTCGTGGCTCTGAGTTCAGCAGAGTCAAAATACATAGCAACTAGCATGGTGACATGTGAAGCTATATGGCTTCAGAAGTTGCTAGTAGCCTTGTTTGGTCAGAAGATTGAGACTACGATGATACACTGTGACAATCAGAGTTGCATCATGATGACTGAGAATCCAGTGTTTCATGATAGGTCGAAACATATAGACATCAGGGATTGTGTACAACGAGCGATTGTTCAGCTACAATACATACCTACAGAGGAGTAGGTAGAAAACATTCTGACAAAGGCATTGGGAAAGGCAAAATTCATCTTCTTCAGAGATAAGTTGGGTGTTGTGCAGAACAGCTTCCTCGCTAAGAGGGAGTGTTAGTTTGGTAGCTTGGACAGTTGTTTGTCCATTTGCTAATAACTAGTAAATAATTGTATTTATTAATTATTTGACTCCTAGAAACTTCTAGTCTGTAGAAACTTCTAGAAACTTCTAGTTTGTGGAAACTTCTAGAAACTTCTAGTTTGTGGAAACTTCTAGCAACTACTTCTAGTCTATAGAAACTTCTAGAAACTTCTAGTTTGTGGAAACTTCTAGCAACTAGAAGCAACTAGAAACAATGGGAGTAGTATAAAAGGGGGTCAAGGGGCATTTGGAGGCAATGAAGTTAACATCAAGTTTGAGATCAAGCTTGAGTAGTCTTGCAGTGTTAGCAAGAACAAGCTTGAGTAGTCTTGTAGAGTTAGCAAGGGGCAGTCTTGCAATGTTAGGAAAGGTGCAATGATAGTGTTTGGGGATAGCAGGGGAGGAATATCAACAGGAGAAATTGGGAGATTGTCGATATTCTGCCAGTAAGAGGCAAAGAATTTTGTATCTCTTAATTTGCTGAAGATTAATATATTTCTCATCTGCAATACTGGTTTTCCCTTCAGGGTTTTTCCAGGGACGATTTGTCGAAAAATATTGTGTCATTGTGTGGCATATTTCTTTCTGTATTTTTTGGTGAAGTTGCAGTTGTGTTATTTTTCGTCATTCAAATAATCTTTGTAAGATAGGAGATTAATAACCAGTGACTGCAATAGAGAATTTTCACACCTACAATTGCTAGGGTTTCCTTAATTTTTGGACCAAATATTTGACACATTTATCATATCAAACTAGTTTGAGAGAACAATCTAATGTATAAAATTTCATAAAAGTTTGCAGGCTGAAAATTCAAACATTAAACTCGGATATTTTAATCTCTACATGTTGAAATGGAACCTGATTAAATGGATGGCAGATATGATGCATCCAATCTGAAGGTTGGCACCTATACTTCACTCCAGGCGTCCAAAATCCCTTCCTTTGTTGCTTCTCTTTTCTTCCCAGCTTGCCCTTGCACTAGCCTCTCTCTTTCTCCCTCATCTCCCTCTGTTATTTTTTTATTTTGCTTTGTCTCTCTTTCAATGAGTTGCAAGGGTTTTTAAATTTGCATTTGGCCTCCATTTTCCACAATCGTGTCAACGTCCAACCGCCCACATTCAAGGAGGCCATGTTGCATTTACTCATGGCCCTTCCTTCCAATTCTGACACCCATTCTCCATAATTGTGAATCTGCTATAGAGGGATGTAGTTCACCATTTTAATGATGTTTGTGGTTTTCTTCTGCCATGGAAAAGCCCACCTCTTCCCTATATTTGTTTTATTTATATTTGCTCTTTCTCTTCTGTTTTTTTTCCTTCTATTATTATTATTTTTTAATTATTAGGTTGTCATTTTTGTTTTTGTTTTCTCCTTTGATTCTTTCTTGTGTTTACTATTTTAAATTTTTTTATGATTACTATTTTCTTTATTTATTTATGGTCCAATTTTATTAAAAGTGTTTATGAAAGAGAGAAGGTTAATGGGCCTACAGCCGAGGTTGGGTAACCTTTTCCTAGCTAACTAGGGTGCAAAGTTTAGAGTTCTTTCCTGATATAGTTTGTTAGGACCACCTTTTGTTGCACCCCGAGTACCTGCAAGACCATCCAATACTCATACATACATCACAATAATGTTCGTACCACGTTAGTCCAATAAAAACATAACATATAAGTTCCCATACAACCATATCATGAGTAAAATGAAACTATTATATATACAATTCATAATTAATTGAAATTCAGGCTATTAGATTGATAGAAGTAGGTTTATAGCATTTACATCCGGACGAGAGGTAACTAACAAAATAGAAAGGTGTTTATCAATTAGACATTAAAGTTTTTTCCTTCGTCCAAATTACATCGGGACGAGAGGTAACTAACAAAATAGAAAGGTGGTCTATGGGGATGTGACAAAGTGCTAATTAACTAACAGAAAGATGATTACTGATTTTCTATTTTTCTCTATTGAGAATTTGGAATTTCTATCTTGGCCTCTGGGGCAAGTTCTGAAGTGGTGTTATTAACTGTCTTGGACTGCATCTGAGATGAGCCACTGGACTTGATCCGAGGCAATTGTATGCCCCCTGTGTGAGTATCATCCTCATTTTTGGGGGTATTATTTTCCTTGACTTTCCTTTTGATTTTCTGATGCCATGCCGAGAGTCCCTCATGAATATGATCATCAAAAATTTCCTTTTTGTATGAGCTACCCATCTGAGTAGAGAAGAAACACGAATGCACAAGACATAGATATTAGGAATGCATAGAAATTCTCAGTAGTGTGAGCAGAAGAAAAGCAAAATGCATAGATATTTTTATCTCCAAAAGTTGCAAGTGATCTGAAAATCTACTGTAGTTTAGAAGCCAATTTGTCCAAGGAAAGCAGGCTGTGAATCACCTGTGTGACAAGGGCATAAAGCGGTAATGTAATGTAGCTGCAAAGGACTTGAATGACAACCCTGCACAGCAACAGCTAGTGACATTTACACTTCCATAACTTACATATACATGCTATCCAAATCAAATTTTCAAGTGATTTATAATACCCGTAATCAAACAAAACAAGAAATCTATTAATCAGTTCGAATTGGATGATTATCACTATTGTTATCAGATTTACATATAACACGATATCCACGTTGAATTCCAAGTTATTACCAATAATTAACCTAGACAAGAAATCTATTAATCAATTCCTAACTCATTTACCATTGGGTGATTATCACCTCTCTCAAGCACAAACAAAACAACACTCCACTATTGTTCTAACATGTTTCATGGCAAAACATATACAATCCAGAAAGAGGCCTTTTCAGTTTTTGGTTGTGGGACATGTTCACGAGCTTTCTTATAATTTTCAATTCTATATATTTCACAAAATGAACCCCAAACAGTAATTATTTTTTCCCTCAAGGCTGCATTAGCCTTGGTGAATTGAGTTTAATTTTGTCCTTCAATGTACAATGATATTTCTTCACTGTCAAAAAAACCAATCATTTGCATGTCGTGATTGTTGTTTCCGGCAAGTTGTAGGTTGTAATCAGTCCAGAATTTCAGATTTTAAAAGTAGTGTAGATTGTCTGTCAATAATTATTTTTAATTAAAAATGTTTTTTTTAATCTTTATTTGGTATTTAGAATTAAAATATTAAAAATAAAAATGAAAAGGGAGCCACCTATAGTAAAGGATTACTCTTGGCCAAGTCAAAAACTGCAACCAGGGTAGGAGGATAAAAGGAAAATGCTGTCAACAGGGATGAAGCCAGCAGAGCTTGTAGTCAGCACAAAACATAATATACGAAGTTCCTTTTTTTAGGTTTCTTCATAACGTCTAAAATCTACGGTGGATTTCAAAAATGTCATACAGAGAATATCACTTCTTCCTCAAAATGTCAATCATTTGTCAAGTTTATGAATACACATAGTCAATTATTTGTTGAGTTTATGAATAAATATTCACATCCTCCATAAAGTCATACCTTCTGAAAATAGTGTGTTGACTAAAGGTACCGTTAAAGAATTGTGTATTATTCCAAGCTGATCGAACAGTTCAAGACTAGAAGAGAAAGTTAGTCTTTTATACGTATGAAGATAGTGTTCATAATTCACACATGGAATTTATTTTCATTCATGTTTTTTCAAGTTTCTAGAGAAAATAGTGGTTCAATATTGAATATTTTCAGAGTCGCAAAGAGAATATCAACATCATATCTTCTACAATTGTTTATAGAACATCTGCAGATCAAAAGAAGATTAGTCAAAGCAGTGTTACCGGGGATGCGTTTCCAGCATAATTTGACCCGTCCCGGAAATGGGGACATCCCAAGAGCTCAGAAACCTCCAGAAACCCGTCCCCTGGCTGTCCCATAAAATTAATGTTTGAATTCTGATAATTTGTTTGACTTTCACTCTCATGTGAACTCTCAATTTAAATTATTTAACACAAACGTTATAACTTATATGTTAAGGTTCTATAATGTATATAAGCATGCCCCACTGCTATTTTCAATGTTCTATTTTTTATATAGCTATCCCAACTGCCGTCCCCTGTCGTCCCTTGCTCCGGAGAATTAAAATCCATCCCGGAAACCCATCCCAGAAACCTGTCCTCCCATGTTGGAAACCCAGGGTAACATAGAGTCAAAGCAAAAAAAAATTCATGTTGTTCACCTCTGTACCTGATAAGACTACACACCGGCCAGATTTAGTCAAGATGCAAGAGAGTGAGGTTGGGTTCCTTTGGGACAAACCCAGGTAGGATCTAGGGAACTCAGGCAATGTAGGGTGAATCCCCCCTTTTTCTGCCTTTTATTGGGTTTTAACTTTTTTTTCATCCTTAGAGGTTGTGTTTTAAAACATTATGAAAATAGTGTGCACCATGAAGGACTATTGTAGTTTTGGAAGGTCTTCATTTGAACTTGGTGGTGGGGGCTCTTTTATGCCCCAAAACCCCCATGAAGCTACGGAATATGGAGCCAAAGCAAATTAACTTTTGGATGCTTCCACTCTCCAACATGTTACATTTGAGTTTGAAAAGTGAACACACTTCAAATTTAAGTGGCAGTAGCACTGCTTGTGGTTCTTTAAATGTTCCTACATCATCTAATGTTAATGATGATGTTGCTGTTATGCTGAATTGATTGTTGAGCTTGATATTTTTATTTTAAAATAGAACTTGATATTTTTATTTTGAAATATAACTTGAAATTTAAACATGAATATTTTATAATATTTATCATTCATGTTTTAAATGACATTAGAGTTTATACTGGTTTTGTTGATTACATTATTTTACGTGGTACTCCAAACTTAATTCTGTTTTTAGTCTGTGTGGAAGAACCTAGCCCCAATTTTTATTTTGCAGGATCCATGGACTATAATCTGTACCAGAACCATAAGTTGGTAACATAGATGTTCACAATTTCATTGAGTTAGAAACATACAATTTTCAATTTTGGAGTGTTTCCAAGGTATCTGCCATGATGAGAACAAAGGATTTGCCATAACAACATCAAAGTGAGGTTTTAGAACTTCGTCAGAGGGTAGCCAAACTTCATCAGGACAAAGGAAAAAACTATTCAAATTAGAATAATCTAGAGCCACCTTCTAGAAAAGTCTAATTCAGCCGATCTTAACAATCGTTCATCACCATTTTTTGAAGAGGAGCATATTGGTGTTTGCTATTTTCAGCCAAAGTATGTTATTTTTAGCTTTCTACTATTTTAGCATCCTTTACTTATAAGCCTTGAGTTGACTATTGTTAGATCATCTATCGAGTCATACAAGTTAGATGACTATAAACGAATATATTATAATGATTTTAATCGTCAATTCAACCGGTAATCATATGTCATAACATTAGAATTAGTGGATGAGATTATTTGTTACAGTTTACACATCATGCAAGCAATCATAAATAGAGCTGGCATTCAGTCATTTTATTTCAGTTTGAAATTCAGTCATTGTAGGAAAGAATCATTGAAATAGAAGTTCACCGGAAGGTTATTTCAGGGATAAGAGAAAATTAAGAAAGTATTTGTTTAGCAATTGTAGTAGTTTATGAACCTTCTGTTTCGCTGATCAAGCAGTTTGCTGATATGCTTTTTCGACGAAGGATGAAGCTTGGGAAGATTTTTCAAAGTTTTAAAGGTTTGCCAACTTGTGTTTTCACCTAAAAGAATCAAGTAGTGAAGTGTTTCCACGAACTCTGAAGTTCAAAAACCTCTTAGTTCACCTAAGTGAAGTTTTGCCAAAGCCAATTACACCAAGAAATAAAGGTTCATCAATGGTTTTTGTTTCAGTGATTTTTCCAGTTTGCGAACCTTTGAGTTCACTGATTGCTAATTTTGCCAATTAAAGGTTCGCTGATGAAGCCTATGATAAGTTGCTCAGTATAATCAATGGATTGGATGAATCATAAACCTTGTGGTTCACTGAAAGGTAGGTTTTCCGATTGTTCATCTGGACGAAAGCAAGAGGAGTAGCCCTACAAATACTCCAATTAGGTTAGTTGCATTGCTCTAAGGCGTCGTGGGTTTAAAGAGGCAGGCCACCTCAAGGTGATCTTGCCACGTCTCCAGAGGTCCACATGTCCCATTCCCATGAGCCACCGTCACATTGCAAGTTTGTGAAACCTAGAAATCTTCAAAGTGTGATGAAGCAAGATCTCACCACATGTCATTGTGGGACCATTGGATCAAAAAGCTACAATGATTGTTGATCTGTTCCAACCATGATGATTGACGTTCAACATTCAAAATGGGAAAATGGCTACCTGCAAATTTTTTGTTCACACAAACAAAGAAACAAACTAGGGTTTCCTGTGTGAGAAGCAAATTGCTACAAACAATAGATGCAAAATGATTGAAAAGAAGCAAAAATTAAATGTAAAACCTTAGTTGCCGGATTCGTGCATATAGGGTCGGATCCGGGTCCGGGTCCGAATCCAGGCAGGGTCCGCCCAGATCCGCGGTCCGGGTCTGGATTCACGGACCGGTCCGTGCCGGATCCGGGCACGGACCTGTGGGTCCACCCGGATCTGCGGGCCTGCGGACCCACAGGTCCATGCACGGACCCTGCTTGGATCTGGCACGGACCCGGGAGGATCCAGCGTGAATCCACGAGGATCCCACACGGATCCATGCGAATCCCCAGGGACCCGCGGCCTATGAAGGCATAAAACACTTAATATGCCATTTTTATTTTTTTTCATCTAGCCCTAAATTGACAGGAGGACTGGATCCGGCACGGACCCAGGAGGATCCAACACAAATCCACAAGGATCTCGCACGGATCCATGCGAATCCCCAGGGACCCACGGCCTATGAAGGCATAAAACACTTAATATGCCATTTTTTTTTCATCTAGCCCTAAATTGACAGGAGGATTTATACAAATATAACATTTAAGTATAAGTTTGATTTATTTAATTTCTTATACTTTAAGTTATATTTGTATAAATACATTCCAGGATGTTTGAGATAGGTTTCAGCTTCATAGGAGTTAAGATGCAAATTCTAGATTTTGAGGTTTTTCGAAAAATTCCAGACTTGGCCAAATTTCAGGATTCAGCAAGCCTTTAGCAGGGTTACCTCCCACAATCCATCATGGCTTTCTAAGGTCAAACTGAAGCTGGCAAAAGGATTCTCAAAGGGTTTTAACTCATTTTATCACAAATCACTTGGTTTCGACCCCATCTCTATGACAAACTTAGCTTACCTCTCGCCCAAATCCCAGTCAGACATGACTTCCCAATAGGCCAAAATCACTCAAACCTCATTTGCCGGACCTAGGGACTTGAAAACAGCCACCAACAAAGACTACCTAAGACCTAGTTATGAAGACTTTGACATTTGGCATTGATCAATGATCAAGCATCATAGATTCATAGTATGAAATGATTTAGTTTTAGAATTATGTATATTTCTCTTATATTTTTGGATATATTATATATATTTATATATACATATATATATTCATGAATCCTTATGAATCCAAAACAGGAAAAAAAAAAATTCACAAATCCACGAACCGGATTCTCGAACCCAAATCCGTCCCTGAATCCGAATCGGCAACTAAGTGTAAAACTTGTACCAGTATCTAATCCAGCAGATGGCAATGCAGGTGATAATATTTGGTTTTAGAATCAAATCAAATCCTCGACAGTTTTCCACCAGTGAGGCGATTTGGCCATTTTTGTAGTTTTGTGCTTGTCAGTTGTCAAATGAATTGGTGACACTTGTTTATGGCTCTATGCTTGATTTGCTCCTTTGATTTTACAAAAGGGAATTATGAGCCTTTTAAAGAGTTGGTTGGTTCCGAGTCCCGGAAAGCGACAGAGGGAAAAGACTGCTATCTGTTGTTGGGTAAAGGTCTATGTTTGTAAGAGGGAAAAGACTGCTATCTGTTGTTGGGTAAAGGTCTATGTTTGTAAGCCATTGCATGGCAGTATTCTTGCATTTTGTATTGCACTTATATGAAAATCATACTGTATTGCATCTTGTCTCCAATCTAAACTGTAATAGTTTTTGAATGAAACAACAAAGGGTTACAGAATTCTTGCACATTACTGTAGTGAGTTGTTTTTTGTGAGTGCTTTCTAAGGGGTAGAGTTAATGCTTTCAGGAAAGCAACGCAGTTGTTATGGGTTCAGAGGGATTATTAAGTATGAGTTGTTGCAGGGTTTGTGAGGTCATATTATCACAAGGTGATAATAAATCATCCAGCGTCTGGAATATGTTTGATATTGTGATGTACAATGCATAACATATGACTGTGTTGCCCTGATGTTTTCTAGTTTTAGAAGCAGCCACCAAAATCTTGAAATCAAAAGAAATTATGTTTTATGTTTTAGGTTTATTTTTTGTTTCACTTCATACCAGAGTTGAAATGAGAACAAGTGATGTACCAGTCATGACGGTAGCCATACAAACCCTTGTTATGTATGAAGCTTATCCGCTGGACACTACAATGTAATTCTAAGTCATATTATACTTCGAGTGTCATAAAAGGTGACCCCCAGGTTTTTTAGGGCCTGAAGTGCATGGGAGAAAAGTGAGAGATTAATCTCTCGTTCGTTGGCCACTGATCTAAGGTTCTTGATTATAGGACTTGGCTAATCCTTAGAGAAACTTAGGCAATCAGTGGAAAAACACCAATAGAACCATTAGACTTTGTAGGACCATCTTTTGCATTGTCCATTGTCTCAATATTGGCCATGCCATAGACAATCCAAGCAAATTCTCATATTGTCTTTGCAGTTGTCATTTGCAAATATGATAAAACCTATCACCTTTCATCATCTCAAAATAGGGTACCAAGTTCCAGCATTATTCTTCAAACAGGGAAATGTAGATACATCAATGCTAGCCAAATTTTGAATGGGTCATTTTATAATATCAATCAGGGGCTTCAATATGTTTCCAAGGAATTCACTAGAGAATATATCTTGACATATGTGAAATCCAAGCATCTTCACTAACATCATTATATATACTTTCCAAATTGTTTGACAAGAGATCCCTGCATCTACAAAGCCATCTCAGGGATGGGCTCCAAAGGAGTTCCGCACGGAAAGGCATTTTACCCCTATCCTGCCATCCATGGAATGTCCTTGTTCCCAGAAATGGGCTACAACCCAGGCAGATACATTCCTATGGAACAATTCTTTAATATTGCTTTTATTTCCCAATTCACATATTTCAAATAGATTAATAAACAACAAAGTTTCCTACACAAAAAGAAGGTTGTTTTAAAAATCCAAATAGTTGCAGAACTGATGAGATTTTTCTATGTTAAGAGTCTCTAAATGAAATTCAGTTTTGCTTACTATAATATCAATTCAGTATCATGGGAAGGAAATTTATTGAAGCATACCCGATTACAAGCCTTGGAATTATAAACGCAACTCTTCCCATAATGCAAGAGTTAAATTTGTAAGTTGTCTGCACATTCCATCCAAATTAAAAATAAAATTAAAATCCATAATATGGATCCAGTTCAGTAATTTCAATAAGAATACACAATGCATTATCAAGTAAAGCATCTTTCCACCTTAACTAAGTTTTGACAAAAGTTGCAAAATTTGAAATAGTATTATCATTATTAGTCAATTGAATGCACACATTCCCTATGCACGGAATCCAATATCCAACCATTTAATGCATATACTTCAATAATAATGAATCAACATGTTTAGCAGGATATAAATTAACTTAATTTTTCAATGGACCAAAGTGCAAATTTAGATTAATATTGATAACATCCTAGCCCAAGATGTGGAGAATGTAATTCATCACCATAAAAATCTGGCCATAATTTCAGAACTTTCAATAGCCTTGATTGTTCTGTTGGATTTAAACAAATGAGACTGTAATCTTAGTTGCCACAAACTGATCTAAATATTCTTGTATGGTGTAGCAGGTATGCTACCCTCCAAAAATACAGGTCTAGTGGCCCAACAACATCAAAATATGCACATTTATCACTGTTCATGTGAGTTAATGTGAAAATCAATACGGTAACATGTCCAACCTATGTTGCACGGGTACTCGTATCCATACCCCTGGGACGCATACCGGGTATTGGTACACATACCCAAGTACCGGGTACTCAGCGGGTACTCTGGATATTCAGTGGAGAGCATCATAGCTAGGGACCTTGATTAAGATTTCTGATTTTTGTTTCAGTTTTTAGTTTGCGTATCAGCTTGCTGTTTATCAAGCTTAATTCAATACGTAATCAGTTTGAAACTTTGATACAATACTGATTAACAGTAAACTTTATCACTGTTCAAGTCATAAATTTATCATTTGCAATATGTCATTGTTATATGATTTATGATCTTCTTGTTCAGGTTTAAAGTTTGCCTTCATTGTTATGCATCTAAACATTTAGCATATATTATTATTACAAACATATTGTGAATCTGAAACTGAAAACTATGCATTACATCTGCAAACTTTATCACTGTTCTTGTTTTGAAAACTCATTGGCATGACTCATAGTTTCAGATTTTCTCTAAAATATTAAATTATATTATAAACAAATTGACGTACTCAAGTACCCCATCCCCTATTTTGAAAAATAATCGTACCCATGCCCGTACCCATACCCTAAGTACCCAAGTACTCCTGTTCCCGTGCAACCTTGCGTCCAACACGTTGTTGTCAAAGGCTTCAGGTAATGCACAGGATAAAGAATATTGTTATTCCAAGACTCTGTACAATAGCTTTCTCTATTAAATCCCTTCCTCATGGGTATTCATGGTACAGAACACCAAACTTTAAACAAAGATCATGCAGATTCAAGTAAATCTGCATGATCTTATAGCTGCATCTCCAATTTTCACATTGCTGGATTCATTTTTATATTTTATCTATTTTATTGGATTCCTTTAAAAGACCCCTGTATCTGTATAGGTCCAGTTCAGGTCCAGGTCACAGGCTGGTTGCCCACTGGGTTTGCCTAGGGTCACTCTTGAGCACTCCAAGGTTCCTGACCTTGCGCTGAACCTAGATGAACCCACGGGACCCAAGGGCTGCCAAAAAACAAAAAACAAAAAAGCTATTTTTTATAAGCAACAAACTGCATGCATATATTATGTCACCTTTAAGTGATA
This sequence comes from Chamaecyparis obtusa, assembly GCA_027943335.1. NCBI lineage: Eukaryota > Viridiplantae > Streptophyta > Pinopsida > Cupressales > Cupressaceae > Chamaecyparis > Chamaecyparis obtusa. Next base: position 67,835 of record BSBK01007259.1, read on the forward strand.
TAATTGTGAGAATGGTGTACATCATGAAGATTTGCATGGTTGCCCCATGAAGGACACTGCCCCTCAATCCCATTGTAGACATTGCCCCCAAATCCCAATGAGAGGTTCTGCTTCTCAACCCCATTTGGGTGTCCACTCCTAGACCCCCCTTCTAGTTATTAGGATCTCTTGTCATGTAAGAAAGTTGATTACAATGAGGGGGTGACAAGGAATTGGGATCCAACTCTTGAGTGTGTTGATGTGTAACACATGATTGTTGCACAACTTGCCAAAAATATTTTTAGATGAGGTAGCTTGTATAGTACATAGCTAATGGAAGTGGCAGGTTAACTCATTGTCTTTCAAGTGAAATTGAACCAAATCTTGATGTTGATGCTCTTGATCAAGAGCAATATGAAGATTATTAAATATTGATTGTAATTAAAATTTGGTATTGACATTTGTCAAATCACTGAATTATGAATTTATGAGTACCTTCATTTTTGCAAATAATGAGATATTTATTTTTCAATACACATACATATACACACATATGTACACATATATACATGTGTGTGTGTCTCTATGGATATGTTGTAACATCCCTCTGAAGCAACTTTTTGAAACAGTGGTTTCCAATTAAATTGTGCCCTAAATGGTTTTCATTTCTAAAACAGTGGTTTCCGATTAATTGTGCCCTAAATGGTTTTCATTTCTAAAACAGTGGTTTCCGATTAATTGTGCCCTAAATGGTTTTTCATTTATGAAACAGTGGTTTCTGATTAATTATGCCCTAAATGGTTTTCATTGCCGCAACAGTGGTTTTTGATTAATTATGCCCTAAATGGTTTTTCATTTCTGAAACAGTGGTTTCTGATTTAATTGTGCCCTAAATGGTTTTGGTTTCCGAAACAGTGGTTTTTGATTAATTGTGCCCTAAATGGGTTATGGTTTTGTGCTTCGTTATTTATGGAATGTTGATTTATATTATTGTTAACTAAATGTTCAAAGGATGAATGTTTCGGAAACCCTGCACCATATTAATTTATTTGGATTTAGATTTGACACTAAGTATCTTGACTTATGGAACAAAGGAATGAATAAATGGATTAACTACTTCTGTGTGCAAGTGGTTGCAGGAACGATAGGGACGCCCAGAAAGGGGGAAGAGATAACACCAAGAAAGGGGGAAAGAATAGTGAAGAGCTGATGAGGAACTGGATTCTGAAATGGTAAGGGATTTGGAATATTCATTTGGCCACATCCTTATAGAGGTCATTAGGAAATTGTCCTTTTATCGCAACGACAGAGTTTAGATTGGATTAGAGCGAACTCCTTGAGTAGCTTTTCAGTCATGTTGTTGTCCTTAAGTTGTGATCGAATGCGTCGATCTCGGGAGGTATGGTCACGTTATCATTTTATAACTTCCATCAAGAAAAATTATATTCTTGTAAACCTCTATTTCCTCTTTGTCGGAGAAATTATTTAGTACAATTAAGAATTATGAGTCATATTATAACCCAACCTTGTCATATTTGATATTTACGTCAACTTACTTTATTAAGTTCCCTTTTGGATTATTTAGCGCTAGTACTTGGTCTAATAAAATTTAATCATCCTTGCCAGCCTGAGAGAATCAACTCGGGAAGGTGATCTTTATCTTTTAATTTCTATGTGATTATCGTTTTTTTCTCACCACCTAGTCCATGCCGCAAGACATAGGTGAATCGGCATGAAACATTAGATGGGGATATTATTTTGTTGGTATCCGACACCAATGGTAGCGTCCGCGATGAGGTGTTCTTCACGTCGGGTGATGGCGTAATTTTAGAGCCACTTCATCATCTTTCGAAGGGAAGCAGTTAGGTAAAACGGGGAAGAGTTTCTTGAAGAAGCAGTCGAGTTATCGGGAGAGAGGTAGATGCATAGGAAGGAGAGGGGAGCTCGACACGACTGGGCACAAGACTGTAGAGCTGCAGACATCAAAGAACAGGCACGGTTTTTCTTCCGCATTGGAGTTTTATGGAAGTCTTTTGTTAGCTTTTGAATGCAGTGTGTGAACATGTGTAAGCTGTTATTAAGAGTCTATTAAATGCAATAAAAGAAATTGGATACATGTGTTAACGTGAATCTTAACGATGTTTTCTGGCATGCCGAGTTTTAAGTCTTCAAATTCTCTAAGGAGCCAGTGTGGTTATTAAGTCTTATCGTCAATCTCCTGACTTGTTTATTTTCCAGTTATCTTGTTTGCTTATGTTCTGTCAAACCATTAAGAATGGAGTGGTAATTGCTAGAGTGGGATTCTTTTCCAAGTATATCCAGTCACTCTAAAGACATGTCGTGTTTCCCTGTCCATCTCTTCCTGCGTACGTATTGCTAGCCTTTGTTAATAGAAGTAAGAATATGGGTGGTGTTCCTGGTGTCTTCTCTCATTCTGCAGGCTTGTCACGTTCCTTGATTGCCAATAATTGTTTTCGTAATGATAAAACTCGTGTTTATAACTATATGCATTCGATGGTGTTTTCTTGAGTCTTTACATTAATCTGCGGGCTCTTTGATATTGATACCAGCATCGTTTTGAATCTATCTTTATCAACGTGCACAGCATAAGCTCTGTAACAAGTAAACTTATTGCAGCTCTGCGAGTCTTTCCATTAAATTTATGCTTGGAATACTCTGGCTTCATTGCACGCATATAAGCTCGTCAAGTTAAAATGAAAGGGTGGACGTCAGAGTCTATGTTTTCCTTGAGTTTATGTGTGTATAGTCCAGTTTATTTTTATACTCAATCAAGATGAATTTCAGCAGTCTAGTAAACTATTCTCCATCAGCTGAAACAGCTAGCTTATAAATAAACCACTCTGCGACTTAGAATCAATAAGCACAGACAAAAGATAATTAGCGGTAACCATAGGGTGGTAATAATTACTTGATTGGAAACAGCGTGAGTTACCTGAACAATAGTCCCATGTTGGGACATACGGAAGATAGTCGGATAGGGTGGGAAATTGGTCAAGACTCAGTAGAGTAAGAAAACCTTGGCCAAGGATGCATCAGTGGATGTAGAAAACCAATTTCCTAGTAACCCGGATACTCTCTTAGACAGGTGTTATACCACGGTAGCAGTCGCTGCAGGGTATAACCGTCTAAGATAGTAGGGTACCACCAATTCCAGATGACTGATCTTCTCTGATCTATTCTTTCCTCTGCAAAGGGCCGGGTCCATTTCAATCGAAGGGGGCAAGGGGCGGAACATTTGTTCCGTGGGTTGGGTTGATAAACGCCTGGTGTTATCTCTTCCCTCTTGATGACATTTATGATTTTGTCAGACAGCCTTACCTTCAGACTTGTATCAGTGAGTTACTTCCTTCACCTCTCTTTACTTTCATGTATAATACTTTTCATAAGATGTATAAAAGAATTGATGTCAAATATTAGAATAGTCAATTGTGCTTCTAAAGTTGTATAATAATTTTATACTATTGTTATTCCATCATTCGTTTACTAAGGCTTGCTGTTATGTTTGTTTTATTAGGTGTGTATTGCATTATAATTAATTATGTATTTTAAAAAAACATCTCTAGCACTTGTTTAACTGGTTTAATTAAATCTTAGCATGCTTTGAAAACTTTCAGTAAGACGGTTGTTACGTATGTATAAGTAAACATATCTGAACCCATACCCAAACCCAAGGAAAAGAAAAATCTGCCATTCCGTTGTACTGGCTACCCATACTTGTACATGCACTCATACCAAAATTGGTAACTCGGTAATTTATCTATCTAGTAGAAAAGGAAATGTTTTGGAATATAAGGTAACATAAAATTTTGTAAGAAAGATCTTAAAAGGTCTATGAAACCATGGAGCATTATGTTAAAAAAACAAAGATAATACAAAAACGGTAAGGAATGTGGTAATATCATTTACAGTTTCTTCACGTGGTAATTAATTCGTTCTGACTATAGCTAAAAACTATTTATATTTCATTACATGTACATACTAAAAGAATATAAATGCACAATCATCTCACTCAGGCTACCCTGCTAGCAAATGATAATTTATGCAGGATAACCTGTAGACAATATAAAAAATTAAAAATTCTCATTTGAGTGAGCTAAACCTCTAACATAACACCTGCTATACAGAGCAAAAACATACACGTCGTTTATATGCTTACCCATATCCAGAAGAAAAATGCTATTTCAAAAGCATTCTGCAGAAACAACCAATACAGAGATTAAGAATCACATATATTCACAAATCCATATCATCTGAGGCATGATCTATTATCCTTCCTTTTAAGTTACATTCCTCTATTTTTGTGCATGCTGAACTTTAAAAATCAGAGACTCGGCAGTTCTCATAGACAGCCTGTTATTCATTACCTGGAAAAGAAAGAAGTGAATTAAATGAAGGACTAGTTTAGGCCTTTTAAACCAGAAGTGATCATCTGAAGGCCGGACAAGAATTGCTCCTTCAACTGCTGTGTGTTTTTCAGAAACCTCTTGAGCTAGCTGCATAATGACATGCTGCAGTTTTGCACCAACAGCAAGCAAAAGCTGCCAAAAATCCATTTAGTCAAATGTTAGAAAATATCACATAGCTAATGCACTGTTTCAAGTTTCAACATATATATATATATATATATATATATATATATTGTTAAGTAATTATAGATCAGGAGATAAGATGTAAACTGAATGTATGCAGTAGAATACAATTGCCTTGGTTATTGATTGATTCTACAAAAATACAATGACTATATATATATATTGAATCTGAAGAAGTAAATATGAAAAGACATGACTTATCATATTAATTGATAAGTCATGACTGTTCATATTAACTAACGTAGTGATTATCATTTTGAACCATACGGTAAACATAATGCATAAGGCCTGGCGGAATTAATATACTTGGACAGTCACGATACTATCGTGACTGTCATATACTAACAGTCCGATAGTATCGTGACTGTTCGTATATAGCAGTCACAATAATATCGTGACTTCCTTTGCCTGCAGCGATAATCATATTAATAACAGTTTATACGATTCAATAATATTTAATATTCCATTCAGTTTATAGATATATATATATATATATATATATATATATATATATATATATATATATGCATATTATTATTGTCTCGTCGTTTATTAAACACGAACGAACAATACTTTAACACTCCCTCTTGAGAGAGAGTTTAATAATAGAATTTGTAGAACTATACATGTCATGATATCTGGCCCAATCCAAGACATTTAAGAAATGTCGATCATGACGAGTTATTACACAGTAATAATGAAAATGTTAAGATGTCCAATCCTATCCGAGACAAACCCTTTTCAGGAGTCGATCCTAACAACTTTATTACCCGACAAGTAATAATATAAGCAACAAGATGTCCGGTCCTATCCGAGACAAACCCTTACGGGAGTCGACCTTGAACTTTATTACCCAACAAGTAATAATATAAGCAACAAGATGTCCGGTCCTATCCGGGACAAACCCTTACGGGAGTCGATCTTGAAGCCTGGTTACTATTGTCAAGATCGTCACCTTGACATAGTAACCTATATACACAGAAGATCGTCATCTTCACAATTTTGAAATATTTCAATATTTTATTCATGAATAAAAAATAAAAAATGTACATTAATAATTACATTCATATTTTGATCAAACCAATTTTCCTTCTGAAGAAATCTGTCTTTACTTTTGCAAGAGGTTTAGTAAAGATATCTTCATTTTGTTCTTCAGTACTGATATAGACCAGTTAATGATCTTCCTGTCTACCATATCTCTCACATAGTGATATGGGATCTCTATATGTTTTGACCGATTGTGGATACTAAGTTTACGTAGAGACATGTCACTATGTGATGTGTTTCATAAGGTTTAAACAATAAGTAACACTAAGTTCAGAAGGATCCTAATATGATTCATATGGATACTAAGAAATCATATATTACATAATTCGTGATATGAAATATCACCTAACATGTGATACCAAGTTTTCAACATCACCTAACATGTGATATGAGGAATCACTTAACATGTGATACCCAATTTTCAATATCACCTAACATGTGATATGAGGAATCACCTGACATGTGATACCTAATTTTATATATCACCTAACATGTGATATGAGGAATCACTTTAGATCGTGATACCTAATTTTCATACCACCTTGATATGAGGAATCACCTTAGACTTCTCTCTCAAGGAGAAGAATGCAATAACATACAAGATGATAGATGAAACTCCTTTTCATCTAAGGCTTCATTCTCCAACATGCCAAGTTTATCTCGAAGGTACACAACCTTACCTCTAGCAAGAACCTTGGTGAGTATATCAGCCATATGTTCTGTAGGGATAATGTACCTTGAATAGCATACTTATGCACTATATCTCTTATATAGTTTGCATCACTCTAGGTGAACTCCAAGTTATGTAGGAGATAGCATAAAATCATTTCATCCAACACACATTAGACTCAATCTCATGATCATAATCCTCTGGATGCTTCCTTGTAACAACCTCCTCACCTCCTCGTCCAAGGTTGTTTTAGATGAACTATTATACTCCCTCTGAATCTAATATCAACCTTCTACGAGCAAGTCGTGTCTTATCCTCTAGATGTTGTATTGTCTCCCTTTGAATCTTGGAGTACTAACATTAACATTTAACCTTCTCGTTCAAGGTTTTCTCTGATCGTTCATTAGATTTCTTTTGTCCTTCTTGTCAAAGGTTGCTTCTTATATCTATAGAGTGTTAGACTCCCTCTGAATCTGATAGCAATCCTTCTTTTCATAGATGCACACCCTTCAAACAATAACCTTCACTTTCGTATACTTTAAACATTATAGCATATAGTGTGCTTATAAGTTTTCTAACTCTTGAGTCATGAGAAACCACGAAGTCATCAACAAGAGAAAACACTTTGCTTTTAATTCAGGCCCACTCTCCATGCTCGGCTTGTTAGTTGTAATATAATGTTGCCACATAATCATCCTCGTTGTCAACGCAGTCGACCATCACAATTTTATGAAATAGACCAGTGCTGTAGAATGAAATGTCTAAGAAGAAGTAGCATGACATGGTGCCCACCAAATGGCACCCGTGGATTCTCAGAATGACAACTACAGATATGCCCAACTGCATTCAAATTTGACTGTTTTGACAGACGGACAGCACTTATGAACAAATATTTGAATAACCTCATTTCATCTCCAGCTTAGTTCATGATCAGCACTCAGATTTTAACTGTTGCTACTGGAGATTCCAAAGACTTAATTCTATAGAATTCATTGCTTATAACAAACTCAGCACGCACCATCAACTTCAAACAATGCTCTGTAATAGGCCCGATATTCCTCTTAGAACGTGCGGCTAATCAAAATGGCTTCGATGGCTCAACTGATAATACTGTGATATCAAAGAGAATAACCTTTGCTGTGTGTAGAGACAACCCGACAGGTGACGTCAAGCATAGTAGAAACTAAGACTTTGACTTCTGCTAGGATTGTATTGCCTCCTGAATATTAATATAACTCTGAGCTTTGTGTGCCATAGTATTGATAACCTGATTACCACAGTAGAGAGAATATTCACAAGAAATATATTAATCAAATACTCTTAATACAAACTCAGATGGTTAACTCCCGAACGAGTCACTTCCTTGCATACCCAACGATCTTCCACCACCGGTTCCCATCCAGGTTAAATAAATATACTGTCTTCTGTACTCTATCAATTCTGAGACTTTAATAACTCCAGCGACAGTCCAAATTTACACAACTCGTTTCCACTTTACCAGTATTCAAAGCGTCTGGCATAGGTCGGCTCTTATTTCCACACATAATGGGGTCTCCCAGCATTCCTAATGTATAAACATTAATCGCAAGCCAATATTATGAAATTCCCCAAACATTAATGTTTCGGAAATATAAGAAGATTGCTCGAATCCAAGAGGACATCTTCCAGATGATCTAAAGTCTCCATCATCCACTTATTCGGATTAAACATCATCTATATGATCTCCACCTAGATTCTGCCCACATGAAATCAGAAGTACTGCTAAAAGATATATTCAAACGCAGGATGAATGCCTCTTAAATATTCTTTGAATACGCATAAAACCAGGAAATTTTATGCACTAGAAATACAAAGGGCAACTATAATATGAGTGATACTCTTCCAGTCAAGGATTGGAGAATATCCTTTATACCCGACCATGCACTAAATATATCTCCTCTCATCAATGGCCAAATAAAAATATTTGATATTTCCACTGTAATGTCCCTTAATTACAATAGCTTGGATTATTGAAACAATTACTTAAATTCCTTGGAGTCTACATCTCTTATTGTTGTCTTTCTCAAACCAAACAATATAATCGAAAGTACTTGCAATGACTAAATCAATTACTTAAACTACAAGTGAATGCTCCTCAAATTATATGACTGACAGTTTTAATCTTCTTGTGCTGAAATGTATTTAATATCAATATTGTAGGGATTATATAATCTGCAGTGACTTTCTGCACTAAAGAAATTGGATCAAACTGCAGTTTGGTAATAATCTTCTATTAGATCACACCCACTACATATCCCCTAAAGGTATCTCTACAACTATAGTGTCTATCACCCAACATAAATGAGACACACTAGATATAGCTGTCGCTTCCATTTAGTTCATCAATGTCTTTTAGATTGCTTAATGTTTCAAGCCTGTCCAGGTAGAAGTTATATAGCAAAAATATGTGTTTCCAGCAAGTGTATTTATCTAGTTAACTCCCTTCATTGTTTTCTCAATTTTCTCAATTCACTAATGATATTGATTTGGTCGCTGCCAGTACAGATTGTTGCCTTCATACCTCATCGATGTCTGATTGTTGTAATCACTGGCAACTAATTATTATCGTGCTTTCTCATTATTCAATCACAATTACGGACCATGATATATATCGATAATTACTATGTCCTTTTCATTTGTATCTCTATTCAGAAACTTCCGCTATATTATGATGTTACGGATGGGCTGCAATACCATCGTCCACTCTCCTGTTTCGGTAGATGAATCTGAATGTACTTTGCCACTGCCGTGACCCATGAGGATCGTATCTCCCAGGCATATCTTCTTGCGTTACAAAACTTGATGGTCATATGAGTTTTATCGGGCTTCTATTCCCTGAGATGCGACAATGACTTGTTCTCTTCTACACTCCGTCTATGGAATAACGCTCCAAATGTTATCTTCAAAACAATCATGAATCTTCACAAATATTGAGTCATATATCATAACATCAATTCCTTCACGATCGTTGTTGTATCTGCAATATGTATAGACTGAGATCACAATATCCTCTCCGGTATTCTACTCCATCACACCCTACCTATATAATTTGATCGGATCTACCTTCAAGCTGTTAGGCTTCATAGAAGGAACTTGGCTCTGATACCAAGTTAAGTAATTATATTACATACATACATTAACATATATATATAACACGAACAAACAATACTTTAACATATATATATATATATATATATATATATATATATATATATATATATGCATGGCATTCATAAATGACAGATTCACAAAACAGTTATAATGGGCAGCAAGTTTTCAATGTTTTTGCTTAATAGCTCAAACTTGTCAAGTACTTAAATATCAAAGCACATCAAACATGTTCTGCTAATAAGCACCGAATATATACAGGGGAATTCAGTACACAAAGATATGCATCAAAGATTCATAAACACATCTCATTAAATTCACTCATTCAAAATAAGCATGGACGGATGTTTCTCAGTTTTTATTTTTCCTTTAATAATAGGAAATGTCAACAAAATTAGAGGATATATAAAGGCACTTTTTAACTTTGGTGAAATGGCACTTATAAATTTATCATACATCATCTATTATTTCAAGGAACAAACAGTTACATCAATATAGACGGAAAGTGGAAAGGAATGTCTCTTTCTAAAAGAGCCAGAAAAGCTAATATTTTTTTGATATTATTTGTGAAGGTGGGCTTTTGAAGGGGCCTAGACCCCTTTTTACAAAACAAGAAAGATAAACTTATAAAGCGTAGTGAAAAAACAAAGATAAGCAATATGGAACAAACAGCACTAAGGCAGCATTGTAAAAGCAAACAATCAGCAACAGAGCTGAAAACAGAAAAGTTGGGGATAACTACCCAGGGACTGAAGGAGAACAGCTGAATTGAGGCAGTTTGAAACCATACTGCTCCAAGGAGCATTGAACAGCCTCATCTTTATTTTCCTTGGCACATAAAGCTTTCTGGCATTTTCCTCATTTCTAAATGCTACTCTTGAATTATAAGGACCCCAAGGGCCACATGAAATCCTGACTCACAACACCATCTTCCCTTTACCATTAAAAATTTAAAAGCAAAGGGGGATGAGAGTAGGGTGACCTCCATAACTCATTTGTAGGGTTGAAGATACAAATATCTTGGGTCTCTCCCAACCCCCTACAATCCTCAAAATCCCTTCCCCTATAGCAACTCCTTTGTTACCTCTTCAAGAAAGGCCTTGCATTCATTATTACATCCATTTGTCAAGGGGCCTTCCACCTCACTATTTATCATCAAGAGCCTCATGAGAGGTTGGGAAGGCAAAGCTTGTTCCTTTTTCCTTCAACAAGATTTCTTTATTTTGTTGCTCAGACAATCCACCTCCACATGACCAGCTTTGAAACAACAATGGAAAACAACCATTCTAACCTAGAAAACACAAGCCCTCTAAGAGGGTCCCTGCATATACTATGGTTTATGAAGATCAAAAAGAAACCCCATAAATGTCCACTAACATCCAACATTAATCAATTGGAGTTGCAATACAACTTGATAGGGTGTGACCCAGATAGGAATGATGTCTTGAAATACTTGCCCACCTAAAACGGAAAGAAAAGTCAACCATTATACAAAATGAGCAATTAATTTAGCCAAATCGGGTACACACACATATATAAAAAGTATAAAATAAACAAACCTAAATATATATTTTACATACTCTTATAGAGTAATAAAAAAAGATTATCTTGGTTTTAATCATACTGGTCATATATAATTTATAAATGTCCCTTGATATTAAGAATAAAAAATATTTTGTTCTTGAACACAAACACAATTCCCTATATATATATGATTTCCTTGCAAATATTAAAAAAGCACTTTTGAGATGTCTGGGGACAGGAGACTTCCAGACATCCTGGTGGCAGTGGCGGGATGCCAGGGGGACCCCCCATCCCTGTCCACGTGTCCTGGAAACATCCCTGTCTCGGAAACGCAGCGCTGAAGGGAGGGGGAACACATCCCCATGTTTCACTGAAATTAAAATCTTTATTGTTTATAATCCCTTATTCAATCCCTAAAAGTTAAATATATAAATTCATATCCATTTGGTACTTCCCATAGTGCATCATGTGTAATATCATTTTTAGAAACAAACTGCATTAATTTTGAGTCAATCTTCATGACTGTGGCCATAGGTGCAGCCCTGCCACTAGCATTCCAGGACCAGTATCCAAACAGGTTCAGTACGGGACTGAAACCCAAGCAGGGCACACCCTGCAACTTAGATTATAATGTCAGTGACCATGGAAGAATCAGTCCTTTGCACTGGTATCAAATATAAGAAAAGTTTTTCTTTGCTATAATGAGGTTGAGGAAGGGAATTAGTAGCAAAAACAATGTTTCAGCCAATGTTCAAATTCATACAATAACAGATTTATCAATGTTGCACATCATGTAAAGTTACATAGTGTTTGCTTTTGTGGGTGCCAATGTATGCAACTCCAAGTTCACAGCCTAGATTTGAACCATGAACTTCAACTGCTATTTTGCTCAGTTAGAGATAAGAATGTGTATCTACTCTCTTTCCTCTCCATATTTAGGATCAAAAGAAATTTTCAATTTATTTGTAACAAATTATATATTTGTTTAAACAATTTGTCAAAAGTCATTCCGGGATTTAGTTGAGCTTACAATCAAAGGAATGAAAGCCATCCAAAAATATGCGTGCCAACCTGCAGTCAACAAAACAAATCTGATAAGTTCAAACTAGAAAGGTCAATATTTTACATGTTCATACCAAACAATATGCATTCTACAAGGCTACTTTCTTCAAAACTGATCTACAACTTGACCGTAATTCATGTCAAAACATGATAAAGCATTTTAAACAATTGAATTCCTTTATTATACAAGAATAAAAATTCAATCAAAATTGTGTCGACTCTCATCATTACAAACTAAAAACACTATGATCACATCAATAAAGATTAAAAAGCCACTTTTAGACTAGTCGACGGGAAGCAATTGTCATGCATTTGTTAACTCATACCTTAATATAAAATAGCATTCTCAATTTACCATAGAAAAGTCATTATTTATGCTAGACACTATTCCACTGATGCACAGTGCAATAGCAGTCTCAAAATGAGTGGCAACCAAATTCAAATAGAGGCAGCTTCAAATATAGCACATTGGGAGGTTGTCTTTTGGTGAATAGAAGATTTCAAGACATAACCAAGACTCTTTCAAACCCTATATATCCCAATATTACAAGATGTTTAGGATGAAAAGAATTAGAATCTAAAATAACATGCAACCAGATTGAAATACAAGAAGCTTCAAATCTAGCAGATTGTGAGGTCTTTTGGTGGACAGAAGATTTCAGAAGCAACCAAGACATCCCAATATTGAATATTACAAGATGCTGATCATGAAATGAAATAGAATCTACAATTCATGATCCTATTTTATAATCAAGTAAAATGGGATTGTAGGGGGTTAATTTCAGAATATTTAAATCAACCGTCAATTGTAGTAGCATCGATCTAAAAAGAGGGATCATTTAATTAATGTAACAAGATATCAAGAGCAGATAAACAATTATCTTTTCTTTATCTCTTCCACTCATAGCAAGTGTTCCCCCTACCTTTATAGAAAATTTCAACACGATATATCAGAAAATCTAAAAACAACTGGATTTAATTGGTATAATTGAGAACCTACCACCAACATTGATAAGCAAAAAGATCACCACGAAAAACCACAGGTACCCACTGCAGCCATTGATGTCATTACAAAGTTAGAGAACAGCCAAAACAATTCTTGTTTACAAAACCTACCAAGTTTCTGACCAGATAACATTATGACATAAATTTTGGGTCAAGAGCTGCTAGAACTTGCTTATCCAACAAGAAAATGCAAAAATCACTTCATATTTAACTGAATGGCTATTACAAACCTTATACCAACAACTTTCTTGAAATCTCCTTCAAGAGTTCGCATCATATAGTTGTGAAAATCAAATTTTGGATTTGATTTACAGTGAGCCTATACAGAATGAGAGATTGAACAAACGTGTTATTGAAAATGCCGATACCATGGTCAAAATGCTTGTTTATCTTTTAAACTAGACTATAGAAAAGGTGAAAATAACTATAACAACACAACTTCCTCAAATCTGAATAGCCGCATAAAATGTGCATGTAGACGCCTAGAAGGATAGGTACAATGGCAGATGCAAACAAAATCAACTTAAACCCTCTTTGAACTTTACCTCAATGAAGCTCAGTCGTAGCGTGCTGTAATCTGCCTTTGTCACTGAGCCATAGAATTGTTTAAAAAAAGATGCCTGAGATAAGCATAAAAATTGTTGCTGTCAATTTAATCACAACATCTCAATGCTGTATAAAATAGCATAAAAAATCTTTTTTTCTTTTTTCTTATTTTTTAACAAGTAGAAGTTGTATACATAATAAAGATAGTAATTGTTAAATCCTGATAACTTGATCATATTAATGTTCTAATTCTTCAGATTAGACAGATCTGAAATGCATGTTAATTTCCTTTATATATGGCCTCATGATAAATACATCTCCCTAGAACAGATAGGCAATTTGCTAGGCATATTTATATGCCTTGTATTTGACTATTGTAGTTAATTAATAATTAAATATTAGTTAATGGACGAGCACCGATTTGTAGAGGAATAGGTTGTTTCATGGCGGGCCGACCTAGAAGGGGTGTGTCTTATGAAAAAACAAGACCCTTGGTTAATATATAAGTAGGAGCAAGATTGTGGATAGAGGACACACAATACAATCTTAAGTCTGCTCTTCTAGCAATCTGCTCCTTGGCGATTTAGTGCAGAAATAAAATATAATTTCCAGAATTTATTGCAGACTTCCAGAACAATAACATTCAGCCCAGAATTGTAGTAGATCAATTTGCAGCAAGGTATTAATACTCCATCAGTATTATATCTTCAGAATTTGCAGAAAACTTACAGTAATCACCCCTTTGGAAAATGAATTAAAAGCAAAACACTTTAGAAGGAATGTAACCAAAGATGTATCGTTTAGTCTGTACACTGTTCTGTGTTATAATAACTAGAAATTGAAGAATGTTTTCAAATGAAGTACATTGACACATTGACTGGATGATTAGGGATGGGATTGTTAAAGACAGATATGGATTCCTAAAAAAAATTGCTGAACATCCAGCAAATCTGCAAAACAAATCAGTTTAATAATATATTACACATTTTAATTAGGAAAGGAACATTTTGTGTCAACTGCATATATCATAATATACTCAATACAATGACTTTTTATATTAAAAATTACTAATAGAAATTTTTAAGCCTTGTTTTATATTAAGATAGATTCAAATATACCAACAAGTTCTTAGTAATTGGTAATCTACATTCAGGTGGTGCATAATAACAGGGAGTGTGCCTAGAAAATAGCTTCAGAAAGATCTAAGGTGATCAGGAATATACTGTCCCTGCCTATATAGAAGTTACACAGAGTAAACCAAAACATACATACCATCCAGCTCAATATAGTGGTTTTTTTCCACTTGGCATGATTCTTGACAAAATCATCTTCCGCTACATGGGTGACTTTCCTCTGATTAATTGCTGCAATCACATAGAATATTAACAAAATTCACTGTGTCTGATCTTGGCATGAGCCTCCATCAATAGCTGCACACTTCAAAAATTATTCTATCCATAAAAGCAAAGGTGATGCTCAATGAAAAATCTAGCATTAACCTAAACAAAGTTGAATTAATATTGTTGAGTTTTCCATATCGCTGCAAATGTAATGGCACTGCCTAAGTTGTATATGGTATGTGTTTTCCAAATGCAACAATCTCTCTTATTTATATTAGGAATGAGGCTATGAGAGACATGTCCCTTCATGGGACATGTCTATTCATTTTATAATGTTTCATTAATCAATCATATATTAGAATAATATATATTAATAATAATATAACACACACACACACACACACATATATATACATACACAAATACAATATATTATTATTAATCAATATCTAAGTAATATATGTAATCTAAGTGATCATACGACTGAAGCTACAAACATTAACACTCCCTCTTAGCTAGGGAGGATGATCAAAAAATGTGTTGTGGTCTCCCTTGTCAACACATAAGACCCTAACTATAGCCATACAAAACATCAGCACTCCCTCTTAGCTAGAGAAGATAAAATCCATCAAGATAATAAGTCATTAAATTTAAAGAGAGGAGATATCACCCCACTGTGATATAAGGAGATATGGTATATGCAAGAATATCAAGTCACATGATGTTCACCATAGCTCATAAATATCCATGGTATGTCTAATGACAATACATCTCATGATGTCTGTCATATGAATACTAAGTTTACGTAGAGACATGTCACTATGTGATATGTTTCTTAGGGTCCAATCAATATATAATACTAAGTTCAGAAGAATCCTAATATGATTCATATGGATACTAAGAAACCATATATTAGATAATTCGTGATATGAAGTATCACCTAACATGTGATACCAAGTTTTACATATCACCTAACATGTGATACCCAGTTTTCAATATCACCTAACATATGATATGAGGAATCACCTAACATGTGATACCCAGTTTTCAATATCACCTAACATGTGATATGAGGAATCACCTAACATGTGATACCCAATTTTCATATCACCTTGATATGAGGAATCACTTTTGATCGTGATACCTGATTTTCATACCACCTTGATATGAGGAATCACTTTTGATCGTGATACCTGATTTTCATACCACCTTGATATGAGGGATCACCTCTGTGATACCTAATTTTCATATCACCTTGATATGAGGAATCACCTCTGCGATACCTAATTTTCATATAACTACATATCGTGATACAAGGATATAGTAAATAAGAACATTACATTCCATTTACATATAACCCTATTATGGTATGTGCACGGACATATAACTATCTACCATAACGAATCCCCATGTTACAAGATCGTCACCTTGTAACATCAAATACAAGTGTTCATTGTCGAAAAGTCGTCACCTTTCTCCAATGTTCACAGGAGGGCCCATAAGTCCTAGAGTCACACATGTGAAATCCACCTTGACTCATGTCAAAGGGTGGATCCATCATGGCTCATCCCAAAGGGTGGAAACAAGGGCTTTCACCTTAGACTTCTCTATCAAGGAGAAGAATGCAATAACATACAAGATAGTAGATGAAACTCGTTTTCATCTAAGGCTTCATTCTTCAACATGTCAAGTTTATCTCAAAGGTACACAACCTTACCTCTAGCAAGAAACTTGGTGAGAATATCAGCCATATGTTCTGTAGGGATAATGTACCTTAAATAGAATACTTATGCACTATATCTCTTATATAGTTTTCATCACTCTAGGTGAACCCCAAGTTATGTAGGAGATCGCATAAAAGCATTTTAGCCAGCACACATGGGACTCAATCTCATAGTCTTCTGGATGCTTCCTTTAAGGTCTTGTAACAACCTCCTCACCTCCTCGTCCAAGGTTGTTTTAGATGAACTATTATACTCCCTCTGAATCTAATATCAACCTTCTGACTTCACTCTAGCAAGTCGAGTCTTTGTTCTTTAGTCTGTATCAAGCTCTTTTCTTGAATGCCCTTTGATCCAACAACTTATTCATCTATCATGATCTCTAGATATTTGCATTAAGGTCTTTTGGGAGATCCTCTAGTAGCTCCCTCTGTTACGGAATCATACATGGCCGCAATCATGAAACTATCTTGTTTTAATAGGCTCTCATCATCTAGTACATGATCATTTGTTCAATGCAAGATTAATTTCATCAACATTTAACCTGATGGTTCATCAGACTTCTTCTGATTTGGATCCTCAGAAGTTCACAGATGTAGATCCTGTAGATTCTCCCTCGGAAGCTCAAGTTCGTGTATCCATCTTGACATTGTCAGACTCCCTCTAAATCTGATATCAACTCTCTACTAAATTTCTTTTCCTGCAAGCACATCCTTAGAGAGAAAGGAAAAGATCAAGGCAAATAGCTCTTATAGTACGTAAAGAAATACAAATAAGAGATTAACTACAAGAAGTAAATATAATAAAAAATACTTATCTTAAGTTTCAAATATTTCCTTTAGTAAGGTGAGCCCATATAGGAAATATCACGCATGAATCAACTCTCATCATAATTACACGCTGCAGGAGATCATAATGTTGTTCGTGCTAGGCATGTTGACGACCTTCACGCAGAGCGATAGCCTAGAGTGAATGATCCCCATTTTCTCACTCTCTACTTTTCGCAACACTCTGGTCATCATTTCCATTAGGTTTAAGAGGATTTTCTAATAATGTCTTTAGCTCATTCTTCCTTAGTACTCTTTGCGCTCGCATCTCGAACTCTTAATTGCCTTGCAGTAGGCTTTGTATTCTCCATACTTAAAGAGCATGTACAAGCGATCATGAATGTCGTCCACAAGCTCAGGAGGTATCTCTATAACATCATCATTTCCTTGAACACCAAATTTCAACATAGGAACCGCTCAGCATATAATATAGAAGCTATGCGACCTTCATATAACCCACAAGTATGTGTTCCATCAAACGGATTCCATCTCAATTTTACAAACTACCATTGAAGGGACTATTCCGGGATGGTCTTGTTGTCGTGTGCTTCCACAAGGAAATCGCTAGATGTCTTCATTTACGAGCCTTACTAGAGTTTCCTTTGTTTGGGCTATACTTGAATCATCCAAGGATAAGTAATCGCACACTCTTAATCCTTATAGCAAAGTGATGTCTCTTAGGGAATCAATGTTAGGCAAGTATAATTTATTTTGTGTGCCTCCAACCGTGGTTCTGACAGTCCTATGTTGGTAGATAGTCGTCTCCAAATATTCTTGATATATTTTCTTCAATTATCATTCGCTATCGGTCAAAGGTCTTCAATAGTTACCCAACTTGTATGGAGATCATCATCAGCAAGACAATCACGATTTACACTCAAAACTCAAGAATTTCAAGCATAACATTTGGCGAGTAAGATGATCGCTATTGGTAATAATTATGGATATAAAATTTTATACTTCTGAAATCCAAATCGTAGTTCCATTGTGGAACCCTTGCGAATGAATGATTGTGCAAATATGTCAAATATTGCGAGGGACTTCCATTTCATTCATAACTTCTTTTGACTTTTGTGTCCACAACCTTTGAATAGTGTATTCAATATATGTTACTTGTTGACAATAATTTAGTCACTTCCTTGATCAGATGCTTCAATGAAATTTGATTTATCAAGACAATATCACCGTAGACAGATATAATATTCTTTGTTCGGATGATTGCCTATATAGTCGTTGGCACCCGTTCTCTTGAGAGAGATAACTGACATCAGGTTTCCTTCATAATATAATTGGGTCACTATCTCATGTTGTTTGTTAACAATAGTTGACTAAGTAGATTAGATTTGTTTAGTGCTACTATCAAATTGATACTTCCCTGTTGTTTCCCATTCTAAGACAATAGTTAGGTAATGCATAAGAATGAATTGCTCATTTGATGAGCAACATGAACCCAAACTTATGTAGAAGTCTGATGTGGCATCTATCTGTCTCTTTCAAACTTCCCAACCACTGAGCTAAGAGTCTATTTGGAATAATGAACTTTAGAATATCATACTCCCGTCAAATACTCCAGCTCCAAGGAACAAACCTAGATGGTCATCGAAGATTTTTATCATTCCAACCTCTCTTGGAACATACATTAAGACTGAATTGATATGGGGCAAGGCGAAAGTATACCACTAAAGGAAAGACCTGTTTACCCCAATCAAATCCAAGTATAGAACAAATCAGTTTGGCAATATTATCCCCTCTGGATATGGTACCCGCAATCTGTATTTGATCTTTCAAAATTACCCCCGAATGCCCACCATAATATCGAACCAGTATGTTATGGAGTAGTTGTTGGATTTCCCAGTATGCACAAATATGTTTGTGGATGTGCGTAGTCCTTGATTGATCGTAACCCTACCTCCGCCTCTTGTTTGATACTTGGGAAATAATATAATCTCGCAAACAAGACCATCTTTGATATTCAATGCACCGGCGAATATGAGCTTCAGGGATGACTCAATTCAATGACACCCCCCATCTCCCATATTTATGGCAACTGTGAATGTGATCCTCGTTACCATTCCAGATTTCCTCCTGTGATTATGTTCTTCATACGAGTCATATTCTAATTTGTTTTAATCTCCACACAAGCTTCCCGAGATTAGCCATTTCATTATTAATTCTTTCATTCCTTTCTCTACATTTGCAGCCTGGCTCTGATACCATGTTGAGTTTTCCATATCGCAGCAAATGTAATGGCACTGCCTAAGTTGTATATGGTATGTGTTTTCCAAATGCAACAATCTCTCTTATTTATATTAGGAATGAGGCTATGAGAGACATGTCCCTTCATGGGACATGTCTATTCATTTTATAATGTTTCATTAATCAATCATATATTAGAATAATATATATTAATAATAATATAACATATATATATATATATATACACAAATACAATATATTATTATTAATCAATATCTAAGTAATATATGTAATCTAAGTGATCATACGACTGAAGCTACAAACATTAACAAATATGATATCATCTGATAAGTAGGAGAGCAAGTTAAATTGTGATATTGCCATCAGGATTCAACTGTGTAGTTTTTGAGTCAAACTCATTGATCCACTTTTTGAGTCAAACTCATCTACCTCATCTATGCAGACATTTTTCTATTTTATTTGCCATCGAATAATGAATTCTTGAAATTAAAGACAGCCCTTGAATCCAACAGTAAAGAATATTTATATAGGAAGGCAGCAAAATTGTGACTTACCATCTTGTGGGTCGTATTTTTTAGCTTGAATGTCATTCTCCCAAGTCTTCCATGTGCGTATCTTAGACAAAAAGATGTTTATGAAAATCCAAGCAAGGCACAGTAAATGCATGAAAAGATCAAGATACTGACAGTACACTATAGTAACTGCTTATATCTAGTATGACTCTATCCAATCTCTTTCTTTAATTCATATTTTTTCATCTTGCTTGCATATTTACCATAGTAAAGGCAACATTAAAATTTAAAACAACTGACCTTTGCACTTCCTAGTAGCATGGTCAAAACACAATAGACCACATGAACTATAGCCAAGACAAATATGAAGATATGCAACTGATGCAGTCCCTCTTGGGACAGAAAAGGTTTCTTTCCCTGCCAAGAAAATTCAAAATTCACATTTAGATTTTTTTTAATCATTCTAAGGTCCAATTCATTAACTAATAATTCAGATTAACACTCTTTTTAGTTAGATCAAGTTTTATAAACAACTATGGACCAGAATTTCATTTCTCAAATTAGCTTTTAAAATACCATAAGGTATCATATATAACAATAGAAAAGCAGTTAGCACCTACATGTTCGTTCCTGTGATAAAATTTATTTTAATAGTCTAGGGCATGAATTTGTGCTAGATAGAAATCAAAATTTTAATTTTAGAGAAGTGGCAAATATGATAAAGCATCTGTTTCTTGTTATTGAAATTGAAATAAAGGGTTTTGTAACTCCAAACTCCCTTGCAGTTGATATACTTAGCATGAAAATTCCTACGTCAGTGATTGACAAAGGATGATGACTTGATATCCTTAAGAAAAAATTGCAATCTATATTATCTGCAGATCCCATCACATCATTGTGGAGCCACTCAAATTCGACATAGCCCCAGGCTCAAAAAAAATGGCTATAGAAAGGCCCAGACCCTTTTCAAATGCAGATGCCTTTTGAAGGAATAAAGTGTTTCAAGTTTAATAGAGGAAAACAAAATCCTTGAATGAATTGTCAAATAACAGTCATCTCCTTCACATTGTCTGTATTGATCAGATTGTGGGCAAAGATCATCAATCCTGTAGCTATCAATGAGGAAGATGGTAAAGGAAGCAACACAGTCGTACCTCAGAAGATCGCTATCAGACCTCATGCTCTTGCTTCTGCCCCTTGTAGAGTGCAGGTAAGATCCCTTCTCCTCATTTGCGAGGTATAGGTAATCCAAGCATTTCATGTGACAATGTTAGTTTGCCCTCATTGTAGCCTCAGTGGCTAACCAGCAAATAAACAGTGCCCATAAGCACTGCAGCATTCTTCTCGCTATCACTCAGTATGAACTACAACAGTATCACTAAGGATCCTAGGCTATAGCTCTTTCAAATCTCAGTTCTCACGGACCGGCATAACAGATCTTTGGGTCTCACCCTCTAGGCAATTCTATGATTCCCCCCAATATTCTTCTCACCAACAAGGAGCTCATCAAGCTGGATGGCATTACCCTCACCCTTCACCCAACCCACCATTGAATCCTTCATCTCCCGAGGAGGTCTGGCCCACACTCCCTACCTCCATGATATGATTAGAATTTATATAGCTTCGGCTTGGGATGTTGATAATTTGGATGAAACTCTTCTGCAGAAGGGCATCAAAGTTGGGGGAACGTGATTCCCAGATCTCTATTGGTGGGGATGTCTTGAAAAAATTGATTAGTTATATGTAAAAACAAGATGAAGACATCTCCCAACTTCAGCAAAACAATCAGTATCAACAGCACCAAATAGAAATGCAGAGAAGCTCATTCTTTTTGAGCCTGTCAAAAAGCTTATTGCTGAGGTTAAGCAAGAACATTTTTTTCTTTTTTATTATGCATATTGTTTACAAACATTCTGCTCATATGAGCATCAATATGAGACAATGTGAGCACTTCGATGAGACTAATACAAGCTCTTTATAATCAAACACGCGAGAAATCACCTATGGAAGACCAAGGGTTGCTACTTAGAAATCTACTTAATCTAGAAACCACATCCACATTAGAAGCCAATTATGGAAGACAAAATGTCAAAGCTTAGAATTCCACATTAGATGTCATTATGGAGATTTGAACATGGGTCTGTGCAATGAGAACCCAACATTTTAACCAATTAAGCTCAACCCCTTGGACAAGAATGCAGAATATCAATGTGTTCAAGAAGACACGCCACTCAAGCAGGCAGCTCCAGCACACTCAAGCTTACAATACTGATTGGCATGCCCTAGTCTTTCAATATAAATCACAAACAGCTACTTGGCTTCTGTCAAATGCCAAGACAACAAAGCTACCCCTAGAACTCACATATGTTGCCACAAGGAACTTAGTAACAGATGCTCATTCTCTAGGACTGAATGACAAATATCACATCTCATCCATCCCAATTTTGTCAAAACACAAACTTAAATGCGGTAGTCTTGAGCCTCTTCATTGCTTATATCTTTTATGCCGCAGGGGCACATCCCCAAGGTTTTTTCAGGCATACCCATCCCGGGGAAGTAAAAACAGCTCAAGAACTTCCCCTAGCCATTACCGAATTATACTTTTTGCCCTAGATTTTTCAGAAACAAGGAGACAAATCAAAGATGAGTCAGGGACAGTCCAACCTCTCCAAGATGGCCAGGGAAGTCTCAAACATCACCCAACCGTTCCAAGGACGGTCAACTATCTCACAGCTGCGCAAGTTATTTATTTTTAAAAAAGTCTGAAATTAAAAACATTTTTTTAATTTTTATTTTTTGTGGGCCGTCACACCACATTTAGCCCTAAATCACCGAAAAAAGGCTCCCTATTTCATTCTAGCTCATTTTTACATGCCAACAAAATTTGCATCCAAGTTGAAGCCAAAAAAATCATTATGCCCAGGGATTGAAGATGCGGCTAAAAAAATCAGCATTATTACCAAGCATGACCAGTGTGTAGTGAGGTAGCAAGAAAAGTGGAAAAGATAGATGGTTCTTCCATTTTTATTTTTATTTTTCTATTTGTTCTCAAAGTTTAGAGGAAATGTATAATTTTTTTTCAATATTCAGTTTTCACAATCAACATTAGCAGCAAAAGTTATAGTAGTGAACATAAGATGGAAGAAAGAAATCAAAATGTGAGAATTTCAAGCTTGATGGGGGGTTCATCAAGGTGTAGGAGTGTTGTGGGTGAATGAGAATAGCCACAAAATCCATTTGAGTGCCTTCTACCATTTTAAAACCTTATTCAAAGGGCCCTTTAGTTCCGAAAAACCTCTTTTCCACTTTGTGATAGCCGTAGACAAAGATGGAAAGAAAAATTCAAGGGGTATTAGAGTGTGGTTGTGTACCATTGCAAAACAGATTTTAGAGGGAGCTATACAAGAGTATATTCTTATCTATTGGGCCTTCCAAGCCATGGTTTTAAAAATGTGCCAAGATAATGTCCATGAATGACCAAAACAGGTTGACAGATCTCAAATATATAATCAAAAATACTAATAATGAAAAAAGTGCCTAAGGATCTGAAGCATACTGCAACTACGAAAGCAGACCCCGGGTGCTCACACAGGCCCCAAGTGGAGGCACCCCACACATGGAATCTGAATCGAAGACACCACAAGTGGAGCCTAGTAAAACCCACGAGAAAATCATGTCAACTGTAATGCCCCCTCCTTAAACATATTTTTATTTTTTCTGCAGCGGTCTTTCCTTTCT
The DNA here is from genome assembly GCA_027943335.1 of Chamaecyparis obtusa. NCBI lineage: Eukaryota > Viridiplantae > Streptophyta > Pinopsida > Cupressales > Cupressaceae > Chamaecyparis > Chamaecyparis obtusa. The sequence continues at coordinate 91,780 of BSBK01007259.1, forward strand.
ACTGCAATTTACTTTAAGGAGGAAAATAAAGGAAGTACTTGAGTATATCAGTATTATAAAAAAGCTGAAATTTAATAAAGCTTAGTTTTAATGAAAAGCAAAACCTGAAATTTAGTAAAGCTTAGTTTTAATGAAAATAAAGGAAGCACTTGAGTATATCAATATTATTTAAAAACTAAAATTTTATAAATTAGTTTTAATGAAAAGCCAAAAGGCATGTAAATGAAGAGTTGTGTCTATTAAAGAAAAAGGCTATATAAGGAAGATAGATCAAGAGGAAGGGCACATTAATATATGAAGAAACATTATACATTGTTCCTTCACCTTGTGAAGTATTCAACCATCAAGGACAAAATCCCTCAAAGATCAGAGATTTAAGGATGAAAACCCATATTTTCTCTTGCCTAGTTACTGGATGAAAACCCAACTTTAGACAGAAATTCAACACATTTATACAAGGAAGCTGCAGATTGGAAGAAAGATTACAACAGAATATAACATTTTCAAATTTGTATTAAAGCTTTAAATCCAAGGTTTATGTTTGCAGTTAAATTAATATTTATAATTAATTATGCAAGTATTATTGTGAGTGGAATATCTATTTAAGACAAGAATAAGGAATTTTTAAAACAGGACATTACATCAACCCTGATAGTTCATGTAATTCTGGGCATATTGAAAAAAGTGCCTAAAGTTCTAAAGTATCTTCCATCTAAGAAAGCAGGCCATGGGTGCTCGCGCAGGCCCCAAGTGGAGGCATACAGCAGGTGGAACCTGAATCCAAGATACCACAGGTGGAAACCAGTAAAAACCCTGAGAGGAAAGCATGTCAACCCTGATAGTTCAAGTAAGTCTGGGCAGGCCCTGCAAGACCCCAAATGGAAATGAGATGGGCCTTTGGTAGAGGCAGACCTCAGGTGAAATCTATGCAGACCCAGGCAAAACCATAATACACATATCAAATAAATCATATGTCAATCAAAGATAGAAACAAAACCCCCTACTGATTAAACTGAACCCTAATAGATATCCCCAAAAAACCTAAGGCCGGCAAAAGCGTAAGGAGTCTAAAGGCAGATATCTAGACAGAATAACAGAGATTAGAGGTCGAATCCACCTTAGGCAGATCTAGATGATTCCCAAATAGGTTGAAAGGCAGATGCACACATTGTGACCAATGGAATTAATTTATTAAACTAAATTGGATCACAAGGTTATACTTCAAATATCTCAGGAAAGCCCAAGTGCACCTGACAAGCACTATTGCAAGAATCTGGGTGGAACCAACAGGGCTCCCCAAACAAATATTCTGAACAAGGATAAGATAGACTTGGCATATAATCCTATCACATCTCACCAAAAATAAATTTCTAGACAGGATCAAGTAGACTCAAGTGAAAACCACTTCTGCCCGTTCCTGGTAAAATTCCCAAACAATGTAATCAGATTATCTGAACAAACAAAGGTAAAGCTGTAGTAGAGTGAGACGTCTCATGCAAAATGCAACAAGCAGATGAAAAAGTGCACCATTGTTTTTAATCATGTTTGGATAGTAATAGATGAAAAAGGGGATTGAGTCCCACAATTACATCAAGCAAGAGACATGTAATAGATGTTTACTACTTGCAGTAATGTAAGAAACTATCTTCTGACTCAAAATTACTAAAAGCGTGCATGCAAGTTTTTGATTTTTCGAAATGCATACCATTTAAATAGTTGCCTTTCATATTTTACTAGCTTAATACCAAGCTCACTTGAGGTTTAGAAACTGTAATAGGATGGGAAATTTGCCATTGCTTGTGTTCCTTAAAACTGTTACTATTTTAATGAGGATTTAAAGTCCAGGGGAATCTATACCCTATGGGACTCTCTGGAACATCTGTCACATCTAGAAACTAGATCTAAATTTGTTTTAAATTGAGTTTTACGTACACATTCAAGAATGGCAATCAAAGCCACTCAAATTTATTTATTTTCTTCCTCCATCATACAGTTTCATTTTTTATCTGGAAATGTATTTGTGCTCAACTGACAATGCAAAAATTTTAAAAACATAAAAAGGCATTTTACCTTCTCTTCACAGTAGCCAGATTCTCCTGTTGATAGCAGTTGTCGACTACTGGATCCTATCAATGAAAACAATTTTCTAGAAGGGATTTCCATGTGTAGAAGGCTCTTCTGCAGTAGTTTCCTCTAAATCGTGCAATTTACATGGTAGCATGTACTTGGTCAGGTTTGCAGGTATGCAAATTCGGTTGATTGAATGTTGAAAGACGGTGAGCAACAGGGAAATAAACCCCAGAAGCATCAACTCTGCGTCCATTCACACCAGAATCTCTTACAGAATTGAAATAAACATTTTGCCACTGGAGAAAGCATGCAATTAGAATGGAAATACAGAAGCACTTTGTAAACAACGATGAAGATTCTTTTCATAAAAAGCAAGTTGGCCAATAAACCCAAGACTATGCTGAATAGAAATGATGCCAAAGCCAGATCAAAAAATAGTCATAAGTTATCAAGAAATAACATTTATATCATTATTTGGTTAGTTGTCCGGTAAATTTGTAAGTAGTTAAACTAGATAGATCTTGCCTGTGTATTTTTTAGTTTTCCAGATGCTTAGTACAATGAAATTAATTGAAATGCATATACCTTCTTTTAGCTTCTCTAAGGCTTCATTCAACGGTTTCTGGTTCCTCTTCTTTAACATCTGCCACAGAAATCAAACACAATGTAATCATTATCTTGTCCTCAACATGAAAAATGATTTGCTTATGTAATTCAAAAAAAGCTTCAAATTTTGTTTTCATCGATGAAATTAGCTTTCTCCTTGTATTACCAAACCTCCACAAAAAAATTAAAAATTAGCTTTTCAACTCATTTAAGAGGTGCATTCAAAATAAATGAGATTCTCTCAATCTCAAATCTCTGTTTCAATTATTATGTAGTTAACTATTGCAAGTTATCTGCAAAGAGAATTGTGTTCAATTCAATACAATTCTGCTGCATTCACAATGGTATTGGTTCCATTTCAATGGAAGTTGAGATAGGAACTAAGCATCCAAACAGTTGTGTAATTGGCAAATTGCAAATGGAGTGCACACATATGGAGGAGCCCCAAGTTAAAATCGCCAGACTGCATTAAGGTGGCATTAAAACAAAAAAGAGATAGGACCTAAAAACTATCAGCCAAACCATCCACAAAACCAGCACTCACATGGGAAAGGGTAATAAGATTTAAGTATACTCTCCTTTGACAATATATGTTGTCCAAAAAAGTGAAGTTCAGTTTCAGAGACTCGATTTGTTGGTCAAGAAACATAATAATTCTAAGTAGCCTGTTCGTATTCGGGTTCGGATGCGGGTTCGAGATTCTGGTTCGAAATTCGTTCAAAATTTTTTGGGGGTGGGTTCGAATTCATTTTGGGTTCATCTATACAAAAACATATGCTTATATATATGTATGTATATGTATATGTATATATGCAGCAACAAATAAGTTCATACACCACTATGCTAATAGTAAAGCAACATAGCAAAATACACCAACATATATATTAATGTTTTAGTCCAAATGACATATTTTTTACCTTTTTGGCCTTTGTAGTGGTCTATTTTAGGGTTGGAGGGTTGGATTGACTAAAAAAGACAAAAAAAAAATCCATTTTTTGGCCAAATTCAACCTGGATCCTACCATAGATTTGCAAATTCGCCATAAAAATGGCAAAATTTGCGCCGGGTTCGTCTGACAGAATTTGGGCAGACTTTTGCAAGAATATGATAAGGACCAGACTTTGGGGCTCCCAAGGAAGAATTTGGTAACATAACATTGAGTTCAGAGACTGATTTCCTAAGCCTATACCTAAAATTGTGGTAGCATATCAAATCACATTATTGGTTTTACAAAACAAATGATATTAATTGTCATAAACACTGCAAAATTTTGAAATTCTGAATAGCAATCTAAACCTGCATGACTTAACCACAGCCTGCAATATAGATTTAATGTTAATCATTGATCAATAATGCTTTTAAATTGTGATATTGCTATCAGGATTCAACTGTGTAGTTTTTGAGTCAAACTCGTTGACCCATGTTTCATGAGTAGTGGTTCACACGAACCCATGTTTCATGAGTAGTGGTTCACACGAACCCATCTCTCATGAGAATGAATGGAACACTTAGTACTCATTGGATCTAGGTGATGCTCACAAAGGTGAAACACCGGGACTTCCCAGGAGGTCACCCATCCCAGTACTACTCCAGCTTGAGCGCGCTTAACTACGGAGTTTCCTCCATGGTTAAACCCACTCTGCTTGCAACCCCATTTGCAAAACCTTCACCAAGTGTTGTGCCTTATGAACCACTCATTAGAAAGCCCCTTAAGCTCATCAATTGATAAGTAGGAGATATTTCCACAGCAAGTCAAATTGTGATATTGCTGTCAGGATTCAACTATGTAGTTTTTGAGTCAAACATTGACCCATGTTTCGTGAGTAGTGGTTCACACGAACCCATCTCTCATGAGAATGAATGGAACTAGGAGATATTCATTCTCATGAGTGCTTGGCCTTTTTTTGGGTTGCGTCGTCTCGGTAGCTTTAGTTTCGGTCTCCCTAGTTCCTCGTGGTCCTATGAGAAGTACTGGATTGGATCCATAGTCTAAGTTATTCCCTTGCATAAAGACTCTAGTTTTGGGGACTTTTCCCGATTCCGGGTTTGATTTTGAATAAATCAAATCTAAGTGCTATAAAGATTTTCAGAAAATCTCCCACAAGGTCCTATTGCATCTTAATCGAAGTAAATATTGAACGAAGAAATTGGCTGAAGAATGGAAAGATGATAAAATAACTAAGTGATGAGAGGTTTACTTACATGTGCCAGGTGTGCTCTGGAGTGCTGAATTCACCAAGGCAGAAATAATTTGCAAGATGTTGAAGTTCTCCATCACGTACTGGGTCTGCCCATAGGCAACACATTTTTTGTTGCTTCAAAAAAATTGCACCAGGAATGAAAATTCATCACAAAGTTTTGTCTAATTCACCAGGGTTACACAGTGAGAAAGCACTTTAGAAACAATAGGAAGAAGCACGGGTCAGAGATCAAACTCATAAACATGGTTCCGGTCAAGCCAAAAAAATCCAAACCGCACCCAACAGAGGAAAGTTATTAGATAAATCTCATCCCAGAAAATAAAATACATGCACGTGAGGACCAAGGCAGAGAAGCAATTCCGTCAGTGGTGTTGTGTGCCCGTAGTGGGCAACTCAAGCTTATCAGAGAAAGTAGAGCGGCATACATTTCTGAGATACGTGGTGCACTAGGGGTATCTTCGAAGCCAATTGAGGGAGCAAAGAATGGGAAAGCACTAAAAAATAGAAGAATGTAACAGAATCCCGTGAGAAGAAGGCAGCTCGCTATCCTGTAACAAAGGATGGTGCAGAACATGGGATACCATTTGTGAGAGGTATTCTCCGACTCACACCCACTAACGCAAGGAGCAAAGCCATTGTTCTTAGGCCATTGTTTGGATACCAAAGGGAATCACGACGACGGGATAAACTTGCAGATGTCAAAGTATATTGCAGCATGATGACTCCACGCCAGAGAAGAATCACACTCGAAGGCCCTGTATATTCTATGATGCGAACCATCCACGGGAAGGTCCCGTTTTGACACTCAACTCCAGCGATGAAGGAAAATTCGGGATCCTCCCTGAACATACAAAGCCAAACGCCTTGAGCGCATGTGGCAAAATGAAGGAAACATTTTGAAGAAAGGTCCATGAGAATGGAAGAAACGCGCTGAGCAATAACTTGAATGATCCACAACGTCGGCCAAAATGCGCCCAGCGCCTGTTAAACCAGATCAAGGAATGTGCAGAGTTAAATACAGCTTTCAAGTGGAAAATTCAAGTGGCACGAGATTTTTTTTTGAGTTGTGTTGGAAAAGAATATCAAATATTGAGATTTATTTTCAATATTTAAGTTTATATTGGGAATAAATCAAAAAATGAATGAGCATGAATGAATCTTCACATTGAAGTTAAGGTGCCCCAACATAACATCTTCCTAAAAATCGTTGGAAAAAATATGATAAGTGGCGCTTTTCATGGAAACTTGGAAGAGAAACTAAGGAGTTGCCTAGATTTAATCCATAGTCATTAAAGCAGCTTTTCCTAGTTGAAAGTATATATAAGAGTACCTCTTTTATTTCATGCTCACACACAAAAAGTTGAAGAACAAGTAGAGAGAAAAATTTGAAGATTTGAGAGAATTTGTGAGAAGTTTTTAAGAAGTTGTGCAATATTTTCAAAGAAAGAGAAATTTTGAAGAGAGAAAGTTACTTCTAGAAAAGCTACTTTCAGTTGAGGAGTTAAGCAAAGAAATTATGAAATTCAAAGAAAGGAGATTTTTCCGCATTAGGTTGGAAAATTTGAAGAAAAGACATGATTTTGTCAAGGAAAGAGAAAAGCTTGTTCTAAAGAGAGAATGCAAAATTTTCAATAAATCTACCCAAATTTCTCTCCTCTAGGGACAAGTTACTTGCAAAGAAGAAATTGTGTTTGCCTTTTTCATTTTCTTACATGCTCTTATGTAAATTTTAATTTTGTTTTGTAGGAAGGTGAAATGGCAAAACCCAAAGGAACAAATGTAACTAGAAAGCAGCTAATCAAAATTGAGAAGAGAGCATTCTACCCATAATCCAAAATTGGATCAAAATGGGTAGATGTCAGTGAAACCAATTTGAATGCTTAGGTGTGAATGAGTTTAACAGGAGAATGTTTGGATATAAGGATCACGAACCAACACATTTGGCTACCTAGATTGTGAATAGTGGGATAGTGGCTACATCTGGCTTTCTTCTAGTTTTTCAAATGCAAAGTTGGTCGTTGAATGCTCAAAGCATTGTCATCCAGATGAGTGAACAATTAAAGATTATGATGGGAAGTTGTAGCAGATCTCTCACCACCTACAATCTTAGAAGCATTTGGAATCCTTGCATTCCTAAAGATGGTACTAAAGTCAAAAGAACAAGCACTCGTAGTTTTCATCATTGGGATTCAACATTGTGAAGGTGTCATAAACAGTAAATGGTTGTGGAAGAATAGATCCCACTATTCCAAGTTGCCTAAGGAGCTAGTTTGGCTCAATCTTCAACATGAATATATCGATTTAGTCATGATGATGAGAAAAATATTTGGGATTCCACAGTCTTATCAGTTTGAGGCATGGATGTGGTACTTCATTGACCAAGTGGTCTGAGGATTCAATAATGTAGATTGGGCTAGACTAATTAGTGACAACCTGAGTGAGCAACTAATGAATCTAGAGCAATCAATAAATTTTTATATGAGTTCCTACGTCATCTACATGTTGGCTCAAAATACAAAGTATGATGGACTGAGGTGCAAAGGAACGACTGGAAGTGGTGCCCAACGCATAAAGGTGCAAGAGTGCTACCCTCAGTTACATTTTCATGCCAAGGATGATTATGTTAGAGTCAATGACACTTTTACAATGCACATTGTTAGGACTTTGCAAAAGAAATTGCACATGAGACTATCAATTGGAGCAATTGATTGAGGTGTAGGAGCTTGGTTCATCAAGTTCCCTACCTTCTCCTACATCAGATTGCAGGGATTTTCTTCATAGCCATATAAACTCTCGAGATATCCCACTAATAAAATGATCTTGTTGGAGATCACTCGATAACTAACAGTTTATGATAAAATTCAAAACAGAAAGAGGAAGTTGGGGCTGGAATTCTCAATTTCCATAGGGGAAGATAAGGTTGAAATGTGCCCATGTTTGAAAGTGGTCAAGAGATCATTAGACAAGTTACATTTCTTCCATCTACCGCTTTATCCAGAAAGGCCAGACTATGATCCATACAACAAAATCAGGACAATGGCGTGTGCGAAATATCAACACAAAATACACCTCGAGGATTTTTGGGTCAATGTGGTAGATGAAAATGAGATTAGAAAAAGGATGTATTATAGGTTGTCATTGAATATGATAAGAGCATGCAAGATATTCCAAGTTCCTGATCAAGTGGAAGAAGACATGGATATGATCCAAAAAGGATATGACCTAGAGAAGGAAAAGATTGTCCTTCCATATGACTAGTAAAGGAAGGAAATTCCAGATATTAATACATTATCTGCACCCATCCTAGAATTCATAAAATGGTGGGTTGATTAGAAATTTTACAAACTAAAGGTGACAAAGGATGGCTTGACATACAAATTGATGGGTCATCAGCCATTATGGGACGAGAGACTAAAAAAACCCTCGAGATGAAGAATGGAAGAAGGGGAAACCCCATCAGGAAGTATTGAGTGAAGAAAAGGGAAAAGTGTTGCTCAAGGAGTGCAACTAAGAGGTAGGCTGAATATTTATATTGATGAACCTCAACCAAAGAAGTAGAGGTCGGGGAATGCTCCATCTTCACCTAAACAAACTCTGAGTTTGCAAGATATACGACCTTTCACCAAGGAAGAGGTAGAGACAAGCAGAAGGAGGATTAAGCAGGAAGATCACATGGTCAAACTGATATAGGATAGGGAAAGCATCAATGCCTATCAGGATTTTGCCCAAGAAAGAAGCAAGGAACAAGATGTTGCCACTAAGGAAAGTCTTGGTACAATTTTACAAAGAGAGGTGGTGGAAGAAGAAGTTCCTAAGATAGAAGCAAAAATTCTTGTAGCAAAGGCATAAATTCCCATTGTAGAGGTAGCAGCTCTTGAGATAATGATAGAAAGTACTAGTGTTGAGGAATAAATTGATATCAGGGTGGTACAAACTACAAGGATAAGAGCATTTGACACTTTTGAATAATTAAAATGCTATTGTTCCATAATGGTTTAAAGACAAAGACTGCAAAAAATTCAAGCGAAAGAGGTTGACCCGATATTCGAGTTGCAAGAAATCCTAAATTGAGTCAACCAATAAGAGGAGAAAGGAAAGGCCAAGAGATTTGAAAAAGTTATTAGAGGAGAGTTTGAATCCAATTTTTTTAATTTTCAACCCCTGTGGTTGATAAGACAAATGATCAGATTACTCTGAATGAGTACAATATGGCAGAGATTGTTTTAGTTCATGCCTCCCAAGAAGAGGTTATGGAAGAATTTGAAAATCATGCTATGGCAATAAAAGATAAGATAAGGAAAATAAAAGGGAAATATCAAGGGCAGAAAAATGAGATCAAGGCCTTGTATGAGTATATAAACAACTTACCTCATCTAGTGAGAGAAGAAGTCCCAACCTTCTTTCCTCCCTTAGTTGTTCTGGCTAAACCAGTGGAGGGTATAGACATGATCAAACAAATTGGTCAGGGTGCACAAATTTGGATAGAAAGAATCCAAAATGAGGCATACAAGCATGTTGAGGACTTGGTGCAAAATCAGAATAGAGCATTGTCCATCCTCTCTAGGATACATTGCATGGATGAGTCATGGGAAGATGAACACATTTATCAAGAAGAGGTAATATTAGACTTGTAATATTTGATGGAGACACCCAGACATATATTAATGGATGGTGGAGTTGTTAGGGAAGGATAATTATATGAATTTACCTGGTGGTATAGCGTAGTGATCATGGCCAAGGAAATTTTTGAACATTTCATCAAGGAGTCCACTCAATTGAAGGGGATAGTTGAAAATATCCAGCAGGAGATTTCCAACATAGTTTTGTCACTATTATCACTAAGGTTGGTTGAAAATGAATTAACTATAGGCAACCTAAAGAGAATATCAGAGGAGTCATTTCATTTGAATTACTATAAAGCATGATTTTGAAAACTTCTCCACTTTCTCAAATAGCATGCATACAACCTAGGGCTTATTGCTAGATTAGGAGGATGACTTGAGCAAATCTGAACGAGTGATAGTGGTCTTGGAATTCAAATAAGAATTAGCACCAAGTGTCAGCGTGGATGAGTTGGAGATAGTATTAGGTAGATTCCAGGTATTCAAACATGACAAAGTCAAACATGGGCTATTATGGGCAGAGATGCATTTAATGCATAGTGGGCATTCATTTCACTCCACTCTCTTGATGGGTGGACATGCGCAATGGGCATTTATTACCCCACTAAGGAAGTGGCTTTCTCTTGATTGGTCCATGTGGACTTGTGCATTAATGTAAATTTAGTTTTGCTTTCCCTAACCCTACTTAGGGATGATGTGGCTAAATCTAGGCCATTAGTTATTGTTTTGTTCCAAACCACTCATTGTAATCGAGGACCTACATAAAAGCGTCATTTCTCATTTGTAAGCGGTGGCATTCTAAGATTGTTGCTAAGAGCTATTAAGAAAATAGAATTTTCATTGAATTTTGGTGATCATTTGATGTGTCTTAAGGCTTGCTTGTTCTTTTATTCCCTTAGGGTGACCCCACAATAGTGGATTACACTTTTTTAGACATGCTGATTTTTTATGAAATAACTTATTTTTAATAAAATATGATGATTTAAGCCTTGAGAGGTTTTATGGTTAGCTCAAATCCTCTTAGATAAAAAAATTTGATATAACATCTATACTCCTCATTCATACCTACAATGGATTCTCCTTCGCACCTATTAAAATGTTGACACAAAATCACTTTGACTTAATCTTTTGGCAGATCAAATGAATCCATTTGAAAAAACTATCTATGTAGTAAGGTACAACTGAGAAACATCTTTCCATTGATTATAATGTTAAAATATATTAAGTTTATTATGACTTTGTATTTTTAGTTTTACTAAACATAGATATTTCATCATATGTCTACCTCTATGTTTGACGCTTATAGAAAAATAGTAAATGAGAGGAAAAAAATTCTAAAAAATATCTATGCCCTAGGTATTAAAGTTCTCTTTCTATAAAAAAATATAAAAATGAAATTGGAAAAATACACAACAAGTTATAAGCTATGTAGTCAAGGTATGTCAAAATTACGATTTAGTCAACTTCAAATGTTAATAAAATATTCAATAATCATGATAATGTCATCAAACCAATTGCATGCCCTTTGTATGGATATTAAAAAACTAAATTCGAAAGAAGCACACTGATATCTATTTTAGAAAAAAGGTTATGCTCTATGAAAACAATGTAACTCTTTGAAAATGACATTCTTAGCAACATACCAGTTTTTGTGGGAGAAAGAAAAATTATTCAAATAAATTAAAAAATAGAAATAAAAAATATTTTTAGAATCTAGACATAAAATCCTAAAAGACTCTAATTTACTTCATCTTCTGATTTCAAACGGTTTAATGACAATATGCATCTGAATCTGAAAGTTGTTTTCAAAATGTAGAGTTCAGTGTCCATTCAAGCAAAAAAGTGTAACCCACTATTGTGGGTTGACCCCTCATTTAGATTAGATTATTTATATAAAGTATTTGATATCAATGGAGAATGTTATGGTGTTTTGATAAATTCCATGGTTCATACTTTTGACGGTTTGTTGATTGTAAGTCATTGTGCAAAGTTGTCTTGAACCCCACCTTTATGTATGCTTGACTTCTATCATTCAACGTGCATTGTTCATTTTGATGGTGTTCTTTGTGATATGAAAATCATCTACATAACCCATTGAAGATTGCACTAGTTCTTGTGTAGTTGTAGTTTATCTTGGTGAAGCAAAGCTTGGTTATTTTGGAACTTGTCCATCAAAATAGTATTCATTTTTATCATTACCCTTAGGATTAGAATATAATTTCCAAACCCTTCCCTTTGCTTTTTGTGTATTTCTAGAAAATCCAAAATGAAAGTACTACACTGCAATATCTTTCGATAGCTCCCGCATCTAGTACCATCTAAAATCAACTTGCTCAATGCAATTGTAAGGCCCCTTTGTGATTGAAAAAAAATCACATTTACCATTAAGCTTATCCACGGTCAAGACTTGATAGGAAATGAACCTTGGAGTTACCTATATGATCTTTCATAATCTTAGCATACATGGGATTTTTATCAAGAGAGGATAAGACATCTCGATATTTTGTTCTACTATTGGTGGGTCATAAAACGCGCATCAATAGATTCCTAATGGAAATTCATCAATAGTGTCATCTAGATACATTAAAAAAATCATCTCCTTTCTCATGGATTTTATTCATGACATTTTATTTCCCTATATAAGCACAAAAGAGAGACATATTGCTAATGAAGACTCGAGTTATGACATTATATACATTATATATATAAATCCTTCTTCTCCCAACACAACAAGAATGATTATTCATGTCGATCCTCATAAAACTCCTTCCCTTCAAGCCCATTGAATGAATTCTTGATATTGCAACAAAACATACCAATGGAATAGGGTAGTGAAATCTTAGTCAAGGTTTGCCTTCTTCTGTCCAATTTCCCTAGCCCTCTCCTCACACAAACAAAATTAAGCATCTACCCACCCGACCATCTATCCAATCATTAATGTCCTCACCAAGAAGAAGCACATCATAGAAATTATACAACATAAGTATGTAGTCTATATCTCTCTGGATTCCTACATTGGAATGTTAGTTCATCTGCAACAACACCACCCTTGCCCAACAATGGTCCTAATGAAAATTCATCTACACGTGCCTACGTGCACATGAGCATGGACTTCCATAGTGTCTAAGAGAATTTGATAGTCACCCTTTCGACCACCTATCCATATAATTGATGTTCTCACCATATAGAAGCATATCCTAACAACCACTCATCTAACCATATTTCCATATAATTGATGTGGTTAACAGGTAGAAACCATATCCTAATAGATACATCACATGAATATCTACCATAAATCTCTTTGTATGCCTAACATAGATAATCAACTCATTTGCAACCAAATAGTAATAATCCAAATAAAAAACCCACTTAACTTGCTAGGCCTATGAATGCCTCTCTCAAACAACAGGGATACAATGACAAAAACAAGGTAAACCACAACCACAGTCCATGTGGGTGTATATTCCAAAGTGGTCTCCTCCAATTCTTCAAAAGACCCCATTACTCTCAGTCTCAACCCAAAACGTCCACAACCCCCACTAGCAAATAATTGTACATACAAATCTACAATCTCAATATATACCTATTAAAGGAGATATATAGGCCTAAGATGGGCAAGGAGAGAAGGAAGCAAGTGTAGAAGAAGATCCAAAACTTCCCTATAAATTCTACCACTTATAAACAAAATCCCATACGTTGTCTGTATCTAATGACTTCCTATGCAAATATCAAAAGCTCAAAGATTCACACTTTTGTACAGGTTGTTGCAAGATGAGCTTCTAGCATCACTGGGATTGTAAGATTCTCACTTTATGGCTGGATTAATTTTAAAATAATTGGGCTTATGTTGCAACTCGGATTTTGTTCTTTTATAGTTGACCTTAAAATCTCTTTCCTTGGCATTATACTATCTTGGGCTCTGTGAACGTTAAAATTCTACATTTTTTGTTATTAGTGTGATTAATATATGATCTAACAAGTAATAATCAGTCCAAATTTATGGGAGACTATCATATCTAATATTGTAATTATTTGGTTGAAGACTTATGCACCAATTCTGATAAGACATTGAATTTCTTAGTGTGGATCCCACCAGGCCTGAAATTTGATAGTCGTATTGGATATTTTTCCACTTTTGAACCGTATATGACAAGCTGAAAATTTATTGACTATATAGATTAACATGCTAAGTTTTTATAAAATCGTCAATATGACACTTAAATTTATTAATAAACCGTCAAAAATTGTTATAGGCAATATAGTATTTTATTTAATACTATAAATATATGTTATTTTATTATATATATTACACACATAATGTGTGTGTGTGTGTGTGTGTGTGTGTGTGTGTGTGTATGTATATGTATATGTACACACATATATATATTTATTAACTTAGAAACTTTCTTAATTAATTTATATTTTAGCATATATTACTAATTTATAATTATTTTGTAATTTTATATCTTTTTATCACACGTGAAAGTTTCTATATGATTTATTGTATATTATTATTGATTTAAAATATTTTCCAAATAAAAGATGTGAATTTAGAAACTTGCTTAGAAAATCTAAGATTTTTGCATATATTACTAATTTATATCTATATAAAAAATTATATTACCAAGAATTTTCATTTCTTATGAATACACAATTGCATCTTGAATAAGTTAGTTTCAATGATGTATAATAATATATTTTAAAATAGTAATTAGATTATTTACACTATATTATCAAGAATAAAACATTTATTTTATGTAATATATGCATTACTAAAATAAAATATTTAAATTATAAAAAATATTAAATTATTGGTAAATTAAATTTTTCTAACAATCAATAATTATTTTAAAACATAAAATGAAAGGCATTAAAATGACCAAACCATCATAAAAATCATATGACAAGTAGGGGTGACCATCAAATTCTAGGCCTAAATGTGGATTTGAGAGCGACAAGAAAATATTAAAGTTTTTTGTTGATTTTTGTTAGAGTTTCAATGGCATTTCGATCAAGTGTAATTTCTAATATTATTATTATTATTTTAATATTAATTTATTCACGTTCTCGTGGTTGTAATTATTTGTGATATTTCATTTATTTTTAGATTTATCAAAGTGCAAAAGCTTATCTAATGAATGTGGTGTTAGAGTAATAAAGTGTTTACTGATTAATTGAATCATATTGATTTAATTATTCAGTCACTTATTACCTGTTTCTACTTAAGCTAAACTTCAGGTATATATTAATTAAATTAATTATTATTATGCAACCTAGGGTTTTACCTTTTTAGGGTTTATGATCTCCTTTTATAAGGATGGATCTCATAACACTTTGTAACCTTTTCTGACATTTTATTATTGATTGCAACTTTTGTTTTTGCACATCAATGATTTCTCCTCTCATGGGAATCAATGCGTCCAGGCCTCCATAGCTATTTGCTTCTCTCTCTTTCTGTGACAGGTGTTTGCATGCAGGTGTTCTTGGGAGCTGTGGGTTGTTTTTCATCAACTCCATCATGGTATCAGAGCTTCAAATCTGCTTGCCCCTATCCTCCTTCTAAGAGATTCGGCTGTGTTCGTCAGATCTGTGTTTTCAGAGAGGGTTTCCTATCAGATCTAGGGGGGACCTATTTTCTGGTCATCTTAGCTTCAAATGGACCTCACAGTTGCGTTTAGAGCATCCAAGAACCCTAAGATCCATATAAAATTTGTCCAATTTTGACAAAATTAGAATCTGTGAGAAAAAAAAATTTGCAATCGGCCCCAGCACGAATCCCGAGGTGATCAATATTTTTTGGAGCACTTTTGGCCCAAACGGACCTCACGATTTCATTTGGAAGGCTTGAAATAGTCAAAATTCATATAAAACTTATCCATTTTTGACAAGTTGGCCTCAAACGCAATTTTTTTTTGCATACTAGGGTCATATGGCCCTGGCACGCATATCGAGGTAGAGGGTATGATTTTTCAAAAAAAAATCAAAAAATTCTTTTTTTAAGGGGTGCCGCCCAATGGCTACCCCCACGCTGCCCCGCAGCCACTGCACAGCGGCAATCGCCCGACGGCCTCCTCTCCGTGCAGTTAGCAGCCTCCACCGCCGTCGTCCATGCTCTGCCACCACCGCCACCGCCCTTAGCTCCGCAGTCTACCACCACTGCCGCCCTCAGCTCCGTAGTCCACGCATCGCCACCATCACCCTCAGCGTCGCTTTGCCCAACCCCTGGTTGTATAGGGGACTAGCCCCCTAGCCCCTATGACTGCACTCTAGCCCCTAGTCACCCACGTGACCAGGGGCCTTTTCTTTAAGCCCCTAGGGTTTAGAGTTGCGACGACCATTTGGCCATCATTTTTAAGCACATAGATTGATGACATCAGTAGACCTTTGTTCATTTTTTGAGCTTTTTGGAGGTACCTGGGCTTTTTTGCAAATATCTCGGGCATCTGGGATCATAATTGGGCGTGTGATATATCATCAAAAAGCTGGTTCTGAGCCCGATCTGATTTTGTGGGTATGATTTTGTGATTTTTCCATTTTGATACTTTTTTTGTTGTCAAAGTTAGATGTTCTCTGCGATCTTGGCGTTTCAAACCTCTTGCCTTTCAGGGTCCGTTTCTCTTGCATCTGGGCTCCGTTTTCGGCAAACAAGATATCGTCAAAAAGCTGATTATGAGCTCTTTCTAGATTTGGAGGTTATGTTTTTTGGTTTTATTTTTTTATGGTGTTTGTCTCTGTCAAAGTCAGATCTTCAGTTTGCCACTCCGAGAGCTCTATCTTGCACATCCGGACTTCATTTTCGGAAAACAATATATCATTGGAAAGCTTGTTCAGAGAGATTTTTAGTGTTGTGAGTCATTTTTCCAAATTTTTCTCTAGGTTCATTTTATTCAAATTCTTGCATTTTTGCAGTCTGGTGGATATCTTGAATGTTTCAGGTCCTGGGATCTCTTCCCTTTGAGGGATGGCTCATCTTAGGTTGTTCTTTTATTTCAGCAACCTTTGATCTTCTTTGAGCAGTGTATACTTCACTTTTGTAGCATTTTTTTATGCACACACACTGAGATAAAATGTCATTCTATTGCTTTGATGGGATCTTACACATGTTCATGCTATTTGTACTCGCACTCCATTATAAAGTGTTGGGGGGTTTGATGTTTGCCTTTGTTTTCCATCTTCTTTTGTCATGTGAGTGTTCCTCCAATGACATTAGCCTCAGGTATCTTTATTTGTGTTTGTACTCTCTTTGCACATTCGATGTTTTAGATTCATCTTCATCATGCAGTTCATATTGGAGGATCTTTTCAGTGTACCTGTCATGACTCCCTTGTCAGCAGTATGGGGGGGTTCCTGCTGTTGGTTCTACTACTTCCTTGGTTCGATAGTGTGAGCTATGTATTCAATATTTGATTCTATGTACTAGGCGGTTGCAGTGGCTGGGTACCTATGCATTCTGATGAGATGGATCATTTACCATATAAACACTCTTTTCTTTCCTATTTTTGGATGCACTCTTCCAGCTTTGATTGATCAGCTCTTCAGGCTTTTGGTGTTTATGCCATCTGAATCTTTGAGTTTAGGTGTTTGCCTTTGTTTGCCTCCTGATTCGAGTAGTGTCATTTGAGGGCACTCATGCATATTACAGTCTTCTCTACCTCGTCATATTTATGTGGAGGATCTTCAGATCATCAGTTTCTTGTTGATAGAGTTTGCAGTTTCATGCTTCAGTGATGTTGTACATGTTCATTTTTGTTCCTATTTTCTAGAACATTCCTAGTTTTGGAGGCTTCTTCAATCCTTCAGACTAGTCTTTGTCTCATTTTGGAGTAGAGTTTTTCCCATGTGCTTTTCTCTATTTCTCCACTTTGTAGAGACTCTCTTTTGTACTTGGGTACTGTTATACACTAAGTTTGCACCCTTGTTTCAAGCTCTCTTGGTCTTGATAACTTAGTATAACATGGGAATCATCTCCAGGTTGTGGGACCTATGCTAACTGAGATGAGACCTCCAGGTTCTAGGCTGGTTCCTCTTGGATAATCACCTTAATTTGCTTCTTGACAAGAAAAGTAAAACTTTTGAGGGAAAGGGATAGAAGGAATGCTTTGAAAGGGAAATGACTGAAAGCAAACTACCTACTAGGTGATACACCGAAATTAGGGTATGAATTGCAGCATAGAGGGATAGAATCAGTACACACACTTAGGTCTAGGAGATCACAACTTACTAAATAGGTTTGCATAAGTATTTCATAGAAGGGTCTGCAATAGGAAGAGGCTATTTAGGGAAAGGAGATAATTTCACAAACAATAGATTCCTAAGCGGTTTAGACACAATTTATGACTTGCAAACAAACATTCACCTCTACAACTAGGTATAGGAATGAGATAAATTGTCAGGGGGCTAAAGGATACCCACAAGAGCATTCAAATCAGATCATCCACAAGAATACACATGAATTACAGAAAGAAAGAGGGATCAGGAACCCTAAGATGTCACTCAAAACATACATATACCTCAACTCAATAAGAGATAATTCAAACAAGGAAGCATAGGGACATAGAAGATGTCACAAAATACCTCTAAAATATTTAGATTATCAATGAAAGATTACAGAATGTGGAAAACCAGAGGGCAGGAAGAAATGCCACAGATAGCTTTCCAAGAAAGAGATTTTCTTCTTTACAAAATGTGAACTCTATGAGCTCTAAAGCTCTAAAAATGCAATATATACCAACTCAACTACACGCAGGTAGGAGTCAAAACCTAACTAGGGTTACAAGATTTTACAATACAATAATCAAACCCTAGCTATACTAATGACCCATCATCAAATTCTGAGAATGTCTGGCTGATCAGAGCATATCCTTCTTTGCATGTTGATCCTACTGTACTAAACTCACTTGTAGACACAACAACCTCAACTCATCTACCCACCTGCAACTCCACTAAGCCATGAAGGCTCACAATTTGATCTTATTTCCCTGGGTAATAGTACCGTTCAAAAGGTGGCGCCAACTCTTTCTAGCACCTCCTGTCGTGAAAATGTAGCAAAGGACCCTGCAGACACTGGCCAACAATCACTTCTATCATCTTCACAACCACAACCATCTTGAGAATTTAATTCCTGAGCTACCCGACGTCATGCATGGCCGAAAGAGCAAAAAAAAGCAAAACCCTCGCAGAGATATTCATATTCAAATATTAACAGCTAGTGGGTCACTTTAAAACGTGACCGCAGATGTCTTTTATCTCTCGGCAAATGAACGGCCCAGATCAACTTTACAACAGTCGCGAACCTCCTTGAAAAGTCAAAAAATCCACATCAGCATGCTTGGACCAATGAGAATCGAGCATATCAGCATGTTTACCAGCCTGGACCCACTTGTCAAACTTCTATTCGTGCTGACCGCCCTATTAGCAACACCTTGGCAACCTTCTGACATCAGTCCCATTGAAGACAAGATTCCAATCCAACGGCGGGTGCATGATCTCATGGCTCTGACACAACCCATGAGATCATGTGCCAGCCGTAGGATTAAAAGGAACACAATCTACTGGGCCCACTCTGACAAGGTTACACATCCCAACTCTTCAGCCAATTAGGAGCTTCCACATAGGATGATGTGGCAATGGACCCACTAAAGCTTTGAAGTGCTGTAGACTTGGAAGATCCAACGGTTGGTGTAAGATCGCATGTGTCAAAAAAAAGCTATGCAAAGATACGCCAGCCGTCAATCTTCATAGCTGGGACCCCCCAATTATCTGAGACCGCCAAAGACCCCTTACATTGGCTTACTGGTCTTGTAGACCAAATATTTTAAAAACAAAGCACTTTACCATCACATTGCACATGCAATGATTATATTTTTATGTTGATTCCTCACATGTCATATGTTATCTTTCCTAAGAATCTTTATTAGTTGCATGACAAATATAACAAAAATATGATTTATAACCCTAACTAGGATACATGTTATAATGTTTACACATGTATGTTATTTAATGATTTTTTTAATGTTTATGTAGATATGTCATGTTAGACCACTGGCCATCTATGTGTTATTCCATGCTTTAGCCTCATATGATACTTAGTCATTACATATTTGTTCTTAGTTATATTATTACATATCATCTGAAGTAGTATGCATTGATCCTTCATTGCTTTTATTTTCGTAGTAGTCGCATCCTTCATCACTTTAGTGAGTTCTATATCTAATCATATGAAATTATTTATTTTTACTTTTCCTCTCTCCTCCAATAATTTTCTACCTTTGAGAATTCTTCCTATCATGGAGATACTCTTAATACTTTATCATGCTATTTATGTGGAAATACACAAGTAGTCAATTTCCTAAAGAAGGTGTTAGAGTTTGCCAATGTTGCAAATATTCAATTAAATTCTAAATATGGTTCAATTTAACTTTAATTTTTAAAATATTTTATGAATTTTCACAACTCTCCATTCATGTGTCTTTAAAGCCAATAGATATAAATTTTATTTATTCTCTTATTAGTTGTTTTAATCATAACACCTCATATTTTCTCTATTTCACCTTTTCAAAAGTCTTGAATATCCTATAATTTAGTTGTCTTTTATTTTGTATTTTTTTGCTTTATTCAATTAAAAAAAATCATGCTTTTGGGATAGTAAAAAAATAAATTCTATTATGTTGACCCATAACCCTTTAATTACAAATAATGTCATTTATGAGATGTGACTAAAAGAGAACTAAAAAGTGATACGAAAGTGACTACTACTAATTATCATATATTAAAATAAATAATATAATTAATTGCAATTCAAATGACTTACATATTTTAAAATTACATTAGGTAATTTAATCAATATATTTTAATTTTTCCCCCTCATTAACTAGTTTATTTATTACTCGTGAATTAATAAACAAATTTATTCTCCAATTATTCTTATTCTTATTCATAATAATCCCTTTCTCCATTTTGAAAAAAAAAATCTACAAATTTACTCCATTCTTTTTAAAAATAAAAATTATTAGTAGTAAAAGAAATCGTCATCTTTTATTTTTAATTGTCAGCATAAAACACACAATATTTCAACAAGGTAGTTCACATATGGTCAATTATTTCAAATCAATGTCCAATTGTTTGAGAATTCCTTAGAAATAAGGAATATCTCCTCTTTGGGCTCTACAAGACCCAAGTGGGTGAACCCTATGCAATATTGAGAAATCTAAAACGAATAACAACAAGTATAGCATATTAGCAAACAACTCTCATAATGCATATTTAACATACTTTTGAATTGGCTCTATTATGATATTTTATATTATTCATAAACATCTGAGAGTATACCCTATTCTAAATCTATTCCTATAGACATAAATGAAAAGATGATTTGATTATACTGATTACTAAAAATTCATCAGATTAAGACTAGTGTCTAAATCCATTGGAGCAAAGTTAGATAGTTAATGAACCAAACAAAGATTATATGTATAATTCTAAACACTTAAGCATTGCATAAGCATTCAATTGATCACACTATGTATCATACTTTAACATGTATCACTATCATTCTCATAGAGCTACTACAATCCACAACAAGCAATTAATTTCTTTCTTGAAGGAACCTTAAACTATGCATCACACATTCATAAGAAAATTACGAAGACAAATTTATCTATTCAACAAATTTACGTAATTAAAAGAAAATGACATAAGTGACAACACCTGATAAAATTTTCATTAATTCTTTCCATAATGCAATTTACGTGCCTACTTACACTCAAACATGAACTTCCACAATATCTAAGAGAATTTAAAAGCCTATTCTACCCACCTATCCATATAATTGATATAATCAACATATAGAAGCATATCCTAACAACCACCCATCTAGCCATTTTTCCATATAATAAATGTCCTAACAACTATATCACAAGAATATCTACTATAAATCTATGTATATGCCTTACATAATTAGTTCATCTCTAATAATCCAAATAAAAAACCCACATACCTTTCCAAGCTTATGAATGCCTCTCTCAAGCAATAGGGATGCAATGACAAACATGGAGCAAACCATAGCCACAGTCCATGTGGGTGAATATTCCCCATCCATTGCTCTAGAAGACCCCATTGCTCTCAATCTCAACCCAAAACCTCCACAACCCCCACCAATAGAGAATTTGATATATAAATTTCCAATCTCAATGTATAAGCATACATAGGCCTGGAATGGGCAAGGAAAGTGTGAAGCACTATAGGAGGAGATCCAAAACTTACCTATAAATTCTTCCACTTATTAACAAAATCCCAATTTATAAGCAAGTGTAGAAGGAGAAGCAAATGTAGAGAAGCTAATCCTAATAATTTCTCAGCCTAGAAACACACAAATTACTTCTTATTACGAGACATTCGGCGATAATGTCGATATGAGAGTGACTAATAAATCTTAGGGTTTTTTTTTTAATATGTTTTTTTTGTTGGGGTTTGTGACATTTCGCTGGAAATGCTGGAGCATAGTATGTGGTTTTCAAAGTGTAATTTTTTAAATATTATTATTATTATTATTAATTTATTCATGTTGCTTGTTGTCGTAATTATTTTTAGAGTTATTGAAGTGTCAAAGCTTAGGATAGATGATGTTTTCTTGTAAACTTTTAATGATTATTTAAAGTGTAATTTTATATATATTATTATTAATTTATTCATGTTTTTGGTGATTGTAATTATTTTTAATATTTTTTTTGTTTTTAAGTTGTCAAAATATAAAAGCTTATTTATTAACACTTGTCAAAGATTTTGCAAATGGGTTGCAAGTAAAGTGGGTTTGTCTATAGTTAAGCACGTTTGACCTAGAGTAGTAGTGGGATGGGTGACCTCTTGAAAAGTCTCGATGCTTCACTTCTGTGAGCATCATCGAGATGCAATGAGCACTAAGTGTTCCATTCATACTTATGAGAGATGGGTTCTTTTGAACTACTACTCATGAAACATGAGTCAATGAGTTTGACTTAAAAACTACACAGTTGTGTCTTGATAGCAATATCACAATTTGACTTTCTCTCGAAAATATCTCCTACTTATTAGAATATGGATGATATTTTCCATTTCATTTTAATGACCATTTATACGAAATACTTAAATTAGCATTTAAATTTTATTTCTACATAGTTTTGATTTTTTTTGGTTTTATGGAGGATTTTTCACCCACAAAGTCATTTTATTTATTCCAAGGAGCACAATTCTTAAGCTAAAATCTTTATGGCTAAGAGCTAAGAACTAAGAACTAAGGGATGTCGATTCCACCAAATTTATTCAAGGTATGATTCAACCTCATCCCTTATGATGCTAGAGCCCTACCTCAACAAGAATTGATCCTCGATAGACTCATTACGAACCAATTCTATATCATTTGTATTTATTTTGAAAAAATTGTTTCGTATATTTTTATATCGAAGAGAAATGTTATTCCTTTATATTATTACTTATTTATTTGTAGGTATTTTTATATATTTATCATTCATATGATTTATATATTTTAATGCTTTCATCTTGATTATGCATTTATAGTATGCTCTCATCTCAATATATTTATTCTTTATCTTTATTTTACTATGGCTATGTCCTAAATTAATTTTGTAGGAGTAATTATGAGTGTAGCCTCTAAGGGCAAGGCCACATGTAGCTACTTAGCTTATTTTGACTAAGAATCACTTCTTAATTTTTTTAGGAGTAATTTGTGGAGTTGGTGGTCTCATGTAGCAACTTATCTTTAAGTAGTCATTTAAATATTAAATTTTCACAAAAAAAAATTGGAGGGGAAATATGGTGAGAAATGAAAGAGAGAATTAGGTGGTAAATAACAAAGATGGAAATTTATGAAGACGCCTAGGATTTTTTTCAATAAGCAACGTTGCTTATTTTAAATATTCATTTCCTAAACAATAGTTGCTTTACAAAAATATGAAAAGATCTTGTATTTTCATTTTTCCATAATTTTAATTATCCTTGGGAACATTGTAACTACTTAAATTTAAGCACAAAATACACTTAAGCATCAACTTGAGAACATGAGGTAAATTTCAAAGTTTTACCTTTGGTTAACTTTCACCTATTTATTTCCCACTTTAAATTAACTAAACATGTATTTGTGTGATGTATTGCTAGGCCAATCTATTTATCTTTAGTACAATCGTAAAGCCATTTTTTTCATGGGGTGGCTTAGGATAATATGAACCCTAATGATTATAGCGATCATTAAAGGTATTTATACTTATCATCAATCCAAATAACAAGGTAAATAGAGTCAAAATCAACAAATCAAGTAGCAAAAGTACATAAATGTATCATCCTAAAAAGTTAGCACCCATAATTAGAGGATCTAAGAACTATTAGCCCCATTTTGGTGATTTCAAGGCCTGAATGTACGTTATGCTTGATCCCACCAATTTACATTCTCTCCTCTGCATCCTATCACACTCCTTGAGATCCCAAAAAAATTTGAGGTTATTTTGTCTGGGACAAGTTGATCGGTCGACTTGTCCCTAGGCTTTTGAGCCCAAATTTGGCCCAAGGCCTGATGCAAGGGTATTCTTCCAAGGTCTAGATTTGTGGTCAACCTGGATCATTTTTTACTCCCAAAATGAGTATAAGAGGATGTTTACTCCTATCATTTTGCATATATAAAATCTAAGTGCAAGTTGATCAAGTGCAAGCTATTATTATCAAACATTCAAGCATTCAAGCATTAAGGATTTGGATTCAAGATTTGATGGAAAACATCCAATTCAAGATCTTACAAGTCTCCATTTCTTCAAAGATCAATTCAAGAAAACACAATCTTCTCTAGTTGATGCAAGTTTCTATCCCATGATGTTCAAGAAGAGGATTTCACAACCAAGCAAGAAGATCCACAAATATATTCTTCTTTCTCTCTCCTTCTCCAAGTGGTCATCAACCATAGAAACATTCAAGATCTAGGAGTGGAAATCATAGATCCATGTATTTGTGAAGGCATCCTTGATTCTACATGTCATTCCAAGCATATTTCAAGAATCTTCATGGATTTGATTGATTTCTACATTTGTTCATGAGGGTTTTATGCAAGATGAATCAACAATTTACCTTCCTTGTTCATTACTTTTCTTTATGCAATTTCAATTTCATTTTTAGGTTAATTCCTAAAGAGGGGTTTGACCAAGTCAAACCCATTTCGACATCATTTTCCCCTTATTTTATGTGTGTAAGAACATGTTACAGAGTTGCAGGTTCAAATCTAGGAAGAACAAACATAGTCACATGATCCTAGAAAATTTCATCAAAATTGGATCAGTCGGGAATAAGTTGACCTCTCAACTTGTCCTTGGAAAATTGACTTGTCCTTACACTTTTTGGCTAAAAATTATAGAGCTAAGAGTTACAGGTCCTACAAACCCAGATCCAGAGTTACAACAAATTTTGACATTCCAGTGACAATCAAATTCAAGTCTAAAGTTCAAATCTTCCTATCTTGTTTCAATGGACACATTCTTTCCTTTTTCTTTCAGTTACTTTCATAGATCAAATATTCTATCCTTTAATTTATCATATCATTTATCTCTTCATTTCTATCATCATATCCTATTAAGGAATACATAAAAACCCTACATTGTGTAGATTTTGCATTGGAACCCTTACTCTCTTGGTTGTGCTAATCAGATTCCCTTTGTTGGGGGATTTATATTCCTAATCTATGGTAAGAATCTTGGTGAGTGATATACATCCTAACATTTCTCACCATTTTCCCTTCTACAATAGATAACTAGATTAGTGCTGCAGGTTTCAAGATAGATCTGCATCCATAATAAGACCCAAACACATAGATTCACTCCTCCACAATATAAATTGATTATTTCAAGATTAGGCAAATTTATAGAAAACTTATTATTTCCAATTCTAAGTCATATTAAATTTAGATTTCATTCTATAATTGGAGCACTATCTTCATGCTTAATGCTAAGTGTCTTGTCTATTGCATTTACTTTCCTAAATTAGTATTTAATGTCCCAAATTTTAGTTACTCGTAGTCCACACTTATCAAATTTTATCTTATATTAATCTATGTTTATGTGTATGCATCTTATCATATTAGTATATTAAACTTAGCAAACAATGATTTTTATTACATTTTTTACATGCCCACTCTCACTTCAACTAATTTTTCTATAAGTGGGATGATGTTGAAGGAAATCACTACTACCAAACTCACTATTGTCAGAACCCGTGGAGACCTTCAGTCAAGGACCTATGATAAATGTTTTATTATGATAGATGAGATCAAAAAGACTAGGGCTAGATTTTTAGAACTTGAAAGGAAAATCGGGAGAATCTTTATATTTTCTATGTGAGTAATGCTTAGTTCAACAACATCTCTATGTTTGCTACAAAATAAATTTTTGGGAGATGATGACAATGATGATGGAAATTGCAAGGAACTATTCAAGTTCTTCACAAAAGAATCATCTGTCGCACTACATCAAGTGAGATGTAATTACAAAGGAGCTCACTAGGGATTGTGTCTTGTTTTCAATTTATTTTTGTTATTGCTAGCTTCCTCTATGGGTATACTATGAAGATTGTTAATGTTTTTTTGGTTTTTAGTTGTGATATTGTTACTAAGTGTTTTTATGTTTATTGAGATGGCCCTAGGTGGCCTTATTATTAGAATTTTAGTAGTATAGATGATATACTTAATAGGAACTCTAAAGACATTAATTCCTTCTTGATGGTGTGGACAATCATTATATATTGATGTTTTTTATGTTAGTAGTTAGTTAATGTTCTATGAATGTGTTTCTAATGTCAAATTGATGATGGAACACCCTTTGGATTGTATTTTTTTTAATCAATGATAATTAGTATTTTTTATTATTAAAAAGTCTACATAACTATCTAGTAGAAAAATTAAGAATTCAATTGTCCAAAGTACCAACCCTCCCTAACAATACTACCATAAACAATTGTGATCAAACAATTTCCATGAGTAACTTGCCCGAGCCTATACAAAATGGGCAACAACTACCATCTAATAAAACATATTAAACCCATACTTATACAAAATGGGATGAAACTATAACCTCCTCTTGAGAAACATCTATAATAAACTAATAAAGTGCTTTCATTAACAAAACTGGGCTCACTACAACTAAAACTATAAAGCATAATAGAAGCATTAATTATTCATAATTTGGTAAAAAAATTTATTAAAGCTACCTATTTTCTGACCTTGTAATTGTAGGGAAGTCCCTGTCCAGCCTTCAAGGATGAAAATACCACCTTTTGTATCCAATCAAGCCTTCTTGATGCTCCTTTTGTTCTTTTCAATATGGTGATTCTCCTCCTCCCAAACTTGCAAAAAGTACAACATCATTTCC
Source organism: Chamaecyparis obtusa (assembly GCA_027943335.1). Classification (NCBI taxonomy): domain Eukaryota; kingdom Viridiplantae; phylum Streptophyta; class Pinopsida; order Cupressales; family Cupressaceae; genus Chamaecyparis; species Chamaecyparis obtusa. Next base: position 118,672 of record BSBK01007259.1, read on the forward strand.
CAACCTCCCTTGGCCTCTACAATGCAATTTTTTTTGCTTGTCAATGTACTCCAAACTAAAAAGGGCTTAAAATTTTGTTTTATTCCATCCATTATTCTCTATAAACCTTCCTTTATTTTTGAACCCACTCTAGGTTATGCCATTGCTAGGATTGGGATCACCCCCCTATCCATTGGGTCTACACACAAACTTACATAACCCTTAGTGCCTCATCCTTCAATCCCAATTGAAGGGCCTATGTAAAGAAGATCAATAAAATATTGATATTGGTCCTAAAGAAATAGTTTATTCTCATGAATTCTTCACCAATATCACATCAACACACTACCAAAACTAGGGATCATCAATCTAGAAAATCACCTTCAGTCTCTTCAACCTCACCACTCCCCTAAATTGTTCGTAGTTGATCAAGGGTGTGGAGAGAAAAATTAGCTTCCATCTTTTCCTTTTAACACTCTATTCACCAAACTAGGACACTAGATTGACAAAAAAATAAAACTGAGGACAAATGTAATACCAAAATCAACCCACAAAACTTCAAGACTTCATCTAAACACTTCTAAATCAATTACTAAAGCACACTATCTTTCATCAATTTCATCGATGTCATGTGTGACTTTAATGGAAAGGTGACTTCTAATAATTCATTGTGTACTTGCAAACTTTATCACCAAATAAAATGTATTAGCTTTCATGATTACAATTAACCTAACATACCTAGACTGAGAGAGAGACAATTAGATTTAAATTTGAATTTGGGCTCAGAAACTAATGTCCCATTATTGAATACAATGCCTTTCAAATAAAATTGGGATTCCTTACCCCTTAATTCTCCCCTCATTTTATTTGCATAATTGTTTCATATGTAGATCCTTGCCATCAATGCCTCAAAAAAATTCAATCAGTTCTTCTTTACCTTGTTCTGTCAATGCAACACCAACTTTAGACATAGTGTCGACAACTTCATTCTCTTCTCTCAACACACGAGTGACCTTAAAATACTCAAATGATTCCAAAAGAGATTTAATGAGTCAAATATGCTCATTGAGATACCAAACTCCAACTCACCTTTAACAATTACATTTATTATGACTAACAAGTTGCCTTTCAAATGAAGTTTGGGAAATTGCATGAGCTTTGCCATTTTTATTTCAATAAGGGTGGCCTGAACCTCTGCCTAATTCATAGTACCATCCATTAAAATTCTCACCCCCAACTACAAAATATAGTCTGTCCAATCCCATGCTACAAATCTCGCTCTAGATGGACCCAAGTTACCCTTTGAGGCTCCATCAAAATTTACTTTTATCTGTCCTTTGTTTGGTGCAATCCATGACACTTCCTTGACCAAAGACAAAGGAGGATGAACCCTCAAAATCCCATTAATAGGCCACCCTCTAGGTTGTTGTATTAATGAGACAACACCCTTGTTTTTGTTGCTTCAATATAAAAAACATTGGTATTAAATTAAAATCTAATATTATATAATTTAAATTTAATATCTTATAAAAAAATTGAGTTTGATTCATATATGTATATTTATTCCAATTAGGGTTTGGATATGCATAGTGATTTATCTCCATTCACATCCTCTTATCTTTCAGTTCTCACTCCTTACTTGATTTACATGCTTTCATTATAAATCTTGACATGCTCTAATCTTTCACATCACATGACACATCTATTTTTGATATACATATGGATTTTTATGTGATGGATATGCATGGTGGTAAAGATATGTTGTAAATGTTGGATGATATAATTATGCTAAGAACATAAATACAAATGTTTATTTGTGGTGCATCCTAGAGATGTAGATGCCACATGGTTGAGGTATTTTTGGGGATACCTATATTTTACATGTTGCATTGGGATACATATTTAATGTTAGTATCATATTGGAAAAATACTTAGTATTAAAATCACTAATACCAAATATTTAATTTAGGTTCATGATTTAGTGAGCTTTTGGATTTGAGGAACATAGTTTATGTAATACCACTTAGTAGTTTTGTTCAATTTTGTCTCTATATAAGCAAACACATGAGTAGTCATTAAGGTTGGCTAGTGGAACCTTTTCAAATACAAGCATAAGGTCATTCATAAAAGTCTAGAATTTATATTTTTTTTATTGTTCACAAAATGTTTATATTGTTATCTCCACAACTTTTGTGTCTTAAAGAGTCATAGGATTCCTCACAATAATTTTCCAAAACATTGTCATGTACAAGTAGTTCTATTATTGATTACTAACAAAAATATATTGTGGGAGACTAAAAGTAGGACATTCTTTTGAAAATTATTATTCACATAGAAACTTGAAATCACTATAAAATAATTGTATGTAAATTGTCACTACCCTTAAATTAGCACATGAAGGTAATGTTAGACAAGAGTATGAATGTGGACCCTTGCAATCATAATCAAATATTTATGGATAGTAATTTAAGATATATATAAAATTATAATTGTAGACAACCTACTCATATATTGTAACTATTGTAATCATAGTTAGATTCTTAGACATGATTAAACTACATAAGTTGTAGCTACAAAAGTAATCCACTATGTGATCGACAAAGAGAGATGATGTATATCAGGCATTGAGGTTGTAAGTTCCAACAATAATAATAATGGTAAGAGATAATCCTATGTGAGAAAATAATAGTAGGTGGTCCTCATGATCAAGAAGAGGAAAATAAAGAGCTTATAAAAATAATAAAATAACATCCAACTCCAACTATATCGTACTAACTAAAAACAACCCAAGAAAGTGCAACTAAGAGAAAATATCAATGTCAAAGCTAAAAAAACAAAAACAAAATGTTACCAGTATAGCAAAAATTCATGGATGCTCCTTCATCACTATCTTACTACTCAATATACTCAATTTACCTCAATGTTAGCAGTATAGAAAGAAATTCATGGATGCTCCTTTTAGCAATAAATTTGAAACAAAGGAGTTTGAAATTTTCCAAAAACTACAAAAAATCAATCTAGAATGCATATGACACATATTATGTATAGCACTAATTATAGAGATGATACACAATGATATAAAAAAATAAAAATCTAAGTTGGGCTCAACAAGTTACTCCATAATTAGTACCCTAAATTGTGCCCCATCATCTAAAACCTAGAGCAAGAACAACTCTGTTCCATTGGTGCATTAAATATCTAATGCAGTCAAGGTGGGTGGATCCAATTAAGGACTAACTGACCTTGCAGCCAAACCAATATGCAGCTGAAATATATAGTAACAATAACAGATTTGCAATGAAATAGAAGTCTATATTCATGAAAACACTGATTACATGCAATGTTTCAGGCTGTAAGGCCTTCCTAGTTATGACCAATTACAAAGCAAGTAACAATCTACAAGATCTCACAGGATCCAAATCTTTTCCCCAACATCATCATTCAGCTAGCCCGGGTCTGTAACACACAACACACTGGTAGGCACCCAGGAAAGATCTAAACTTGTACTCCAACTTCCAAGAAATCTTCTTGCTCCTAAGCTCGCAGGCTACTAACCTTCCTTCCCCTCTCCTCCCCCCAAAAAACTACCCAAGCATCCTATAAATATTGATTCCTAGCCACAAGTTGGCTGATGACATAATAAAATCCTAATAACAAATATTAAATGCTAAAACATCAGTCGACTCTCACATAGCCTTACAAAATACATAAACTCTCAAAGATGGTCCCAAACGGTCATCAGATCCACATATAAGAATGCAACATGCCAGATCTAGGTCCCCACATGTCCAACAGTCAATCCATAACACAATGAGCACGACCCAAATTAAATGCATCAGTCGGCCAAGCTGATTTATCCAAACAATCCAGTAAGTAAGCAAGAACACCGAGCAACAGAAGAAATAACCGAGCACCAGGTGACCGACCATGCTAGGCATGACCGAGGAACATAGTTATGGCCGAGTGTCAGTGAACCGATGCCTTCAGTCACCGAGCATTCTTTAGAGACCAAGCACACCGATAACTACATAAACCAAGCAACCGGTCTCCCAAACCGAGCAAGAACTCCACCAAACCAAGATCAAAACTAACAATCTACCTTCAAAGACAAACATATTTTTGGTTAATATAGGATTGCCAAGAATCCTAGGATGCTCCTACATTAGGCACCCCAGGTAAGAAAGATTTTCTCATAAGGAAATCAGGAACACCTCAAGGGAATCAGAACAGGTATGCTGAATATGTTCTTGACCCATATCTCTTCTTGTCCTTCATCCCAAGTAGTCTTCACTTCATTCACTATCTCACGCAAAAAGTACTTCTATCTTCCACTTTGCCTACTTCCCCGATCGAAAATTGATAACAACCAACTCTGGCCACTACCGATCACCTCAGTGCCTCGGTAAGGTTCATCTTCTCTAGACTCCTCAATCAACTCAGTACCATTTGCATCTCTCTATGTCACAAATGTAACCATCTACTAAACCATCTCTGCCAGAAAAACCATCTATCTCTTAATCTCAACAAACTCCTTAGAGATATCATTCTCCTTTTCCTTCAAACTTGACTTAACAAGAATAGGTTCATCAACCTTCTGCTCCTAAGGTTTGTCATAAGGACAACACTTGATAAATCCACATCCTTTCACCCCTGTCTCCTATAAAGGTATCAACTTATGCTGAGCTCCTTCATGCCTAACCACATAGGTATTAGCACAACCGTCAAAGAAAACATTTCTGTCAAACTGCTAGGGTCTACCGAGCAACATATGACAAGCATCCATAGGCAATATATCACACACTATCTCATCATGGTAAGATCCAATATGAAACTTAACCAAACATTTTTCTTCAACTCTAACCTTAGAAACATCTTATATCCAACTAATCTAATAAGGATTAGGATGTTTCCTTCTTTCCAAATTCAACTTACTAACAATTTCATCTGAAACAAAGTTTTCAAAACTGCCACCATCAACTATGACATTACATACCTTATTCTTGCACTTACATCTGGTTCTAAGAAAATTCCTTCTTTGCACTGGTTCATGAACACATGTAGCTAATCTCCTAGTGATAAGACTCTCACCTTTCTCTGGAACATTCTCAATGTCTTTTTCAGTAGCTAATGCAACTCTTTTCTTAAGACACTGCCAACTTCTATGGCCAACTTCACCACAGTTATAACAAGTGCTGGTGAACTCATTCTTCTACCTTCCTCTCTGTCCAGCATTCTTAGTAACTTGATCACTACCAGATCCTATATCAGACTTAGGATTCTCTGTCACATTACTCTCAGTAACTGTCTCACTAGTTTTACCACCTCGGTTCCTATTGTTTTGTTTTCCTTCATACTTCTTATTCAGCTTCTCTTCAATATGCAATTCCATCTGATAAGCATCGCCAATTATTGTCATCCACACAATAAGTAGCTCTTCCTGAATACTAGGTCTCAAACCATAGACATACCTAGCCACCTTCTCTTTATCAGCTTCAGAATGACCAGTCCTAATCAGGATTCTATAAAACTCCTCAGTATACAATTGTACCGATTTGTTAGTCTGCTTCAAAGCTTACATCTTCTCAAACATGTCCAATTCATAATCCACTGAAATGAATTACTTCTTCAACTTGTTAACCATTCAGTTCCACTTAGCGATTTTCTCTTTTCCTCTTCTACCTCTTTCTAACTGAACTTCTCTCCACCAAATATTTGCATGACCTTTCAACTTAGTCTTTTCAAATCTAACCCTATCAAGATCTTCTATTTCTTCATACTCAAAGTATTCGTCAATCTCATTGATCCAATCAATTAATTCTTCAGGCCTAAGGCTTCCAGCAATGCAGAAACTTCAATCTTAGGTCTTTTCCCAATCTTAGACATAGCTTTCAGAATTTGACTCTCCTTAGAATCTCTAGCTTCTTCCATAGCTTCTTCAAAATGATCTTCCTCAGATTCATCATCACTATCCTCTTTCAAGGTAGGCTTCTTCTTTCTCAATTCTTCTTGTAGGTCTTGCACTTATTTCTATAAAGCCCTAAAATCATCAAGACAGAATTCACCAGTAGCTTCTTCTTCTTCTTCAGAGATCTCTCGATTTCTCCTTGGAGGCATCTTCAAATCAAGATCTAGATACACAAGGTTCACTCGGCTCCAACAGGAACAAACCTTGCTCTAATAACACTTAATGCAGTCAAGGTGGGTGGATCCAATTAAGGACTGACTGACCTTGCAGCCAAACCAATATGCAACAAAAATACATAGTAACAACAACAGATCTGCAATGAAACAAAAGTCTATATTCATGAAAACACTGATTACATGTAATGTGCCAGGCTGTAAGGCCTTCCTAGTTACAACCAATTACAAAGCAAGTAACAATCTACAAGATCTCGTAGGATCCAAATCTTTTCCCCAACATCAACATTTAGCTAGCCTAGGTCTGTAACACACAACACACTGGTAGGCACCCAGGAAAGATCTAAACTTGTACTCCAACTTCCAAGAAATCTTCATGCTCCTAAGCTCACAGGCTACTAACCTTCCTTCCCCTCTCCTCCCCCCAAACAACTACCCAAGCATCCTATAAATATTGATTCCCACCCACAAGTCGGCTGATGACACAATAAAACCCTAATAATAAATATTAAATGCTAAAACATCAGTCGGCTCTCACATAGCCTTACAAAATACATAAACTCTCAAAGATGGCCCTAAATGGTCATCAGATCCACATAGAAGAATGCAACATGCCAGATCTAGGTCCCCACACATCCAACAGTCAATCCATAATATGAGGAGCATGACCCAAATTAAATGCATTAGTCGGCCAAGCTGATTTATCCAAACAATCCAGTCAGTAAGCAAGAACACCAAGCAACAAAAGAAATAACTGAGCACCAAACGATCGACCATGCCAGGCATGATCAAGGAACACAGTTATTGCTGAGTGTCAGTGAATCGATGCCTTCAGTCACCAAGCATTCTTCAAAGACCGAGACCTTGGTAACTACATAAACCGAGCAACCGGTCTCCCAAACTGAGCAAGAACTCCACCAAACCAAGATCAAAACTAACAATCTACCTTCAAAGACAAACATATTTTTGGTTGATACAGGATTGCCAAGAATCCTAGGATGCTCTTGCATCAATATCACCCATTAATTCTATAGATCTCACCTCAAAAAGAAAAACCTAGGGAACAAAGTAAATTCAAATAAATTATACAAGGCTCATGATCAAACAATAGAAAACTACAGACCATTTAACAAGAGTAGGTAGATCTTCTACACTTGGCTAAGGTCGGTATTCCCAGATATATTGGGAAGATTATTAAAGAGAAAAGAAAAATAGTCTAGGCTACACAAATTATCCACATGCTTTTCATAAATATTCTAAATATTTCACTAGATACCCCTTACATTGGCTTACTAGTCTCATTGACCAAATATTTATGAATATAGTAGATTACTATTACATTACACATGCAATGATTGTATTTTTATGTTGATTCCTCATATTATCTAGCCTATGATTCTTTTTTAAATGCATGACATTTATAATGATTATATATGGTTTATAACCCTAAATAGATATGTATTATAATGTTTAATAATGCATGCTTTTTAATGAATTTTTTCCTATGTTCATGTTGATATTGTTAGATAAATGAGAGTGGGGGTGAATTAGTTAAGTCCAATTATCCTACAGTCCCAATTCACTCTCAGATGTATACTACCAACTTCAACAAATAAACTAAACAACTCAAAAAAAAAAAAAAGTGTATTTTTTATTCATTAACCGACTGTCAGATAAATCATCTAGTACATACCAATCTGTTATTGTAATATGTAAAGTAAAATAACAAAACATCACATGCATACACATTTAACACTTTATTTTTAACGTGGAAACCTTGTTAAGGGAAAAATCACCTGGGACCGGTACCCAAAATATTTTCACTCTTTTGAAGTGAGCTCAGTTAAGAGCCAACCCTGTTAAAGGTTACAAAACACACTGTAAAGTGTGACCTTGTTAGAGGATTTATTAATAACAATTCTCTGTTACCATACATTCACTTGGGTCAACAACAAAATAATCAACATTCATTGAATACCATTAAGAAATAAACAAAGACTATTAAGTCTCACTTGGTTAAGAGATTTTGTCTGTGGCAATGGTTAGAATGCAACAGTAAACGACTTGATTCAAATGCAACTTCCTTTGCCAATTTTTAGATCTATGCTAAGCTCAATATACCTCTGGTCATCATAATCTCTTCAATCTATATATTCCTCCAACTCTGTTATGCTCAGTTATCTCCTTCTAATGCTCGGTGTAGTTTGTAGAATTGCTCGGTGTAGTTTGTAGAATTGCTCAGTTCTTACTTCAACATGTCTAACCAGCTTCGCATGAATACAATCTTCTCCTCATGTGCCTTGTCTTTTTGAATCTCTTGTCTCCTTATATAGACATGATAAACCATTTTCTTTTCAACCATAGATTTTACTTCTTAATCTCCATCATTGAATTTGCCTCTTTAACCTTCCTCAGTTCTTGTGCCTTGAAAATGTTTCAATCTTCATCATCTAATCTTCCTTGAATTTTTTCAGACGTAGATCTTCATAATTTTTTTATTATCTTTTATCCTTGGAATCATCCATATTCATCCATCTCATCATCTTATGTTAGCAATCACATGTTCCACATTATTTTTTCTTCTCGGTCAATATCGTGATATGTTAACGACTTCCTACTCGGTTAATACTGCACTCGATATACACTACACTTTGTAATGACCCCTTCCTCTATAATATGGGACACTATGAAATTTGTCATAGTTCTTATGTATAAAGGTAAATACTTAATGATTATGAGCAATGTCTAATCACAATCTGTGATATCTGCCATGTATAAAATCATTGCCTTGACAATAGTCTTCTCATACACTCTGTGTAGTAACTTCATTCCCTTATTTCATACACATTTGCAAGCTTCTTGTGCATCATTTTAGTCTATTGCATTGATATATTATATTGTGTTGCAACAATTGGATGGTGTTAATTCTTTCACATGGTGTATGTGTCTTATTTGTAATTCACCTGATGGGTCATTGGTGAATTACTACATAATGGCCCTCGATATTATAATGATGATTCTGTATGATTGCAATTAGAGATAATGGTTCACAAGCTCCAAGGGGAGTTGAGTATTTATACTCTAAAGTCTCTTGTAATCAGAAGAATCCTTTTGCACTTCCTGTCAATGCAACTCCTTACTCTGATAACTTATTATTAATTCTTATAGTTTGCTTATATTGTATTCGATAATCTTCTACCATCAATGATGTTTTGTCCACAAATCATTCACTGCTATAGACTGTTCCTTCAGCCAGGCTTAGGAAAATATACAATAGTGTATTCCTTGTAAATATTACATTAATCACTTTGTATTGATTACTGATGACGGAAGATGAATTTCTTGTGCCCAACTGGGTCTTAGATGGTGACCATCATTGTATAGTGTTGAAGCATATAAAATCCATATCTTATTCAGTATGTTCGTAATTCTTATGCATTTGAGTGCACCATTGAAGGTTCTGTAATTCTCCACTATGATGCCCGATGTTCTTCTTTGAGTCATAGCAACACCCAAATGGTAATTGTGATTCTATGTCCACTACCGACTAGATTAGGGTGTATGATGATTGAATGCTATTTTGCTAATATGTATCTCGTTCCCTCTTTGGTTATCCCATATGTCACTGGTTGTCCATTGAGTCAAGTCATATTAAATTAATTCAAGTGTCTTTGTCTCCTCCTACGTGATTCCTCATCATTTACGGTAATACAGTGTAGTGGTGTTGTTTGTGTCTATCTCCTCTGTCAAATTGGTGATTGCATATCTTCATTCACATTTTCCTCTTCCTTGTATATCCATGTCGTGTCTGATTACTATACCTAATTAGAATGTTCCTCCTTGTTCCATCTTCCTCCTTATTTCCCTCTATTGTTTTATAATGCTCAGCGACTATGGTCACATGTTGTGACTCTAGTGTAGCCGACGGTTCATGGAGATTTAGTAATCAATAACGATTACTATCGACTTATAACAATTGCTATCATGAGTATTACTATTTCGTTAGTAATATTATTAATATGGATATTTATTAATAATGTTCATAATATTAGATAATTAATTTTATTAATTGGTCACTTAAATATATATTGATAGATATTGTTAAATATATACATTAATATGGATTGATATTAATAATATTGATTATTATTATTAAGTAATATTATTTAAGATTAATATTATATTAATGTTATTATTAATATTAATAATTAATAATTAATATTAATAATTATTAACATTATATATAATAAGAATTGATTTTGTAAGGACTCATATATTTATTATTAAAATAATATTTAAATCGAGTTTATTCATTTGGAAATATGTTTGCATTGTCAATTAGGGTTCATGACACACTTGCTTGGTGTTCACTATATCTACTCAGTGTATACTAAGTTCTTCATATACTGACCACATTAACTTGTACATTCTTGATCTTCAACACTTAACATAATTATTTAATACAATCAAATCACTATCATATTGTCATAGACTCATCAATAAGTTACCCAATGAATACCATATTCATAACTTACTCATACATCTCATCTTCATGTTAATATCTCTTTCCTTCACCAATATTATCATCTTTAGATATTTGCAACTATCATGATAAGTACAATAAAAAATAGTTGACATCAATGACAATATAACAACTAATTTAATGTCTCACATATACCTTAGTAGCTTGGTGATCATCTTCACATTCTCCATTCTGTTCTCCAAGTAGTTCATTAGTTGTAGTCTAAAAATCTCTCCCTTTGGCATTGATGGAAACACAATATGAAATATACCATCAAATACTAAATATATTAAGTATCTACAACTCGGTCTTTATGCTCTCCCTTAGCTTATGCATTTAATATGTTTAATCACTACACACTCTCCCTTTCGATTAGCTTCATTCCTAACTGATATTCAGCTCTTCCATATTTCATCTTTCCAATATTTCATGTTATTCATCTCTCCCTTTGACAACAATGCCAAAAGAATAATCAGCTCTTCAGTAGCCAAATAAGTATCTTTGTTATTCCTTTTCTGATTGTTGTACCTTGCATGTATAGATATTCTCTATTTTAGCTTGTCTTCCATCTTCTTCACAACCTTAGGAATCCCAAAATGTGAACATCATGCATCAACATAATTAGATCTTTTGATAAATTATAAGTTGATGCAACCCCAGATCACCTTAGTGACTGTTAGACAAGGGATGGACCCCTAGTCTTCTTCTCAAGTATTCAAATGTATCCTTCAGTAATGGTTTTGTGAATATATTAGCAAGTTATTCTTGTGACTTCACATATTCCAATGTGACCTATTTTTCTTGAACTTGCTCCCTTAAGTAGTGATATTTAATAGACATTGATGAACTACAACTAATTTAGAACCTGATTGAAGAATATGTGATTTAAGATCACCGAGATGATTGATTAGATATGTAATATGATTAAATCAGTATTATGTTGTCATTGATGTCAACTAGTTTGACATTACTTATCTTGTAAGTTACTATACCGAAACATCTATAGAGAAGGAGTGAAAGAGATGAAGAATAGAAATATCTACATGAGGAAGATGGATATGATAGATGAGGATAAAGAATACATTGAGTAACTTGTTGATGAGTCTATGACTTCATGTTATTGACTTGATTATATTTCATTCATCTAAAATGAGGAAAAGAGCTGAAAGACACAAAGTAGTGTTGTCGGTTGATGAAGCATTTCTATATACACCGACAGAGTGTAGTGTATACCGAGCACAGTGTTAACCAAGCTTGTGTTCACCGACATATTTCTTTGTTAACCAAGAAGAACATAATGAACTAAAGGATTAGTTTAGCCGATAAGATTGACGAGCTGGAAAGTGTATGATTCTGAGGTAACAGATAAAGTTTGTTACACAGATCGACGACTAGCAAAATTTAGGAAAGATCTAAAGGATGAGAATCAAACGTGTTATTGACACAAGTGCTGAGGTATGTTTAAGAGGCAAAATCAATGAAGATGATTAAGCAGCAAAATCTGATGGAGCAGAAGAAAATGGTTTACATGTCTATATAAGAGACTAGAGATTTCACTACAAGGAGGTGATGTCAGAAGAAAAGGAAACTGTAGAATAATCGTGTGAACAAGTTTTCATGCATTCTGATCATACTGGTTAAGGAGAACCCTACTATAGAGCATTACCGAGCTATAGAGAGTGATTACCAACGGATAGTAAGTTGATATATTATTGAAACAAAATTGTTACATTGATAAGAAAGATTTGTATGAGTTGAATATTGATTTGTAATCTGCAATTGAAGTTGTAATAGATCAGATCACCTACTGTTACATATTTAACCATTATACACAGTCAAATCTCTTAATCGAGTGGACTAAGAAAGTCTTATTATGTATCATTCATAGAATGAACATTGTTATCCTATCAACCCCAAAGTGACTGCTGGTTGGACGATAACGGTTGGTCTTAAAACCTCTAACAAGGTCACACCTAACATTGTGTTTGTAACCTTTAACAGGGTTGGGTCTTCACCGACCTCACTTCAAAAGAGTGAATATTTTTGGGTTGTCGGTCCTAGGTGGTTTTTCCCTTCACAGGGTTTCCACGTTAAATCTCTTGTGTTATGTGTTGATTGTGATATTTGTTTTGATGTCATATTTACATGTTGCATATTTGATTTGATCAGTAACTGTTATAAGTTTTAGATTGGTAAATGGTAAATGCACAGATAGTGAAAGTATTTTAAGTTACCCAGCAGCAGAAATTGAAGTATTTGTTTTTAGATTATACATTTTGTATTGGGACACTGATTAACTGATTCACCCCCCTCTCAGTTATTCTAACATAAATGTGTTTTGTCTTTGCATGTATCACTGGATTCTTCAAAATGTTTATAGCACTTGTATTGTCATAATAGATTATCACTCAATCAATGATTTCTGCATTCATACCTTCTAACAATTGTTTTATCCATGCAATATTTGAACAATTAGCAGGAACAACTACATATTTAGCTTCAGTAGTGGACTAAGAAATACATCTTTGTTTCTTGATTATCCATGTTACTAGTATTTCTCCTAAAAATAATGCTCCTCTAGTAGTGCTTTTTATATCATCAATATTTCTAGCCCAATCAACATCAGTATAGACTCTAAGTTCAAAATTGCCTTCTTTCCTGTACCACAAATCATAGTTTTCAATGTTCTTTAGATATCTCAAAATTATTTTCACAACATGTGCAATATCTAGTCTACTATACACATCATACATTAACTTTCTAATCATAGATATGTATAAGTTTTGATTTACCTCTTTTGACTTGTCATCCTTGGTTAGCTTGCATTCAGTTACCATAGGTGTACCAACTAGTTTTGAATCTTCCATACCGAATGTCTTTAAAACTTCTTTAATGTACTTTGTCTAAGTGATATAGGTGTCTTCCTTTTTTTTATTGTATTTGCAAACCAAGAAAGAATTTGATCTCCCCAAACATCGACATTTCAAACTCTTTTCTCATTTCATTAGCAAAAGACTTACATAAAGTATCACGACCTCCAAATATTATATCATCAACAAAAATTTCAACAATGAGAATCTTATCATCAGTCTCACATTTCAAATATAGATTGTTGTTATCACTTGTTCTCACAAATCCAATTCTTATGAGATAAGAATGTAGTCTTTCATACCATGCTCTTGGTGATTGCTTCAGTCCATAAAGTGTCTTGTGTAGCTTACATACCATGTTCTTCTGATTAGGATCAATAAGACATTTAGGTTATTCAATGCATACCTCTTCTTCAAGTATCCCATTTAGAAAATGCAAATTTCACATCCATTTGATATACCTTAAAACCTTTATAACCAGCATATGCAAGCAGTATTCTCACTCCTTCAAGTCTAGCAACAAGTGCAAAATTTTCTCCATAGTCAATTCCTTCTTCTTGTGCATAACCTTTGCAGACTAATCTTGCTTTGTTCCTTATTACATCTCCATTCTCATTCAATTTTATTTTTCTAAAAATCCATTTGGTGCCAATCACATTTTTGTCTTTAGGTCTCAGTACTAATGTCTATGTCTTTTTTTTCTATATTTTCTCAATCGCTTCATTCATTGCTCTAATCCAATCATCATTTTCCAATGCATCCTTTCTAGTTTTAGGTTCAAATTCACAAACCAAACATGTATTATTCCTTAACTTACTTCTTGTCATCATTCGTGCTCCTTTGTCTCCAATTATTTGATCCTATGGATGGTGTCTTCTCACATATTTTTCTAGTACACGATCAAATCTCTATTCTTCAATGTTTTCTCCACTCAGTGCATGATCATCATTCTCCTTGGTAACTGTTTATTTTTTTAATTTTTGTAAGGATTGTTGCTTGGTAGCAATATTTGTTGGAGTTGATGAGTAAACAACCCACAACTCCCAAGAACACCTGCACACAAACACCTGTCACAGAAAGAGAGAGAAGGAAGAAGCTAGAGAGGTCTGAGTGCATTGATCCACGAGAGAGGAAAAATCATTGATGTGCAAAAAAAAAATTTGCAATTCAATAATGAATAATCTGTTAAGAATACAAAGAGATCAATCCTTATAAAGGAGATCAAAACCCTAAAAGGGTGAAGAAACCTAGGTTGCATGATAATAATTAATAAAGCAATTAATTATTATATGCCTAAAGTTTAGCTTAAGTATAAAGAGATAATAAATGACTTAGTAATTAAATCAATATGATTTAATTAATAAGCTAATAACTTATTACTCTAACACCCCCCTTAAGATAAAATTTAGGAGAAGCTAAAAACCTAGAAAAAACTACTGAAAGAAAATGGGTCCTAGCAATAAAAGGCCTGATTAGGTACCCAAGTACAAAAGAGAGTCTCTGTAAAAGAGGAGAAATAGAGAAAACCACATGGGAAAAACTCTACTCCAGAAAGAGATGAAGACTAGTTTGAAGGACTGAAGAAGCCTCCAAAACTAGGAAATGCTCCAGAAAATAGGAACAAGGATGATAATGTACAACATTATTGAAGCAAGAAGCTGCAAACTCTGTCAAGAAGTAAATGTTGATCTAAAGATCCTCCACTAAAATATGACCAGGTAGAGAATATTGTAATCTGCATGAGTGCCCTCAAATGACACTACTCAAATTAGGAGGCAAACAATTGAATTCAAAGATACAAAATACTATAATTTGCACAAGTGCCCTCAAATGACACTACTCGAATTAGGAGGCAAACAAAGACAAACACCTGAACTCAAAGATACAGATGGCATAAAAACACCAAAGTCTGAAGAGTTGATCAATCAAAGCTGAAAGAGTGCATCCAAAAATAGGAAAGAGAAGAGTGTCCATATGGTAAATGATCCATCTCACCGAAATGCATAGGTACCTAGGCACTGCACCCACCTAATACATAGGAACAAATATTGAATACATAGCTCACACTATCAAACCAAGGAAGTAGAAGAACCAACAGTAGAAACCCCCCTATAATGATGATAAGGGAGTAATGATAGGTACACTAAAAATAACATCCAATATGAATTGCATGATGAAGAAAACCAGGAACATCAAAGGTGCAAAGAGAGTAAAAACATGAATAGAGATACCTAAGGTGAATGTCATTGGAGGAATGCTCACATGAAAAAAGTAGATGGAAAATAAAGGCAAACATCAAACTCCCCTGACACTTTATAATTGAGTGTGAGTACATAGAGCACAAACATGAGCAAGATCCCATACATGCAATAGAATGACACTTTATCTTAGTGCATGCACATAAAAGAATGCTAAAAAAGTGAAGTATACACTTCTCAAAGAAGATCCAAGGCTGTTGAAACAAAAGAACAACCAAAGATGAGCCATCCCTCAAAGGGAAGAGATCCCAAGACCCGAAACATCCAAGATATCTACCAGATTGCAAAAATGAAAGAAAATAAATAAAATATACCTAGATAAGAATTTGGAAAAATGACTCATAGCACTAGAAATATCTCAAAATAATCTCTCCAATGATATATCATTTTCCCAAAACGGAGTTCGAATACGCAAGATAGAGCTCCCAGAGTGTGAAACTAAACCTCTGGCTTTGACAGAAAAAAAAAAACATCATAAAAGAAAAATCATAAATTAAAACCTCTAGATCTAGATAGCGCTTGGAATTAGCTTTCTGATAATATCTCATTTGCCCGATTTTGACACTGTATGCTCAAGTTATGAGCAAAATACCAACAACTGCGTTGGAGGGCCAAAAAAAAGTGCAGAAGAGGGCTGGAATTTGCTGACGTCAACATTTTACTGGCCTAAATTTGATGGCCATATACCCATCATGGAAAAAAAATAATTAGCCCCTGGGGCTAAAAAAACTAAGCCCCTAGTCACCACATGACCAAGGGGCTAGACGATTGAGGGCTTAAGGCCTAGTTCCTTGGACTGGTTCCATATGATCGAAGGCTCTGCAGAAGGGGGCTGAAGTGTTGGTTAACCACTGTCCCTAATGGTTTCCTCCATGACTGCAGGCAGTCACCTATCATTGTAGTGGTGACTGCACGGTCACTTGTGACTGCGAAAGTCACCATCCAGTGAGTCTAGCGGTGACCGTGGGCCACTAAGCAGTGACCACGGGCCGCTAGTGGTTACCGTGGGGTGGCCGCTAACCACTAGGAGTGGCCCCCACCCAAAAATCATTTTTTTTTTTTTGAAACTATTGTATTGTGCCTTGATTTGCGTGCCATGGTTGTACAACCCTAGTACGTAATTATTTTTGCCATAAACTACAATGTCGTCGAAATTGGATGTGCCTTGTATGGAAATGGGGGTTCTTGGATGCTGCAAGCTCAATAGTGAGGTCCGTTTGAGCTAAAAATGCTCCAAAAAATTAGTGACCACCTCAAGATCCATGTTAGGGCCTATTGCAAAATGTTTTCACCACAGATTCCAACTTTGTCCAAAATGGACAAAATTTATATGGATCTAGGGGTTCTTGGATGCTTTGAACATAACCGTGAGGTCAGTTTAAGCCCAAGATGACTAGAAAGAGAGGTCCCCTAGATTCAACAAAAAACCCTCTAAAAATGTAGATATGATGAACATGGCCAAATCTCTCAAGAAGAGGAAAGGGGAAAAAAGATTTGAAGATATGATACCATGTTGGATTTGATGAGTAAACAACTCAAAGCTCCCAAGAACACCTACATGTAAACACATGTCATAGAAAGAGAGAGAAGCAAGAAGCTAGAGAGGCTTGAATGCATTGATCCATAAGAGATGAGAAATCATTGATGTGCAAAAACAAAAGTTTCAATTCAATAATGAATAATTTGGTAAGATTATAAAGGTGATCAATCCTTATAAATGAGATCAAAACCCTAAAAGGGTGAACAAACATAGGTTGCATGATAATAATTAATAAAATAATTAATTATTATATGCCTAAAGTTTAGCTTAAGTAGAAAGAGATAATAAGTGACTTTGTAATTAAATCAATATGATTTAATTAATAAGCTAATAACTTATTACTCTAATAGTATTCTGTTGCTCGGTGACACCAGGATGTTGCTCAGGTAGAGTATCAGGGTCTTCTATGTAAAAAAATCTACCATAGTCTTTTGGTTCCTTCTCGCTTTCTTTATCATTTTTTTTTGCAAACTCATCAACTCTCACATTTTCACTTTCAATCATCTTGTTAGTAGTCTTGTTCAAAAATTAATATGTCTTAATTCTAGTAGAATAACCTATAAATTTTCCTTCATCACCTTTTGAATCAAATTTTCCATTTTTATCATCTTTCAGAATATAACATATGCTTCCAAATATTCTGAAATAACTCACATTAGGTGTATAACCACACCATATCTCATAAGGTGTCTTGTTTGACTCTCTTCAGCTGTACTCAGTTTAGTGTATAAACAACAATACTAACAGCTTCTCTCCAATAAATTTGTGCAACATCTTTTTCAGTTAGCAATGTTCTAGCACAATCAACAATTGATCTATTCCTTCTTTCAACAATTCCATTATGTTGAGGTGTCCTCGGTGCTGATACATGTCTCTTTATTCCATTCTCATTACAAAAACTAGTAAATTCATCATAAATGAATTCACCACCTCTATCCGACTTCAAGCATTTCAATTTCTTACCAGTTTCTTTCTCTACTTTTGCTTTGTACCACTTAAACATTCAAAAAGATTCTAATTTTTCTTTTTAGAACATGATAGTCATCATTTTAGAGAAATCATCAACAAATAAGATAAAATATCTATCTCCATAGTAGCTTTGTGTTCTCATTGGACCACGTAAGTCAATATGAACTAACTCCAGAATAGTATTAGATAAATAATTCTTGCTCTTAAAACTTGACTTTGACATTTTACCCATTTGACATTGTTTGCACATTACATGGTCAGGCTTAGATATACTCGATAAACCTCCAATTTTTCTTTTCTTACTGATCTTAACCATGTTGTTAAAGTTCACATGACATAACATTTTTTGTTATAACCAAACATCATCATTCTTAGCCAATAAACAAGAAGTTTTAGCATTATCCAAATAGAATAGGTTACCTTTTGACTGTTTACCAGTACCCAGTTTTCCAGCATCATCATAGATCTTTACTTTTCTTTTCTCAAATGCAACTTGGTGACCTGTATTATTCAATTGTGCTACACTCAACAAATTATAGTTAAGTCCTTTCACCCAATAAGCATTTTCACATTTAATCTTTTTATTTAGCAATATAGATCCTTTACCTTTTACTTGACAGGGTGTATCATTTTCCATTTTCACAAATCCTCCATTATAATGTTCAATATATTCAAACTTCTCTTCATCACCAGTCATATGATGTGTGCAACCACTATCAATAACCCAAGTATCATTTTTGGTTACATTAGAAATAAGTGTCTTTTCTACACACCTTTCTTATTCTTCAGAATCTTTCTTCAGTGCAACAAACACCACTTGCACATCTTCATCAATTTTAGTTTTGGTATCATCATCTTCATCTTCAACTAGGTAGCATGCCTTTTTACCTTTATCTCTGTAGTATTGGTTTTCTATGTTTCCTCTTTGTTAGTTGCCTCTATGATCTCAATAATCTCTTCTATCATTCTTCCTTTTATTTGATCTTTCACTTGTCCTCTCATCATCTTTCTTGTCATGAAATCTTGCAGCAATATGATCAGTCTCTTTACATTTAAAACATACCAAGGGTAGCTTACCTCTATAGCTTCCTTTACCTTTCACTAGTCTTCTAGCCATTAATGCTTTAAGTTCATCAAGCTCATCTTCTTTAGCTTCACTATCACTTTCATTTCTTATTTGATGACTACTACTTGATCTACCAATATTCATAGATGATACACATGCAGATTCTACCTTAGCTAAAATACTATTATCATAGTCGTTAAGCTCAAATCCAGTCAATCTATTTATTAGACTATCAAGAGAAACATCATTTCTAGGAACTGCTCTCATTTCATATATTGCAAAAACTCTAATAGCATAGTCAGACAACAATGTTCTTAGAATTTTACTTACCATAACTTGTCTTCTTCAATAATTCTACCTACTCCATGGATAGCATTCACCACTTCCTTGACTTGATTGTTGTACTAAGTAATATTTTTAGGGTAAAAGTAAAACTAAGTGTCACCTTTTGGGATAACTCAAATCGCTCAGCCCAGTTAGACTCGATCGAGTCTAATACAACCGAGTACACGTAGGCACCACATGGCGCCGAATGGCATCTATGTGGCCCAATAGACTGGGCTGAGTGGTACTCAGCCAAGTCTATATGATATTTTAAATATCAAAAAATATCCCAAGCCCCTCATTTGCATATTATTTGGCTACTTAAGGGGGTCCAACCCCTAAGGGTACTCAGCTTAGTAGGACTCGACTAAGTCTACCTAGGTGGCATGCCATGTTGGTAGCCAAACCTCCAAAAACACAAAAAATTCAAAAACTTTCACTTCTATTGTTCCTTTCTCTGATCAAAATAGAAAATGTTAACAAACTAAAAGTACCAATTTCTAGATCTCAAAAGTATGATTATGGACATATGAATTTTATATCATTTCAACTATAAAACATTAAACACATTTGCTAAAAATTACATGTAGGTATATTAAACTTTCAGAAGATGTTGATTCGAAAAATATAGAAAAATGCTAAATCAATTTAGAAATTTTTTAAAATCATATACGACACTAGAGGAGAGAGTCCTCTTCTAGAATATGTAATTTATTTGGATTTTGGTATAATTTTGATAGGGGAAAAGTGACGGTAGATAAAAACTGTTAATTTCACATAAGTTCAACTTTGGATACTTATAACAGGTAAACTATAGATCAAAAACACTTCTTTCTTTTTTCTTGCACTAGATATACATGTCATCTAAAACATATTTTGAAATTGGAGGGGAAAACAATGATTTACTTATAATGATTTGACGGGAAGTAAACTTCCTGATTTGTAGTATTTTTCAGGATATGCAAAATAGACCTAAAAAATTAAAAAAAACATATTAATTTTTAAAAATTATAGGCATAAATTCATCCTATTTTACACATTTCATCAGTTTACATCATCTTCAAATTCTCAATAGAAATGTGACTTTTATGCCCTTGAAGTTTTTCAGTTTTGGTGTTGTTAGCCTCTTCCTTTGTAAAAGGGTGACATCTTATTGTGCTTTTACCCTTCACCTTCTTTCATCTTTATATCATCAAACTTTCCTCTTAAGATTTTTATTTTTTCCCTGGTAACATTCAGATCTCCTCCATGAACTAATGTCAGTTTGTCCCACATATATTTTGCAATTGTACAATTCTTAATGTCTTCAAATTTTGCATCTGATAAAGAAGCAATCTCAATCATCATTGCATTATGCTATTGTCTTTCTTTCATCTAGTTGATAGTCAAAGGACTAGTACGAGTTATGAAATCATTTTCCAAATAGTATAGTTCAAAATCTCCAATGCTTGATGGATACAGCTTCATCCTACTTTTCCATGTCGAGAAATTATCTTTGTTCAACTTCGATACCTCTCTCTTATACATCTTATGATCTTTAACTTAAGTCCTTAAAACTTTTCCTTTAAGTACTCTTTCTCTGATACCAATTGTTAGATAACTGGGAGGGGGGGTGAATCAGTTAATGCCAGTTATCCTACAATCCCAATTAACTCTCAAATGTATAATACCAACTTCAAAAAATAAACTAAACAACTCAGAAAATAAACTTTTCTTTGTCTTTTTGATTCATTAACCAACTATCAAATAAATCATCTAGTACATAACTATCTAACTAGTTATTGTAATGTGTAAAGTAAAATAATAAAACATCACATGCATACACATTTAAAACTTGATTTTTAACCTAGAAACCCTATTAAGGGAAAAATCATCTGGGACCGATACCTAAAATATTTTCACTCTTTTGAAGTGAGATCAGTTAAGAGACAACCCTATTAAAGGTTACAAAACACACTGTAAGGTGTGACCTTGTTAGAGGATTTATCACTAATAGATATTTGTGACTATACATTCACTTGGGTCAACAAGAAAACAATCAACATTCATTTAATATCATTAAGAAATAAACAAAGACTATTAAGTCTCACTCGATTAAGAGATTTTGTCTGTGGCAATGGTTAGAATGCAACAATAAATTACCAGATTCAAATGCAACTTCCTTTGCCAATTTTTAGATCTATGCTAAGCTCAATATACCTCTAGCCATCATAATATTTTCAATCTCTATCTTCCTCTAACTCTGTTCTACTCGATTATCTCCTTCTAACGCTCAGTGTAGTCTGCAGAATTGCTCAGTTCTTACTTCAACCTGTTTGACTAGTTTTGCATGAATACAATCTTCTCCTCATGTGTCTTGTCTTTTTGAATCTCTCATCTCCTTATATAGACATAATAAACCATTTTCTTTTCACCCATAGATTTTTCCTCTTAATTTCCATCATTGATTTTTCCTCTTTAACCTTCCTCAGAACTTGTGCCTTGAAAATGTTTCAATCTTCATCATCCGATCTTCCTTGAATTTCATTAGTTGTAGATCTTCATAAAAAACATTATCTTTTATCCTCAAAATCACCTAGATTCATCCATCTCATCATCTTATGTCATAAATCACATGTTCCACATTATTTATTCCACTCGGTCAATATTGTGATGTGTCAATGACTTGCTACTCAGTTAATATTGCACTCAATATACACTACGCTTGCTCGATGCTCACTATATATGATCCATGTACACTAAGTTCTTCATAAACCAACCACATTAACTTGTACATTTTTTATCTTCAACATTTAACATAATCATTTAATACAATCAAATCACTATCATCTTGTCATAGAATCATCAATAAGTTACCCAATGAATACCATATTCATAACTCACTCATACATCTCATCTTCATGTTAATATCTCATTCCTTCACCAATATTACCTTCTTCAGATATTTGCAACTATCATGATAAGTACAGTCAAAACTAGTTGACATCAATGACAATATAACAACTGATTTAATGTATCACATCTAGCTTAGTAGCTCGGTGATCATCTTCACATTCTCCACTTTGATGAACTACAATTGATTTAGAACTTGATTGAAAAATCTGTGATTTAAGATCACCGAGCTAATTGATTAGATATGTAATATGATTAAATCAGTATTATGTTGTCATTGATGTCAACTAGTTTGACAACACTTATCTTGTAAGTTACTATACCAAAACATTTGTAGAAAAGGAGTAAAAGAGATGAAGTAGAGAAATATCTACATGAGGAAGATGGATATGACAAATGAGAATAAAGAATACATTGAGTAACTTACTAATGAGTCTATGACTTTATGTTATTGACTTGATTATGTCTCATTCATCTATGATGAGGAAAAGAGTTGAAAGACACAAGGTAGTGTTGTCAGTTGATGAAGCATTTCAGTATACACCGACGAGATGTAGTGTATACCGAGAAAAGTATAAATCGAGCTTGTGTTCATCGACACATTTCTTTGTTAACCGAGTAGGAGAAAAGAATTAAATGATTTATTTAGCTGATAAGATTGATGAGCAGGAAAGAGTATGATTTCAAGGTAACAGATAATGTTTGTTACACAAAGAGATGGCTAACAAAATTCAGGAAAGATCTAAAGGATGAGAATCAAACATGTTATTGACACAAGTGCTGAGGTATGTTTACGTGACAAAATCAACGAAGATGATTAAGCAACAAAATTTGATGGAGCAGAAGAAAATGGTTTACTTGTCTATATAAGAGACTGAAGATTTCATAGTTGATGGTAATGCCAGAAGGAGACTACAGAATTATCGCATGAACAAGTTTTCATGCATACCTAATCAAACTGGTTAGTGAGAACTAAATTGTAGAGTTTTTACTGAGCTACAGGAAGCTATTACCGAGCGACAGTAAGTTACTGAACACTGATTGGAACAAAATTGATTTAATGATTAGAGGATTGAATGAGCTTAACATTGATCTATATATCTGCAATTGAAGTTATATTAAGGCAGATCACCTACTATTACATTTTAACCATTGTACACAGTCAAATCTCTTAATCGAGTGGACTAATAAAGTCCTTTATGTATCATTCTTAGAATGAACATTGTTATCTTGTTAACCCCAGAGTGACTGTTGGTTGGACGATAACGGTTAGTCTAAAATCCTCTAACAAGGTCACACCTAACAGTGTATTTGTAACCTTTAACAGGGTTGGGTCTTCACCGACCTCACTTCAAAAGAATGAATATTTTTGGGTTGCTAGTCCCAGGTGGTTTTTCCCTTCACAAGGTTTCCACATTAAATCTCGTGTTATGTGTTGATTGTGATGTTTGTCTGATGTCATATTTGCATGTTGCATATTTGATTTGATCAGTAACTACTATATGTTTTAGACTAGTAATCGGTAAAAGCATAGACATGACAATATTTTAAGTTACCGAGTATCAGAAGTTTTAAGTATTTGTTTTTGGATTATAGATTTTGTATTGGGACACTGGATAACTGATTCACCCCCCTCTCAGTTATTCTAACAATTGGTATCAGAGCATTAGTTGCTTAGAATAGAGTTTTAAGGACTTCAGTACAAAGATCTCAAAATGTATAAGAGGGAAGTGTCAAAGCTGAACAAAGAGAACTTCATAGTATGGCAAAGCCGGATGAAGCTGCACATATCTAGAATTGGGAATGCTACACTAGAATTGATGGAGAATGGCTATATAGAACCGACCCCTGGTCCCATGACACTTGATCAACTAAGAGATAGGCATGAACACAATGTTACTATGATGGAGATTGTTGATGCCTGTACTGATGCCAAATTTGAAGATATTAAAAGCTACACTACTGCAAAAGCCATGTGGGATAAACTTTCTCAAGTTTACAATGGAGATGTGAATGTCAAAAGAGCCAGAGCAGAGAGCTTAAGGGGCAGATTCAATGATATGAAGATGAAGGAAGGTGAGAATATTGTGCAATACACAAATAGAATGAAAGAGGTAGTACATGCTATTAGAGAATCTGATGAAGTTATTAGTGAAGAAACAGTTGTGAGCAAAGTCCTCAGAACCTTATTGTCAGTTTACGCAATTAGGATATCTACTATTCATGAAACAAGGTCTGCAACTGGTAATGTCCTTACACTTGACAATCTGATTGGTAAACTTACAACCTTTGAATTGAATAACTTTGACAACAGTGTTGTTCCATCTATGGAATCCTCTTTCATGTCTTCTCTAAAGATTGGCAAGTCTAGCAGGAATAATAAGAATGATGATAGTGATAGCAATACCGATGATGAGCTTGATGAACTTGAAGCTCTTATGGCTAGAATATTACCCAAAGGTAAAGGAAGGTATAGAGGTAAGCTACCTTTAGCATGCTTTAACTGTAAATAGGTTGGCCACATCACTGCTAGATCTCCACATAAGAAAGATGATGAAAGAACCAAAGACCAATCTAAAGGAAGCTGTGGGAGAAGATTCAATAGAGGCTACCGACACAACAAAGATAACTGAGACAATAATGATAAAGGCAAAAAGGTATGTTACATAGCCGAAGATAATAAATCTGAATCTGATTCTGATGATGATGTAGATGTTGTATTTGTTGCTATGAAAGATGACTCAGAGGAAGAAGAAAAACATGTAGAAACAATGTTGATCTCTAAAGTTAACAAAAATAATACATGGATCATAGACAGTGGCTGTACACATCACATGACTGGTGATGAAGAGAAATTTGATCAACTTGAAGAATACAATGGAGGATCTGTTAAGATTGGTAATGACACACCCTGTATGGTAAGAGGTAAAGGATCCCTCATGATAAATGATATGATAAAATGTGAAAATGCTTATTGGGTAGATGGAATGAACTATAACTTGTTAAGTGTCGCATAGCTGAACAATTCAGGTCACCGAGTTGCTTTTGAGAGCAAGAAAATGAAAATCTTTGATGATGGTGGAAGATTAGTTGGAACTAGTACACAATCAAGAGGTAATCTATTTTACCTTGATACTGATAAATCTTCTTGCTTGATGATGAAAAATGAAGATGCATGGTTGTGGCATAAAAGGTTATGCCATGTGAATTTTGATAACATGATGAAGATCAGTAAAAGGAAAAGAGTTAGAGGTCTACCTAACTTATCAAAATTAGATCATGTTATGTGTCATGAATGTCAAAAAGGTAAGATGACTAAATCTAGTTTCAAAAGTAAGGATTAGTCAACAAAGAAGATACTTGAGTTGGTTCATACTGACCTGTGTGGTCCTATGAGAACTTAGAGTTATTATGGTGATAGATACTTTATTCTTTTTGTTGATGACTATACTAGATTGATGACTGTTATGTTCTTGAAAGAAAAATCTGAAGCATTTAAGATGTTTAAGTGGTATAAAGCTAAGGTAGAAAAGGAGACGGGTAAAGAACTGAAATGCTTAAGATCTAATAGAGGAGGTGAATTTATCTCTGATGAATTTACTAATTTCTATAATGAGCATGGTATTAAAAGACAAGTCTCTACACTAAGAACACCTCAACAGAATGGGATTGCTGAAAGAAGGAATAGGTCAATAGTTGATAGTGCAATAACACTGATGCTGCAAAAGAATGTTGCTCAGACATACTAGAGGGAACCTGTCAGTACAATTGTTTATGTTTTGAACCTAGTGCAACTAAAGAAGGACACTAACAAGACACCCTATGAGTTGTGGTTTGGACACAAACCTACTGTAAGTTATTTCAGGATTTTTGGAAGCAAATGTTTTATTCTAAAAGATGAGAGAAATGGGAATTTTGACTCAAAAGGTGATGAAGGGATATTTCTAGGATATTCTAGTAAAAGAAAAGCATATAAGTGTCTGACTAAAACTACTAATAAAATGATTGAAAGCACTAATGTCCAAGTTGATGAGTTTGAGAAAATAATGAAGAGGAAAGTACAAAGGAACTAGAAGACTATGGTAGATTCACTTACATTGAACACCCAGAGTATCTACTGAAGCTGCAACCTATGATAACCGATCAACAGGAAAACAACACAAAAGAATAGGAAAGAGAAATCGACAAGCGGGATGGACCTATCGAGCAAGCAAATGAACTTGCACAAGATGAACAAGAAAGAAGAAATAAGATAATAATGAGTTTTGTCAGAAGACACCATCCTGAAACACAAATCATTGGAGACAAACAAGCTGGCATGCAAACAAGGAGTAAAGCAAGACAAGGTACATGTCTAGTTTTTTTATTATGAATCGAAAAATGTAAAAGTTGCATTAGAAAATGATGAATGGGTTAATGAAATGAAAGAGGAAATAGAATAGATAGAGAAGAACAAAACTTGGACCTTAGTACCCTGACTTGAAGATAAGAATGTTATCGGTACTAAGTAGATATTCAGGAACAAACAGAATGAGAATGGAGAAGTAACAAGAAATACAGCTAGATTGGTATGCAAAGGATATGCACAGGAGGAAGGAATAGACTATGGTGAAACATTTTCACTTGTTGCCTCAACATTTCTAAATGGAATACTTGAAGAAGTATACATCGAACAACTTGAAGGGTTCGTTGATCCAAAAAAGAAAGATATGGTATGTAGATTACATAAAGCTTTATATGGTTTGAAGCAAGCATTGAGAGCCTGGTATGAGAGGCTACATACTTATTTGTTAAGTATAGGATTTGTAAGAACAAGTGAGAACAATAATTTGTATATGAAAGGAGATACTGATGATACTATTCTTATTGCTGAAATATTTGTGGATGACATTATATTTGGAGGTCAAGATCAAATGTGTAAGTCATTTGCTGATGAAATGAGAAGTGAATTTGAGATGTCTATGTTCGGAGAGATTAAGTTCTTTCTTGGACTACAAGTGATTCAGCAGAATGATGGCATATTCATCACACAATCCAAATATATCAAGGAATTATTGAAAACATTTGGCATGGAAGATGCTAAACCTGTGGGAACACCGATGGCTACTAGATGTAAATTGACTAAGGAAGATGAAACTACAGAAGTGAACTAGACATTATACTGATCAATGATTAGTAAGTTGATGTATGTAGTACATAGTAGACCAGACATAGCACATGATGTGGGAATTGCTGCAAGATTTTCTACAAACCCTAGAGAGTCACACATGATTGCTACAAAGAGAATCTTAAGATACCTGAAGAAAATAGAAGATTATGGATTATGGTATCTTAAGGAAGGCAAGCTTGAGCTCAAAGTCTATATCGACGTTGATTGGGCTGGAAATGTGGATGACAGAAAAAGTACCATCAGAGGAGCATTTTTCTTTGGTGAAAGACTTGTTACATGGACAAGTAAGAAGCAGGCTTGTATTTCTCAGTCTATAGCCAAAGCAGAGTATGTTGCTGCTACTACAAACTATTCAAACATTGCATATATTAAGCAAGTTATGGAAGGTATGAATGAGATAATCACTGAGCCAATGATTACATACTGTGATAACACCAGTGCAATAAACATTTCAAAGAATCTAGTGATTCACTCTAAAACAAAGCATATATCAATTAAGTATCACTACTTGAGAGAACAAGTACAAGAGAAGCAAGTTAAGCTAGAGTTTGTTACATCAAAAGAACAACTTGCAGACATATTTACAAAGGCTCTATTGAAGGATACATTTGAGTACTTAAGGACTAGACTTGGGGTATGTCCCCTGTCTACTGGTCAGTAATGTGATCTGGATGTTGCATCAACCTAATCTTATTAGAAGATCATTCATGTTTATGCAACATAGTTCACACTTTGGATCATGTCTAAGGTTGTGAAAAGTTGGAGAACTGGAACTGATTGGCATATTAGTATACAGAGATACAAAGTATGCACCAGACAACAAAGAGTTACTTGGCTACTACAAAGTTGTATGTTTATTTATTTCTTTGGCATTGTTGTCAAAGGGAGAGATAAACCATATGAAACAATATGCACTAATGAGAACTATCTAAGAGAGACAAATTGAAGAAAGGGAGAGCACTGAAGATCAGTTATTGAGAACAATAGAAGGAATTCAAGAGCTGAAAATATCTTATCTACAGAATGTCAAAGTTGCATTTGTAATGCTGTTGAGTAATGTAGTGATTAAACATATTAAGCTAGGGAGAGCTTGTACATCATTTTTTCACAGAGTTGTAGAATACATGTTTGGTATGAGTATGGTATATTTCATATTACTTGAGTTGCCATCAATGCCAAAGGGAGAGATTGATGAACTACAAGTGATTTAGAACTTGATTGAAGAATCTGTGATTTAAGATCACCAAGCTGATTGATTAGATATGTAATATGATTAAATTAGTATTATGTTGTCATTGATGTCAACTAGTTTGACATCACTTATCTTGTAAGTTACTATATTGAAACATATGTAGAAAAGGAGTAAAAGAGATGAAGTACATAAATATCTACATGAGGAAGATGGATATGATAGATGAGGATAAAGAATACATTGAGTAACTTGTTGACATGTCTATGACTTTATGTTATTGACTTGATTATGTCTCATTCATCTATGATGAGTGTTGGTGTAGTTAAATATTACTAATTACACTTTACTTAAGTTTACTTAGGATAATGCATTTGCATATTAGTTGTCATTGTGACAATTAGGAGTTTGCATTTCATTTTAGCATATGGTTAGGAGAATTTCCACTTTAGGTGTGATAGTTGTCATCACATACCTCTTTGTGTGTGAGATCCACCTTTAGTGCTCTTATCACATTATCATCCTCTCATTGTTGCACATGCTTCACATACTTTCATGTACAATGGAGGATGATCCACCTTTGGTGGACATGTGATTCCACCTAGTGTGGGTGATATCTTATCATTTCCTTATCATGTAGTCTTATTGCATTGCCTATATATTTAGGCACTCCTACTTTGTAATCAATTCAATTGGCTATAATCAATTATTTGATCATTTTGTCTATCTCTCTTGTGCTATCTCTTGAGCTTCTAGATCTTGGCTTTTATTCTTTGCCTTAGGCAAATTCTTACATGGTATTAGAGCGATCTCAAAATTTTTACAATGAGGAAAAGAGCTGAAAGACACAAGGTAGTGTTGTCAGTTGATGAAGCATTTTAGTATACACCGACAGGATGTAGTGTATACCGAGCACAATATAAACTGAGCTTGTGTTCATCGACATATTTCTTTGTTAATTAAGCAGGAGAAAAGAATTAAATGATTAGTTTAGCCGATAAGATTGATGAGCTGGAAAGTGTATGATTTTGAGGTAACAGATAATGTTTGTTACACATATTGATGGCTAGAAAAATTCATGAAAGATCTAAAAGATGAGAATCAAACATGTTATTGACACAAGTGCCGAGGTATGTTTAAGTGGAAAAATCAACAAAGATGATTAAGTGGCAAAATTTGATGGAGCAGAAGAAAATGGTTTACTTGTCTATATAAGAGACTGGATATCTCATAGTTGATGGTAATGCCAGAAGGAGGAGACTGTAGAATTATCACGTGAACAAGTTTTCATGCATACTTGATCAAACTGGTTAGTGTGAACTGAACTATAGAGTTTTTACTGAGCTACATGAAGCTATTACTGAGTGATAGTAAGGTACTGAACACTGATTGGAACATAATTGATTTAATGATCAGAGGATTGAATGAGCTTAACATTGATCTGTATATCTGTAATTGAAGTTGTATTAAGGTAGATCACCTACTATTACATTTTAACCATTGTACACAGTCAAATCTCTTAACCAGATGGACTAAGAAAGTCTTTTATGTATCATTCATAAAATGAACATTGTTATCTTATCAACCCCAGAGTGACTGCTGGTTGGACGATAATGGTTGGTCTAAAATCCTCTAACAAGGTCACACCTAACAGTGTGTTTGTAACCTTTAACAGGGTTGGGTCTTCATCGACCTCACTTCAGAAGAGTGAATATTTTTGGGTTGCTGGTCCCAGGTGGTTTTTCCCTTCACAGGGTTTCCACGTTAAATCTCTTGTGTTATGTGTTGATTGTGATGTTTATTTGATGTCATATTTGCATGTTGCATATTTTATTTTATCGGTAACTACTATATGTTTTAGACTGGTAATCGATAAAAGCATAGACATGATAGTATTTTAAGTTACCGAGTATCAGAAGTTTTAAGTATTTGTTTTTGCATTATACATTTTGTATTGGGACACTGGATAATTGATTCACCCCCCTCTCAATTATTCTAACACACTCCGTTCTCCAATTAGTTCATCAATTGTATTCAAAGAGATATATCATTTTTTTTTTATTAATAACAACAAAACTAGGGTATTGTCCCTTCACAAAAAATAGCCCAAAGGAAGAGAAACCATTATAAGCATGATATTAATAACAAACTAACATCAAAAACCATAACAAAATCCACCAACATAAATTATAAGCTACTAAAGTCTTAACACTATAACCATAGTCTATTATAATACCAAAACCAAGTAAAGTCTTAGTAGTAAACCCAAAAAAACAACTAAAAACTTAATTTTTTTAAACATAGACTTATAAAACATTACCAGAAAAAAAAAACCCATAACCAACAAGGTCATCAAAGTCTTATATCAAGAACTTGAAGAGTTCCTTATAATTTCCCTCCTTGTCTACTTCTTTTCCTAGGACTTTTTTCTACATAAGGAAGGGTGATATTTTTGAACTATGCATTACTTGAAGATTGAATTTGGAGACACTAATCATCTTCTTATCCATGTCTCAAAGACCTTTTTTTCGACATTTTTATCTCTCTAGCAATGCTTTTGCATTCCTTTCAAGTATTCTCAACACTGGTCTTGTTTATTTCCTCCTCAAGCATGGTATCTTAAGTGAGGTCCACCCGCTTGGTTTTGATGCTATTTGAGATGTGGGTTGATCTATCATTGGTAGAATTATCCAAACATTACTATATTTTAGTATGACCCGCTTCACCAACAACATCTTCACCCCGGACCCCCTTCTTCCATTGTATCTCTTTCACTCCCCCTTACCTCTTCCTCCACCTCTAGATCTTAGTCCACTAGTTGATTCATTTTTCCTTTACCCATTGAGAAACTCACCAATCTATTAGATCATCTTGGATTTCTCCCATTCTTGCTATTTGCCTCACTAGGGTTGTCCTCCTCTTCACTAACTACCTCTTGAATGGTTATCTTGGGCTTCTTAGCTAGTATGGAGGGTTTTTTAATTTTTATTTTCTTAGAAAATTTGGAGGTGGCAGCATAGTTTTCCAGGTCACATAGGTGAAAAATTACCATATTTGGGGTAGGGGTTTTCATAATGCCAAGGTAGTAGTACTATTCACAACACCTGGGTAGCAAATGCTTTTCTTCTTACTAGGGCCTAGGGTGCCAATAATTTTAGCCTATGAAGGGGGAGGCCGACCTAGGGGATTTCATCACAACAATATTCTTGGGGATGGGGGGAACGGCCAAAAAAAACCTATAAATTCTAAATATTAAACTTTGATGCAAAGGAATAGGTTTTTTTCCCTAGTTCTTAACAACATCTATAACATGTTTAATTGAAATTCCCAAGGAGTTAAGTAGGAAAAATGGAAAGGATATGTGATTATGGTTACATAAGTGATTTAATAGGGGTATGTGATAAAAATAGTATGCCTTAAATATCCCTTCCAAATTGAAAAACTTCATTATCATTAAGATGACATGGTCCCATGGAGGAGGTAGCTCCTATCTATCAAAACTACCATAGATTTTGATGGGACTTTTGTTCTCCAAAAAGAATTGGTTAGGACTATCATTGTCCACCACTCTACTTATTTTCTTCCATTTACCTCCTCTATTTGATATATATATAGCTTTAGTGATGACCTACTAATTGACTTCAAAGTAAATGCCACCAATAGTAACCCTCCTATCTTCCCATGAAGTGGTCAACTGCATGGAAATGCTCTCATCATATACATTTGTGCACTAAATGAACTATGAAAATCCCACTCTAGAGAAAATATGCCAAATGGTGACATCGCCTTTGAACTCTTCATGAGTACTTGACTCAATTTGAACATGGTCCCCACCCATATTGAAAATTGTACAATGACTATATTTACAAGGTACCCCACCTACCTTTTGGTTTTACCATTTTTTGCGTGGTTAATAAAATATTATAGTAAAAGACAAAAACTTAAAATGTTGAAGAGAGATATGTGTTCCAAAAATTGTGTAATTGTCTCTTGACATCCTCAATCTCCACTCATGTGGACAATTCATCACAATACAAAATAAAATTTTGGGCAAGGTTTCTCTTGCATGTGATATATTTCCCATTAAATTTTTTATTAAAAAACCTTCTAAAATAGTTATTTGGGTCATATCAAAATAATATTATTGCATCATTAAATACCCCTTTGTAGTCTTTACATGGCACCTGCATTCTGTCATTTTCCACATCACATATCTAGCCTTGTGATCAATTGCATTGGCCCTCAAACCTCTCTAGCTAGTCCACCTCATTCTATGTGACTCCTAGGTCACTACCCTACCATTCACACCACTTCCAATTTGAATTTTTTTATCCCACCAAGGACTTTTAAAATTATACTCATTGCCCCCCCAACTCCATAGCAAGGTAATGTAGAGGCAGGGTTTGCAAAAGTCATACATTATTTTTATCCTTCATTTTGTATATATTTTTTTAGGATCTATCCAAAAAGGAGTCTTCAAACATAAGGTGGAAGATGATATTTTTTTCTACCAACATCTCAGACCTTCAACTTCTAGTCCCAAAGCCATCAGAACATTGATCACCTTTTTACCTTCCCTGTAGGTGTGGTTAATTTGAAAAGTATCAAGCCCCAAGAGGAATTTATGGATGTCCCAAAAAATCCCTTCAATAGACCATTTATCCTTAGCAAAGCCTTTAATAGTGTCAATTATAAGATAATTAAATTCCCCCTTAATAGGCAATACACTAATTCTTATTGAAAGGGAAAACTTAACCTCCCAAAGTAGGATTGTCCCTTTTGCCTAGTTATTTTTGTTCCCTCCCATGTTACCCATATAGGTTGAAACCATATCCCTAAAGCTTGACCTCAATACTTCACCCATTTCCACTTTACCATGGTTTCACCTTGCAGCTTCCTCTAAATTAAGCTTGTACTATCATTGACTTAACAAACTCTTCTTACTGTTCCTCCTCTTCAATCTTTTAGAATTGTTAAATTTGGCATAGGAATTAGGAAGGCCTCAATCCCTTTCTAATTTATTGTCTAGGGGGTGGGGGAAAATAGGGGCAATGCTAAGTGGCTACAAAAAAAAATTCCATGATAAATTTGCAAAAGGTTCTAAAGACTTCCTCAGATGGGTTCTCAAATTCTAGGAAAATCTTGTTATTCCATTCCTTCCACAAACTCTAGGGTAGATGGGATGAAATTTGTTT
Organism: Chamaecyparis obtusa; assembly: GCA_027943335.1. Lineage (NCBI taxonomy): Eukaryota > Viridiplantae > Streptophyta > Pinopsida > Cupressales > Cupressaceae > Chamaecyparis > Chamaecyparis obtusa. Next base: position 152,784 of record BSBK01007259.1, read on the forward strand.
CTATAGTTCTCTTACCACTATCCATCTATTTGGTATTTTGTAACTTTTTATTTCTATACTACTTAGTTGTTCTATGTTAATTCTTAATTAAATTATTATACATCGTCTAATGTGATGTACATTGATCCTGTAATGCTCCATTTGGGAACCAATGAGAATTTAACCTAACTAGACATAATATTGATGCAATTTTATTTTTTAAACATTAAACAATATAAATGTGGAAGCAAGTACAAACATAAGTTAAGATATCATGGTTAACATATGATAAGACATTATATTAATGTACATAAACTTAGTTAATAATCCCAAAGGTTCCAAGACGTAGTTACTTTTAATAGCATTAATTAAACTACTAAAATCAACCATAACATAATCACATGATATATCCTACATTCATTGTAAAACCCAAATTGAAGTATGAACTAGGAACACCAACCATAACGTAATTCTATCATAAACATAGTAACTCAATGATAAGGAACATCTATCATAATAATGTAATAAAAGGTACAAACAACAAGATGCAAACTGATACACCATGGAATATATATAATACATCTTCCATTGTACAAGTCGCGGGGTATGTAAAAACAATCCAAGTACCAAGTACATGTACTATTTAGAAGGATAAGAGAAAAGCTCCAAAGATGAAAGAAGAAGGTAACTGCTACAAGGATCATCTAACACTGACATAGGAATGTTGGAATCTCAAATGGTAATAGAATCACTACCACTTGACCATGTGGAACCCAAAGGTCCACTCCCATCATGCTGAGGAGATAACATTAGACCCCACTCAGATATAAAACATCAAAATCAATCATAAGATAGAACCTAAGCAAGGGATCCTTAAAGCTCTATATCTAAAGAGGTACTACACATACTACAAATAAGTATACACTAATCCAAAGGCAACCAACACTTGTAGGAAAGCTACGGTGCATATGGGGAAGTATCATCACATACGTCTAACACTAGAGTTATCCTAACAGCCTCTTTGGACCTCGACACCCAAGTGACCATGTGTGGCTCAGTAAACTTCTCATGTAGACAAGGTTACTAATTATGCTATATCCAAGTCCCCTTAGGTGATAAGCGTCATATCACATTCCATCCTAGCCTATACTAGTGCTCAAGGCATGGATGAGGAACACATAACATGCTATTAATTCGTTTTAACCCCCCCCCCCCCATTTAATGTATCATGTTATCACTTTGTTAAGTCACTTACAATAAGTTATCCTAGCAACCACTTGCAGGCCTCGATACTTATTGCAAGCCACTCCCCATCTATACACCTAGATACCTACCCTAAGCTTATAAGCCAAATAACATCAAAATGATAATAATGATCCTCAAACCAGTTCCTTAATACAACATGAACATGATGACCTACAACTAATTGAATATCTTGATGAAGATTTAGGAGGTCACCGAGCTACTAAAGTGATATGTAAGATGATTAAATAAGTCAATATGTTGTCATTGGTGTCAACTAGTCTTGACTATACTTAGCATGATAGTTACAAACATCTGAACATCTATAGAAGGAAGAAATGGTGAAGAAATGAGATATCTACATAAGGACAAGATGGATAAGGTATACATTGGGTAACTTATTGATGAGTCTATGGCATTATATTGTTGACTTGAGCATGTTGCATTATTCTATTATGAAGAAGAGATCAAAATTGAATAATTTGATGTGGTCGGTAATTGAATATTTATGTATACACCAAGTCAGTCTTGTGTATAGTGAGTGGCAGTATTAACTGAGTTAGTTATCATTGATGCATTCAATATTAACTGAGTATGGATATAAACATTAAATGTTTATAACAAACATCTAAAATTGATGAGCTGGAAATTACTTATGATTTCAAGGTAAGAGATGAAGTTTGTTATAAGATCCACGAATGACAAAATTTAGAGATGATTGAAGGGAAGAGATTGAAATGTGTTATTGACACATCTACCAAGAAAGCTTGAAGCGGTAAAATGAACAATGGAGATTAAGTGGAAAAATCTAATGGCTGATATGAAAATGGTTTACACGTCTATTTAAGAGACATGAGTGTAGACACCTAAAAATTCTTTAGAAAATAAAAGTATTTTTATTTTCTGAAAACCCCTGATGACATCATCATTAATTAATTAATTAATTTTTATGCCATTAATTCCTCCTATTTTAATTAGACACATTTAATTAAAGAATCCCTCCCCAAACCATTCAAATAAAATTTAAGTGATTTTCCCCCATTTATTAAATCAATATTGGATAAATGATGTCACATTCCCTAAATAAATGAAATATTTATTTAAAGCCTCAAAACCCTAGAATCTTATAGACATTCCTAAACCCTTTCAATCTTTCCTAAACTTCCCTAAACCTATTTAGGAGGTGATTCCTACATTTCTTAGCCTAATCCAAGTCCTCTTTGACTTTTGGTCAAACCCCTCCATTAATGAGTCTTACAGACTCATTAATAGCCTCTTACACACTCTTTAAGGCCTCTTACAGCCTCATTAAGAGACACATGTCTCCTCTTCCATCCTTGTTCCCCTTGCACACTTATCTAGTTTTTCTCACACATGTGTGAGCAACCTTTACCCAAGGTCAAACCTTACCATACCCCAAACTTTACCTCAGACTCTACCCCAAACCTTACCTTTGACCCTAACTCTCCTTCCTAACCCAAGCCCTTCCCAAAATCCTATAAATACTCCTCCTTCCAAGAGAAAATTATTGGCTTACTTTTTATCTTCAATGCATTGTTATCATGCCCATTTACTTCTGGACTTAGCATAATCAATCCTAATTGTTAGATTTCAGTTATCTTTCAAGCTTTCATAACACATCTTAGCCTAGAATAATGGATTAAACATAGTTTATTTCATTTTTTTTCATAGCATATAGCATCATATCACATCTCTATTTGGTTAAAAACAATCTTAGCATAAGTATCATTTAGCCGAATCTGCATCTTAGCTTCATTTTGGTTCGTTGGGCTCTAGAGGCAAAATAGATCTTCTATACCTGATTTTGTGCCAATATAGAGTATCCATGGTCCTTTAATGATCCCAATCCCCCCTAATCATCATTAGGGATATGCTCCATGTGATTCGAGAGCACACCCACATCCCTAAAGTAAGAGCAAATCAAACGGTGACAGGGTGCTCCCGTTTCAGCTCTATCTGAATGTCCTTGCGAATAGTAATTTTCTATATGTTAGGAATATGTTGTTAGGATTTGAATAACTAATGTTTGAATGTCTACACCTATTCTGAATAGGTTAGGATAAAGGAATGTTTGGGGACATTGGATAGACAATTTTCTTGAGGATTGGAGATGGAAGATAAGAATTTGGAAGATGGATGAGAGAAAGTCTCAAAGGAATAAGAGGCCCCATGCTTAGGATAGTTCATTAATTTAGTGGTAGTAGGATGGGGTACGATTGGATGGAAGATATGTTGATAAGAGGATGAGGATATTATATGGAAGATAGGAAGGATGGATGTTGAAAGATGCCCAAAAGCATGTATACTTGATGGTCTTTGTTTTGTTATCAAGATCCAAAGGAAGATGAAGGAGGTGAGAGACAAATGAGATGGAGGATATGTTGGATTGGATGTGATAGAAAGGAATGGCCTCCAATTGTAGAAAGGAACTGGGGGGACCTACACATGATGCCTATTTTCCAAGTTTTCACCATGGTACTTGTCCAAGGTTCTTGAATTGCCAAGTTTTCACCATTGGATGAATGTTTTTCTCTTTTCTTTTCTTTTTTGATATTTTTCTTGATTTTTTTCCAATTTTTGTGGATTTTATGATTTTCTGATGACTTGTCGCTGATCTTCTGATTTGTTGCTCACTTTATGATTTGTTGCTGATGTTCTGATTTGTTGCTAATTTTATGATTTAGCTAGATGTTGGTACAACTTTATTAGAATGGGTATATTATGCAAAGGCATGGATTGGATGGGGAGATGGGAGATATGGTGGTAGAAAGTGTTTGGATGGAATGATGGAAAATGATCATGATAGGGAGATGATGTCAGGACCAACATTGACACATGTTGTGAAGAAGGTGGATGAAGTTGATGGGAAGTGGATGGTAGATGTGGATAGGATGGAGGATTTTTGCTAGGAGATCTTGGGACATAAGGATCCAAGATGGATTTTGGAGATGGAGAAGAGGAACAAGAGGCTGATGGATTAGAAAATTTGGATGCCATTGTGGATATTTCTTTTAAATGCATTACACATTTTTGCTTTGGGATCCACATAGTATGTTCTTTTGCTTTGGTGGACCATTGTGGCCATTGGGATGCATTGGATTTAGATTTTTCTTTGATGGGCCTTTGTGGCCATTGGGATTTGGTAGATCTTTTGATTGGATTTTTCTTTGCTTGAGCATGTCTTTTAGAGTGGATATGGCAATCTTTGGATTTTTGTGGATATTTCCCTTTATGCATTTTAGATATGGCATCCAAATTGCGAGGAGTATTGGAAAGAATATGTGAAGGTCTACGGGATGAAGGAGATAGGTATGGAGAGATGGAAGAAGATTGGCATATAGAAGATATGGGCATGTGCCTTTGTTGATCCTGACTAGGGATATTTGGATTTTGGATGAGGGATTGAGTAGGATAGGATGGGGGATGATATTTTGGGATGTAAGGTCCCAAAATGGATTTGGCATGTAAAGGATATGTACTGGAGGATTTTGGGACATAGGGACCCAAATTGGATTTGGAGGATGAAAAAGGAATGTGATAGGTTGTTATGTTTAAATTAAGAATTTGTAACATGTATCATCAAACACACCAAACTCAAAAACACTTGTCTTTAATTATGACCTCTAAACACAAAGATTTATGTATGCGAGAACATTTTCACAAGTCTTTCACAAGAAGTCACTTCATGCAATCTACCTAAGGTCAAATTTGGCTTTTAAACATGGCTCTAATGAGGTAGGCCTTCTAATTTATCACAGTTCTAGTATGTATTCCATTCAAAATAAAATCAAGTTTCATCGTCCATTATAGAAGCCTCCCACCACTGGTATGTTGGATTTTTTTGCAATCCCAAAGGACTAATCAAGGAGGTTCGATTCTTAATTTTCCTTTGTCATTCACCCCATTAAGGATGAATGCATTTTATTTTATTGCGGGTTGGATTATTGTGGAAAAATAAATTGTATCCCACTTTGGGCTTTCCCCTCTCACCGACCTTGTTAAGGTATGTTATTAGGAGGTGAGCCCACGAGATCTCTAACATGTTCATGAAACCAATGAAAAAGTAGGTTTGGGAATTTGATTCACCAAAGGTGAAGAGCATAGCCATACTACCTTCCACTTCCAAACATAATTAACATGGTTCAATTTCCAAGCCTCTTTTAATCTAGGGGGGATTTGAGTACTTTTAGCTTTCTAATTCACCTAAAAGGTGAAGAGCATAATCACCTAATACTCTCATCCACAAATAAATATGATTTATTTAGTGTGTTTGTTCATTCCTTGACCTTTCTTTTAATTGAAGGAGTTGATAAGTTTGGCATTTTGATTCACTAAAAGAAGTGAAGAGCACAAGCCTACTATCAAATCTAAAAAACAATAATAGGTCTCTATTTATGCTATATTTCTAAATCAAATTGCCACAATTTAAACAAATTCATAAGGTTTTAGGCATACATTTTCAAAGCTAGCAAAGCTAGGTACATTTTTTATTTCATTTTATGCATTTTTTTCACTCACCTAGTGGTGATAGTTCTAGCTCCTTAGCATCCTCTTCTCACAAATGTTATTCCAACACAACCAATGTAAACGAGAAGAAAATTAAATAAAACCAAGTTTTTCTTTCCTCAAATTGATTACTATTTGTGAATTTCAAAGAACAAAGATCCAATTAAGGGATGCATAATTGAACTTATAAGCTTGAATTATTTGCATATACCTTTCATAAGCCTCTCCCTCTTGTTTTGAATCTTCTAAAATATTGTTCAAATGATTTTTTTTCTCCTTTTTCAACCTTCTTTTTGTTTGTTTCTCCTCTTTGTGAACTTTGGATTTTGGTTTTCAGACTCTTTTATGTCCTGTCATTTGCAAAACATAGAAAAAATGTCATTAAATCTGTAGAATTTAAGTTTCAAAATAACCAGAGCTACGTGCTACAAAAATACTTATGCGCATAATTTTGTTTACTATAAGTGCTACAAAATCTATACGCACTACAAAAATATTTAAATTCTATCATTTCATTTTTAATCTGTGCTATTAAAATGACAAAAAATATTAAACACGCTAAAACAAGGATTGTAGGCGTTGCGAGGTCAAGGCATAGGCACTGAAAGAATGATAGAAAGAAGATAGAAAGATCAGTCACGCACTGACACCCAATATAAATGCATCATTATTTTTTTTCAACGTGCTACTTATCCATGTAAAGGCATCAAACTTTTCTTTGTATGTGCTACTTCTTAGCTCATACACATTATTTCACTAGCAAGACATAGATCTGCAACAAAAATTCACGCAATTTTAGCACATAAAGATCAAATTTGGGTAGAAGAGGCCTTGAACCCCATGGTGGGTGCCATTTTGTATATATAAAATACCTTCATGAAATTAGTTTTCTAAGAAATCAACTCAAATAAAGCTAATTTAACCTTTAAACATGTTGAATTGAAATAAAAAAGAAAGAAAAATCTCATGGATCTCTAATTAAAGAAGCTAATGCAATGCTCTCAACTAGAATCCATTAGAGACAACTCTAAAATGAGAATTTAAATGATCTAAGATGAAATTAATGTATATCTTTCACTCAATTATGCTAAAAAAATTATCTATTATGCTTCAAAATTAAAATGCCTATAGTAAGGATGTAATTAATTAAAGGAAAATAGATCATTTTCTCCCGATTTTTGCCTTTTACTTATAGATTTTCCCAAAGCTTAGGGGTAGAGTAAATTTTAACCATGGTTAGATTTGGGTCAAGTTGATGGTTTCAAATGATGAGACAAAGGTTGGGACGAAGAGACAAAATGAGTGGTCCAAATTCATTCTCAAGATGAGTGATGGAGAATCAATTTGGATTTGATCCATGTGAGCTCAATTCTCAATTCCTATTGGTTTATTCAATTCCTTCCGATGAGGTAGGTGAGGAATTTCAGGAATTAATTAATTAATTTAATTGATTTTCTTATCCATGTGTACCCTTTGAATGAGTTTGATTTGATTTAATTCAACTATACAATTAATTTGATTAAAATCAATTACACAATTAAATGATCTTTTTAATTTAATTAATCCTCTTTGGCTTTGATTTCAATTAATTTTTAATTTAAATTTGATTGCTCACTTTGAATTTTTCTTGACCATTTTTTTGTGTCTACAATATCTATAATAAATCTATCAAAGAATTGTGTATTAAGAAGCCATGCCAAAAAAGGAAAGACTCGAATACAATGCATTCATGGGAAAGTTAGCAGAAATTATGTTAAGCACGCTTGTAAGTCCAAAGTATAATGATCCAAGTAGTCTAGTAGTGAATGTTACCATCAATGAAATTCTAGTTCCTAATAGCTTAATTTATCTTGGAACTGCCATTAATGTCATGACAAGAGAAACAATGTAATCTCTATTGTTGACCAACCTAAGACCAACCCTAAAATTCTATATCTTGCAAATAGCTCCACTATCAAACCAAAGGGCATAGTTGAATATTTAAGTATTTTTCTTGATTCATGGGAGTATCCAACAAAATTTATGATTCTTTAACCAAAGGCTAATTTAGGTGAGTATCCTCTAATCTTGGGAAGACCTTGGTTGGTAACTAAAAATGCCTTCATTGGATGTAGGCCATAAGAGATGATAATATCAAATGGTAATATTGCTAAAAGTCTTGTAATATATCTTTCAACCTAACCACATCAAGGAAATGAACAAGTCATTTGGCCTACTTTAGGAGATGGAGAGGAAGATTCTTTATCAACCCTTATGATTATTGATAGGATCCCTATGCTTAACCTAGAGGATCAAGATAAATTATTGGAGATCATAACATTAAAATTGATTATCAAAGGGACGTGAAAGACTTAACTTGTTTAGCTTTCTCTTCTTGTCCACTACATACCCTCCTTCTTGCAACCATTAATCAATGGTATCTATCCACCTCTGTAATACTACACAAGATTTTTCCACATATAATAGATTAGAGGATTCAACGTGTAAATTATGCATATATGAATCTTCTTTTTACTCAAGTAGATATTACCATAGGGAAATATCTTAATATCAATAATAAGCTAACTTGGGACCAACAAAGTCAACTAATTTATGTTCTATAGGAAAAAAAGATAGCATTTACATGGGATTACTACGATATTAAAGGCCTTGACCCAAATCCTTCCACACGTCTCATTGTTAGTAATAAGGTTTCTTAACCTTGGATAATTCCTATTCTTATTATTTGTTTTATAAAATGTATTTCTTGCAAATAATGTTGATGTGTCAGCATCTTGAATTGTGTGTAAGGAGATCATGGCTAAAATGGTTATGATGGATTCCTATGACACGTAAGAGCTATGTCAGGAAGATTCAATGACAGGTGAAGATATGTGGCAACTGATAAAGTTGAGTACTGTACACTCTTCCCCAATCGTGGGGTGAAAATTTTTTGGGGGTTCCTATTTTCTCGAAGAATGGTAAAACCCTAATACGGTTATCTTTGGGAGTAGCCCTAAAAAGTGAAGTGCATGATATAAGTTTTTTTAGGGTTGCGAAGAGATATGATGTGAGTGTATTGTTGGAAAATTTTATGCTACCGTGATTTGTCTTCAAGGGTTTAGAAATCTTCTGAAAGAACTTGCATTGCAAGTGTATTGTAAGCTGTAATAGTTTTGATCAATACATTGTGCAGGTTTTGGAGTGCTGGGGTTTTTACCGAAAGGTTTCCCCAGGGTATATCATTGTGTCATTCTCTATTTTTCTATATGTATGGTATGCGGTTGCAATATCTTTGTTAAAGTAGTTAACGAATTTGAAATTGTAAGGATTTAAAAGAATTTGCACAATACTCTCCTATAGAGATTAGCGTAGGAAGCTATTTCCGCACCTGAGTTTCCTTACACGCATATATATTAAGAATCCTTGTAGATCAATTAGACAATCATAGCATTAATGAATCCAAAAGTGAAAGATATTGTTAAGGTTTACCTCCAAAAGCTATTGAATGCAAGATTCATACACCCCACTTTTAACTGTTAGCAGGTTTCTCCTTTGGTTATTGTTCCAAAGAAAGATGGAAAATAGAGGGTTTGTGTTGATTGTAGGGAACTTAATTTATCAATGAGGAAGAACCATTTTCCTCTTTCATTCATAGACTAGGTACTTTATTCTTTGGTAAGAAAGAAATACTTTTAATCTATAGAGAATTTTAGTGAATATAATCAAATTAAGGTCGCTCTAGAAGATCAAGATACAACCACTTTTACCTGATCATGAGTGACATGCATATTTTTCCCTTTCATTCATCCAATGTAATGCTTCTTCTATATTTCAAAGAGAAATCCTTAACATTTTCTCTAATTTCACTCATGACTACATGTAAGTTTATATGGACGATTTTACTACTCATGGTGATACTTTTGAAGAGGCCTTGAGCAATCTAAAGAAAGTAATTTATCGATGTAGGGAAAATAATATATCTTTGAGAAATGAGAATTGTTACATGATGATGCAAGAAGGTGTGGTTCTAGAACACTACATATCAAAACATGGTATCCAAGTGGAACCAATGAAGATAGAGGTCATATCAAATCTACTCGTCCCTTCTAAGCAAAATGATGTTAGGATTTTTCTTGGGCATGTTGGATAGTATAGACACTTAATCAAAGACTTCAACAAGATATCTTCCCCTTTATACATATTACTAAAAAAATATGTTGAGTTTGATTGGACTCATGAATGTCATGAAGTATTTTTACAACTTAAGGGTACATTGACTAAGGCACCATTATTGTGAGGACCAAATTGGATGTTGCTATTCCATATTCACACTAATGCATTTAACCATGCTATGGTAGTTGTCCTAGGGAAAAAAGGTAATATTAAATATTCTATTTATTACATAGGTAAAAAACTTCACACTACAGAGTTGAAATATACTATTATCGAAAGGAGATGTTGGTAGTTGTCTAGACCATAAATAAATTTAAGAAATATAAAATAAGGTAAAGTATTCATTCGTATAGATCATGCGTTAATTAGCTACCTTATGAATAAAATTGTTGTAAGTGGTAGATTGTTTAGATGATTTTTGTCACTTTAAGAGTTTGATATCACTATAGTAGATAAACCAAGTAGAGCTAATCTATAGGCATAAATCCTTTCAAGATTAATTCATGGAGGAAAGAAACCTGTAATAGATGAGTCTTTTCACATTGACCACCTATTTACCATTAATACTCAATCTCCTTTCTATGAATATATTGCTAACAATTTGGTGATAGGAAAAACACCTCCATACATTTCTCCTAGAGAGAAAATGCATCTTGTAAAGAAAAGTCTCCCTTACTCGTGGATAGCAGGGTACTTATTCTATACAAGACCTAATAATGTCATGAGACATATTCAAGAAGATAAAATTTATGATATTTTGCATCATTCTCATGTTGAGCCTTGTGGGGGCCACTTTGCAGCTAAAATAAAAACCATGAAGCTCTTTAACACAAGATACTATTGGCCATATTTACATAATGATTTAGTTAACTTCACCAAGAGATGTGACAACTGTTAGCAGACGGGACATCCAAAAACATCAAATGAGATGTCTCTCCAACACAACTAGTTCTCTAACCATTTGATAAGTGGGGTACTAATTTTATAGGTTCAATAGATCCCTCATCAAATAAAAAATAATACATACTTGTTTCTAATGACTATCTAAAAAAATGGGTAGAATTTAGAGCAATAAAACATGCCCGAGACAACAAGGTTCTATAATTCTTTTATGCAGAAATATTCACTAAGTATGCAGTACCAAGATAAATGGTCTCACATCAGGGCCCATAGTTCACTTCAGTATTTATACAAGCACTCATGAATGAGTATAAGCTCAGACATAAGAAATCTACCCCCTATCTTCCTCAAGAAAATGGACAAGAAAAAGTGTCAAACTGAGACATTGATGCAATTTTAACCAAAATAGTGGTGTAATACCCCAAAAATGGGCTATAGGTTCATTAACCTCCTACATCTTCAAATCAAACGAAATCGACATCAAATTCCTAACCTAAGGCACATCTACACATTATCGAATCCTAATTGATTATCCTAAATTCTGCATTGGGAAATATTCCTAGTAATATTCCTATTTATCCTAATTATCTTTAATTTAATAATTATTTGACGATAAATTCTATTTATTCTAAAGTTTGATTAATTGAATATTCTGAATATTTAATTAATTAGATTTAATACTGCCACTTAATCATTTAATTACATTTAATTAAATTATTCCTAAATTGTATTATTTAATTTTGACAATAAATCTAAAATCTCATGACTAATTGATTAAATTCTTATTTAATTAATTAATGTCAATTGTCAATATTTAATAATATAGTTTTAGAATAAAGTTTTATTTAATAATTGATTAACCCATAAATCAATTGTTTTAATTCAAAAATCAATTAAGTTGAGAATAAATCACTTTATTTTTAATTAATTTATATTTAAATCATGCACAACAAGAAAAGCAGGCAACTAGAAATTAACAATCAATTTTAAAATTGAAACTCAACATCTGATGATGAGTTGAAATTTTATCTAAAACTCTATTTTGAGTTAAACACTACTTTTGCATGATTTTTGTGAGTTAATTATCTCTGATTTCCTAATAACTCAAAAATCAACCTGAGTTTATCAAGAGTGATTTATGGATTTTCTCCTACATCCTCAAAGCCCTGGATTTCTATAAAATCAAGGCTCAACTCTTCACAAAAAAGACCTCAAAATTGCATCCTCACTCTAGCGAATTTGTGACTGAAGAATCAATCTTTTGCGAATCAAGGCTATTGTGAGATTTTCATTTATTGTTTTGAGCATTCATAGTTTCATATCATTGATTTTTATATTCATTCATAGCATTTCTTAGACTAAATCTGCATTCAATCTCAATTTCATACATTCTAGCTTAGACTCATACAGTTTCTCATTCTTGCATAGAAAATACAAAAATATAGATTAAATCTACATTCATATAGTTTTTCAATTCTTTGCATTCAAATCCTTCATTTAGGTGTTGCATTGCCACTAATCTTGATTCCACTTTGAGAACATCATACTCGCACCTACTAGAAGGTAGTAAATCGCCTGGTTAGCATAGTTTCAATTACTTGTAGATTTTGGTTTTTGCTAACCTCTAATGTTTTACTGAAGTGTTGTGTCTACAACTAGGTACAAAATTCACACACACATTTTTGGTGCCCACCATGGGGCCCTAAAATGGGTTTCCCTTCTATTCTATCAATCTTCTATCATTTCTCTATCAAAACTCCCCTGCTGCTGCCCATTCTGGTGTTTTTGAAGCAGTTTTTGAGGTTAAGGGTTTCAAGTTTTTTTTCAAATCTGGTATTCTCTACAGGACATTTTTTAGCACTTTTTCTATCAAAACTATGATTTTTAATTTTCTATCCATACTTCTGTACATCCGTGCACAGATTCTCGTGCGAGATTTTTCATTGCGCCGCATGAAGTTTTGCTGGTTTCAGCACTTCCTTGCGTGAGACTTTATCTTTTATCGTGCAAGATTGTACTTCCTCATGCAAGACCACATCTTAACTCGCACGAGATTTTGCTATAGACACAAAATTTGTGGATTTGTACTTTCAAATTATTGATTTCTAACGCTCACTGTTTGTTGTTGATTTGACTTGATTTTGTACTTTAGGATGTGTGCTAAATTATGGATTGCAGAGCGTTGGAACTAAGGTATTCTTCTCAAGCTGATAATATTTTGATTTGGATTAAAATAAACTCTCACGTGTCAAGCTTGCGTGACTTTTCTTGCTTTCATATCACAGACTTCATTTTGGGCTATAAAAAGAACATAGATTTGCTTTTTGCATATCTGTTATACATAGTAAATAGGCCCTATGAACAATATTTGTGGATAATCTTGAGAGATTGAGCTTCTTTCACTTGTTTATTCATGTGAAGTTCTTCTTGACGAAGGATCCCCTTGTAGGTAGGGAAGGTACTGAGAGTGTCTCACGTTCTACTAGATTTGTGTGTCTTTTGTTGGCAATTTGGCTGAGTTGATTGCATAGATGTTGTCATTATGGAAACATATGATCCACATGAAGATCACACAAGTCAAAGAGCAAGTATGACAAAGTGCATTGCATATTTGTTTAAGTGTGCGACAGTAATTTTACCAGTGTACCCGGACATAGTTTTTGTTTGCAATGTTGACTAGAGTGAGTTTAGTGCTTGTGCACTTGAACATAGACTCTATGGTGACTAATGATGACCCATCTCAGAGTGCAAGTCAGTACGACATGTACGAAAGAAGTTATGATAGTTTTATCGAAGACAGTGTGAAGCCGACAAGACAGTATATGAAGGCAGAATTGGTAAAGAGTTATGAAATTATTTTGTTTATCAAAATAATATCTTAACAATATAAAGGGATGACATCTTAGATGTTTACTCTTTGTTAAAGCTATTGGTATATATGTAAATGTAATTGTAATTGTAAAGTGTAGTAGAAAACAATTGTAATTGAAAAAGCAGCAAGCAATTGTAATAGCATGATGTGAAGTATATGAAGCATATGTAACAATGATAGTGAAAGATCAGCGAAGAGATATTGATGCAAGCAGTATAAGGTTATGTACCTTGACCTATTTTTTAATCAGTGTATATTGTATATTACTTGTTTGGGCAGTGGGCTCAGCTGGTAATCACATTTTGTACTACCAACTCCTAACAGGGTTGAGCCTTCTAACAAGGCCTATAGTCCCTTAATCATGACTAATACACTATATGTTTGTAATAGACTCCTAACAGGGTCAACATCCTTAACAGGGTACTTTTGATTAGTGGATCTTTGTGGGTACCATCCCCACCAGGGTTTTCCCTTGGCCAGGGTTTCCTCGAGAACAAATCATGTGTTATGAGTTCTTTAGTTTTGTTGCTATGCATATTGTTTAGTTTCTTATGTAATGCATGTGTAAAGATAATATGTTATATCCATAATTGGGAAAAAGATAAAGTTTGCAAAATACTGATTCACCCCCCCCTCTCAGTATTCCCTATTTCTAACAGTTGGTATCAAATCTTAGTTACTCGAAAAAGAATCATTCAAGGAAATCCTAGCAGCTTGAGTAAGATCTTTATGGATATGGATCAACTACAGAAGAATCTTGAAGAAGCTTTTGAATAGATTGATATGCTTACTGATGAAAGAGACACTCTAAGAGGAAAATATGATGATGCAAAGAACCTCATTGAGAAATTGAAAAACAAATTAGAATATCTGAGATCTGAAAAGAAATCTGAAGTTCTTATTGAAGATTGTGATGACAATTTGGAAAAAGAAAATGAGATCCTTAAGCATGAATTGAAGATAACAAATCTGAAGCTTAGTTTGAAAGATGGAAATGGCAAGAATGAAGCAAATCTGAAATCTAAGAATGAAAGTCTAAAAACTAAAAATGAAGGACTGAAATCTAAACTTGGAAATGTAACAGCTAAACTTGAGAAAGTCAATTTGCAGTATGCTGAACTTGTGAAATACAAAAAGATTGTGAAAGGCAAACTGACTCAATCCAAGCAACAACTTGAAAGGCTATATTCAACTAGTGAGAAGATTGATACACAAGCATCTTTTCAAAAACCATTCTATGATAAGACTGGTCTTGGATTCAACACTCTTAAAGCAAATAATGAAAGCAAGGAACTAGATCTAAAAGTATCTAAAAGCTTAGATGAGAAGAAGTCTGATGAGATCAACAAATCTAAAGATATACCTAAAGAAGAAGAATCATTGAAGCAAGATGAATCACCCAAAGGTATGCAAAGAGAATTCAAAGGTAGATGTTTTTCTTGTAATACTATTGGTCATATGAAGAAAGATTGCACGGGTAAGCAATTTAAACCTCTTAATGGTTATTGTTATAAATGTCATGGATTTGGACATAGAGCTATTGAATATAGGAAACCTAAATTTATTGAGAATAATAATAATAGTAGAATGTTTAAGAATACTAACAATGCAGATAAGAAACCTACTAAAGATATGAACAGAAGAAATGGAGTAATATGTTTTAGATGCAACAAGGTTGGACACATTGCTAGAAATTGCAAATCACAAATTAATCCACCTAGACCAAGATATGGAAGCAATAGAATTGTTTGTCAAATATGCAACAAGATTGGACATACAAAAAGGTTTTGCAGAATGAACAATGGAGTTTTTCATCCTAACCCTAACCCTAGAAATCATGAAAGAAGAAATGAAGATGCAGGTAACAGACAAAAAGGTTGTTGTAGCAATACAAATGAAGTGAAGTTTGTTAAAAGCACAGATCAAGGAGACATATTCAACATTGAAGGCAATCAGAAAGTTGAAGTATCAAGTGGTAAGAATGAATCCTTACCTAACCTATCTCAAAGTACCTAATTTATGAGAATTATAGTAGATTAGGAACTTAGATTAGTGTAGAAGTAGATTTATGATGAATTAAGTTTTGTGTAGTTAATGGAAGGTAGTTTATGATATTATAATGCTACGGTTAAGAGCGTAAAGAAAAATATTATGTTTTGCAAGATCGCAAGAAGTTTTAAGTTTTGCAAGATAGCAGAAACAACTTTTTGGAAAGAAGCGGCAAAAGAACTGAATGCGATGTCAGAACAAAGTGAGATTGAAGTAATAAAAGGTTATGATCGGTGTTACTTGATCATCAAAGAGAACACAAGTGTTAAGGAGATTAGAAAGCAGTGATTGGAAGCTTTTTGCAATGATTTGGTGAAAGATTTGAGCGCCGAATCTACGCAAGCCCTAAATTCATGAAATTGAGGTATTTTACTTGACAAATCTGTGAATTGGTAAAAGGAATTTGAAGTAATCATGGATGTATCTTTAATTCACAATATCAGAGATAAAAATAGACCTAGAATGAAGAGGGAACTAGTTGAACCTCTGGAAGAAGACCCTAAGTTAGCTTTATCATCTGTACCAGACAAAGTTTTACATTTAGAGAATGTAAGAAGTTATCTTGGATGCAAGTTAAAAACCATAAGTGATAGTGATTTCACTAGTGAGTATGAGAAGATTTACAACCAGGACATGTCATTGAAACAAGGTTATGAGCATTTGAAAGACAATGAGATTGTTAAGTATGCATTGCAGTATGAGTTTGATAATGAAGAATGCGCTAAGATAATCTTTAGCAGAATTCATAATGGGAAGTTTTGGCTAGAAGATAGAGTAATAGACATTACAACTAATTTGATTCATGAAGTCACTGGACTGTCTAAATTTGGAGCTATTCCTTTAAATGAGAAGAACATGAGAAAGATAGTCATTGATAACACTAATTCATCCTATAATGGCAGAGGAATTGTAATTAGTAAGATCCAACAACCTGATGTTAGATACCTATGCAAGATCCTAACAACCAAGTTTTGTGCAAATTCAAGGGAGGATGACATGGTAGCTGGAATGGTACACATAGCTTATTTGATGTGTGTTGACAAAGTCCCAGTTGATATGTGTGAAATTATGAGAATTCAACTGTTTGAGAACTTGGAGAAGATTAAGAAGACAAAGTATGCACAATTTAGATTTTCATCTTTGAGCACTTACATGTTTTTTCATCTTTTGAGGAGATTTCCTTACACCATAGGAAATGATTGGAATGATGGAAAAAATTCAATGGAAAGGATTAATGTAGTATACAGAAAGCATGTTATTGACAATGTTAATGAGAGTGCAGTACTAGTTATTAAGACATTTTAGAATATTGTGTCTAGCAAATCAAGGATTCCACAGTCTCTTATGGAGAGATACAAGAATGAAATATGTTTTATGGTTGACATTGAATTTACATACATTGAAGCAGTTGAACCTAGAATTGAGTTCATAGACCCTCTTGGCTATGAAATATCTGAAACAGAGACAAAAGAATATGTGAACAGGCTACTTAAATGCAAGGTTGACACTCACAGTAATAGATTTGAAACTTTTGAAGAAAACTTCAACTCCGCAAAGGCTATACTTGAGGAGAAACAGTCTAAGAAAAGAGTTGACAACACTATTAAGAAAATACTAAAGGATATAGGATTGACAGAGAGAGAATTCTTAGTGGCAAAGCAGATAGCAGTAGTTATTAGAGATATTGGATAGAAAGAGATTTTATCTGTACCTCCCTTATCATCTAGTGCAGCACCAGTCAAGGTGAAAGTAGAGGAACTTGAGAAGGAACAAGTAGCAAGAAAGCCTACTAGATCTACTTCCTCCACACTGAGAAAGAGAGTGAAAGAAATAGCTACTGGACCTGGTAAGAGGCATAAAAATTTGGTGCCACCAGTACCTAGGAAAATTGCAGAAATTAAAGATGATGACACTACTGTGAAGAAGAAAGCATGGAAACCTATAGTTGAGAGAGTGAATGAAGAAATTATAAAAGATGGAGACTTCACTAAAATGAATAAGTACTATGACCTTTATGACTATTCTGATAAATTGAATCTTGATAATGCAGTGGTCAAGCATTTGATTTTGGCTAATAAGAGTTTTGACTCTATTCAGGGAAAGATACCTGATGAATTATTGAAGAAACTTGCTAACAGGAAGATGAGAGCACAAGAAGAAGACAAATCTATCAGAGAGAATCTTGTGAAGAAACTATGTGATGTAAGAGATGATGATCATCTTAAAATATTTTTGAAGCCCCTTAGCACCCATTTAAGGAAAAAAATGAGAACCATTCAGATTATGGCAAGACAATATGAACAAGTGAATGTAGAGACTAAACAAGCAATAGTTAAAATTATGGCAAAAATTGTTGGCGAGACATCAGTTGCAACAGAGCAAGCAATAGAAGAAGAACAAGAGGATATTCCTTCTCCACCAGCTATTAACATTGAAGAAGAATCTATGAATGTTGAAGGTACAAGGATAACCTTGGATACTGATGATAATGTATCTAGGAATCTAGAAAACATTGTTGACAATTCGACTCTTGATGAACCGGATAGAACTGCAAAAGCAGAGAAAACCCAATTTACTATTGAAGAATCCAAAGTATCAGAAGTACAAGCATCTGTACCCTCTAAATAATAAATTAGTCTTACTCCTAAGACTAGAAAGAAGAAACAAACTGGATCTTTGTTTGAGGATTTTGGAAAAGAAGTGGATGATGATGATCAAATGGAATTGATCACATCTTTGAACAAAATCATTGGGAAGAATAAGAAAGTTAAAAGTCTAGAAGGATGTCTGAAGGACCTAACTGAAAAGCTACAAAGTATTGTGACCACATAGATTGTAGAAGTAGACCCTATGGACAAGGCAAATAAAGTGATGAGCACTTTTGATGATGAGTTCACTAACCTAGCTGATATTGCAAAAGTGAAAGCACAAGCAGACTATGAGGCTAGAATGTTATTGAATATCAGTCAGTACATCAGCAATGATATCAGTACTCTTGATATTTGTATCAAAGATTTGAGGAAACATTTGGAGACTGGAAAATCTTTGTACATACATTGTACAAAACTAGAAACTTTGACAGTTGAGGAAGATCAGAAGATCAAATTGAAGGAAGTTGAGATTCTGAATGAAATAAACCTTCTATCTAACCCTAATGTGAAGGTCAGTAATGTTGAAAAGAAAGTTAGGAAACTTTTTGATGAAATTAGAATTTTGCAAGATGAGAAAGACAGGAAGTTAAGGAGATATACTCTTTTGAGAGAACATGTTTCTATGAAGTTAAGTGTTATTAAAGAGTAGTTAGAAGATTGTCTTACAGCTAAGACATCTTTTCAAAAATTCAACTTTGAGAACCTCCAAGCTTGTCAGATAGCATCTTATGGACTGAGCACACTACTCAATGTGGCTGATTCCATCAAGAAGTCATGGGAAAAGGAGATAGAAAACATGAAGACATATTTTGCAGATTGTGTTGCAAGCCTACCAGATTTGCAATAAATACATTGAGGTATAAATTTTTTTTGATACAATTTTGTAGCCCTCCCTACTGTTATTTTTTCATTGTTGTCAAAAGGGGAGATATATTTAGCAAAAAATTGATAGTATATGATAAGAGTTGATACTCTTAGGGGGATTATTGCATTATAGATAAGATTTTTGATGATTTATAAGGATAGTATATATATGTTATACTATGGCCACAATTTTGTCAATTTTGAGATTTTGGAGTTGCACACTTAGCCAATTTTCTCATATGTTGCCACCAATGACAAAGGGGGAGATTGTTGGCAATTCAGCTGAGTTGATTGCATATATGTTTTCATTATGGAAACATATGATCCACATGAAGATCACACAAGTCAGAGAGAAAGTATGACAGAGCGCATTGCATATTTGTCTAAGTGTGAGACAGTAGTTTTACCAGTGTACCCAGACACAGTTTTTGTTTTCAACATTGACTAGAGTGAGTTCAGTGCTTGCATACTTGAACATAGACTCTATGGTGACCAATGATGACCCATCTTAGAGCAAAATTCAATATGGCATGTACGGAAGAAGTTATGATAGTTTTACCGAAGACAGTGTGAAGCCGACAGGATAGTATATGAAGGCAGAATTGGTAAAGAGTTATGAAATTATTTTGTTTATCAAAATAATATCTTAACAATATAAAGGGACAACATATTAGATGTTTACTCTTGGTTTATGCTATTGGTATATATATAAATGTAATTGTAATTGTAAAGTGTAGTAGAAAATAGTTGTAATTGAAAAAGCAGCAAGCAATTGTAATAGCATGATGTGAAGTATATGAAGCATATGTAATAGTGATAGTGAAAGATTAGTGAAGAGATATTGATGCAAGTAGTATAAGGTTATGTACCTTGACCTATTTTTTAATTAGTGTATATTGTATATTACTTGTTTGGGCAGTGGGCTCAGCTGGTAATCACATTTTGTACTACCAACTCCTAACAGGGTTGAGGCTTCTAACAAGGCCTATAGTCCCTTAATCATGACTAATACACTATATGTTTATAATAGAATCCTAATAGGGTCAACATCCTTAACAAGATACTTTTGATTAGTGGATCTTTGTGGGTACCATCCCCACCAGGGTTTTCCCTTGGCCAGGGTTTCCTTAAGAATAAATCATGTGTTATGAGTTCTTTATTTTTGTTGCTATGCATGTTGTTTAGTTTCTTATGTTATGCATGTGTAAAGATAATCTGTTATATCCATAATTGGGCAAAAGATAAAGTTTGCAAAATGCTGATTCACCCCCCCTCTCAGTATTCCCTATTTTTAACATCTTCAACTTTTGATTGATACATTCTCTCTTCAGAGAGGTTGATAGATCATAAGCAGTTGACATCATAGATCTTTGTGAGATAATCTTGGTCTTAGCATGTCAGATTAATCTATCTACTTTGTTTTGGTTAAAAGTGAAAAGGCTAGAGGACTATGCTCTACTCCCTTTTTGGGTAGTATCAAAAACTCAGATCCTTGAATCTGGAACCAGTTCCCATGTGGTATATTTTGTGAGTCACCTTTAGAGAGGGTTAACCATAGTGGACATTCCCTTAAATGGGTCAACCATGTGGATGAAACCTCAAGCGGTAATAGCCATTTTTACTGTGGTAGCAATAGCCGCTATATAAATGTCCTTGTGGAGGAAATCTTCAGAGGTGTGGTCTCTTGTTGGGTTGTCAGATCTCCCTAGCAGCTCCTGATTGATTAATTTCTCAGACTGTGTCAAAACCCTGATGTGTCTAGATTGGAGTTTTCCCTCTTGAGATTGCAAAAGTTGCAGAGTCAGACCATTACTACAAACCCTAGTGAGGCCAAATTTTTCATTTTCTAGGAATATGTGCATTATAGAAAAACTTTTTGGAACATACACAAGTAGTATTTCTAGGGATTAGCACAATAAGTCACTATTGCTTGTTCATGCGCAAGGTTGCTTTTGCCCTTGTTCATTATTTTCAGATGATTTCTTTCTTCCCTTGTTGTTTTACGTGCTTGATATCTTCTTGGTTACTTGAAATGAACTGTTACATGGATCTTTAAAATTTGCATAACAATCTGATACTGAAACACTCAAAAATTATAAAATCTGAGCAAAAATCCTTTCCTGGAGTGAGAACTAAATATTCTGTCAAAGAACAAGCAGCACTGTGTCTCAAAATTTGTGTCTTGAAATTTGTGCCTTGAAATCTATGCCAGAACTATCAAACTATATCCTTTTATCACATGAGATTTCATTTTCTGAGCATTCTTTTGTGTGAGACAACACATTCTCACACACGGTCTAGTACTTCCTCGTGTGAAACAGCATTCTCTCATGTGAACCTGTCTTGAAATTTGCAAAATAAAGAGCTTGTTACTGCCAGTTGGTCAACTTTCTGTTAGATCTAGTTTTTGTCTGGGGTCTATATTCCTATTTCCCTATTGCACACTATCTGAAATTGTATGTCTAGAGTTGAGAAAAAAGTCCTAGAATCTGTCAAACAAATCATTGTGTCAAAAATAGTGCAGAGCTTATAATGAATCCATTCATTTTCCTAAAGTGGTCTCTTGAGTCTGATCTAGCCTTTTGATTTGTCGATTTGAGTCTTTTTCATCTTGTGTCAAAACCTTGTCAAAATTATCTTCAAAATTCAATCTTTTAACTAAAAGGCTAAGTGTTGTGAGCTCATGCCCACCATCTATTGGGCATCTACCCACACTACTATGGCACAATATCCTTCACTTACATCTGATCTAATCTTTAATCACTTCAATCTTGGCAAGGTTGCGTCATTCGATCTTCTTGAATCAATTCATTCTTTAGTTGTCTTCATCTTATTCTTTTGCTTCACCCAAGGTTAATGGTGGAAACTAGAGCTTCCTCTCACAAGAAATCTGGAGAAGCACTTAACACTGTACCTTTGACTACTCACAAGGATCCAACTCTTGAGAAAATCTACAATTCTAGTCTTTACGAAGATGATGGTCTTGGCAACTTTCGATTAATAACTGGTTACATACCCCCTCCATCAACCCACAAAGGTAATCAACAAACTCCTCCTCACACTATCCCAGGGAGTCCTAAAACTCCTAACATGTCTCATGGAGGGACACATCATGGGTCTCAAGGACATCACTCTCAACATGGTATGGATCAAGAACCTACACCTTCTGAAATCACTAGATATCAAAATGATGATGACTTCAAGAGAATGATGAGGCATTTCTTGAAAGAAGATAGAGATGCATAATTTCTAGAGTTAGCTCATCAAGGAGCTAAACTTCCTCCCAAATTTAATGTTGAAGATATCATTATGCATGAGGAAGAAACTCCAATCACCACTATGATGAAACAGATGCATGCCATGCAAGTCAAACTTAACAAACTTGAAAAATAAAAAGAACCTAAGGAGTTCTCCATGGAAGCTCTATGCCCTTTTCCATTTGATAAAGACTTGTACATGTCACCATTCCCTAAACGAGTGGAGATTCCTAAATATGATAAGTATGATGGAAACTCTGATCCTCAAGATCATGTCAGAGAATTCTGTACTTAGTCTATGGAGTTTATGCATGAACCAACTTACTTAATACATCTTTTCCCATGATCTCTAGGAGGATCATCCATTCATTGGTTCTCTAGAATGCCTCCTACTAAAAAAACCTTTAAGGAGTTAATAAAATTATTCTATCAACAATAATCTTACAATATCCAGCACCCGGTCACCATGATCAAAATCTATAATCTAAAACAATATCCAGGGGAACCATTCCTGACTTTTCTCAAAAGATGGAGGAAGAAGTTTTCTCTATATGCTAGACCCATTCTAGAAACTACGAAGCTAGAAATCTTCATCAACAATCTTGTTCCAAAACTCACTTACCCTTTACAAATGCAAAATCATACATCCTTTGATAAGATGGTAGATAATGCGATCAAAATTGATAAAGTACTTGTGCAAAAAGGAGACATATCACTTCAAAAGGACAAGTATGAATCTGGATCTAGCTCTAAGGACAAGAACAAAAACTGGAATAAGAATAAAGACACTGTCATAGATGGCATTGTTGATACTATCCGTGCCCCATCTAAGGCACCCACTTTCAATCTCACTGTTGGCACCCAAGCCATCAAAGTTGCTAAAGATAAAACATCTAAATCTAACAAAAAGTCATCTGATTATAGACCTTGGGCTACAGATCCTAATCACAAATTCACTCCTCTTGGACAGTCCTTGGAATATGCCATAAAAACTCTATTGGAAAACAAAATCATCTACTTGCCTGAGATGAAATTCTTTGATCTTGAACCTAAACTAAAATGGTGGAGGGAGAATGACTTATGTGAATTCCATCACAATGAAGGTCATAAGACTAATAACTGCATTCGCTTGAAGCACATCATATAAGAAAAAATTGATAATGGAGACATCATGGTTGACAATCATAAGAGCAATAATGATCATACAACATTCAAGGAACCATTTCCTAAACATGGTAAAGAAGATTCTTCTTCTCAGCCTAATATGGGTGCTAAAGTTAATTATGCCTACTTTGGAAACAATGTTGTCATCAATATGGTTGAACCATGTCTATTTGAGCATTGCAATGTCATCACAATTGTAAGAAAAGATAGAGAAAATCAATCAGCTAATGCAGTTACTCGATCACAAGCTCAGGCACACCTACAAGGACAAATACCAAATTCATCAAATGTCCCTAAGGTGTGTTTCAATCTTTCATCTACTTCTAAACAAAAGGCTACATCTAAATCTTCAAATCCTAAGGACATGAGGCCTACATCATACAGTATTGTCCAACAAATCCAGCATAAAAATGCAAAAATCTCCATGTTTGAGTTGCTTCGGATATGTCCAGCTCATAGAGCCATTCTAGACAAGGCTTTGCTCAGATCCAATGTTCATGATAACCTTGATTTAGACAGATTCTAGACTATGGTTGGTCATCTTACGTCTCCATAGTATATTTCCTTTTCCAAGGAAGATGATAACTCCTTGAGTCATCCGCATAACCAACCCTTGCATATTGAAGTCTTGATCCAAAACCTTCATGTCAAACATGTGTTGATAGATGGGGGCATTGGTCTAAACATTTTTTCTTTTAGCTTGATTACACAATTGGGATTTTCAAAAATGGCCATTGATCCTAGAAAGAAGATAACTATCAAAGCATATGATGAGCAAGAAAGATCTTCCAAAGGAATAATTGTCTTACCTATCAGAACAGGTCCTATTATTAGAGATACTATATGTCAAGTTCTTGATCTACCTCTAGCTTACAACATCCTTCTAGGGAGACCCTGGATACATGAAATGAAAGCTATTCCTTCTATGTACCATCAGTGTTTGAAATTTTCTTATGAAGGAGTAGAGGTGACGATCCCAGCTGATCTATATACAACTTACAATACATTGAAAGAGAGTGCTGATAAACTTGTTCCTAATAATAGGGAATCTTCCACTAAGCAACTAGACATTGCTTCAACATCCAAGATGGAAGACATTGCTAAAGAGCTTAAGATCAAAGAAAATGGTATGGGAGAATATACTATAGATCCAGCCTTATCTTTGACATCTCTCCCTATCTCACCTAAGTCTTATGGACAAACTCTGAAATAGTCTAAAAAGGAGTCTAAAGAACCTCTTGAAGCATATAAAGGAAATTTTGTTGCAGAACAAGTATCTAAATAGGAGTTTGAAGAAGATGAAGTTGTGCTTGCATGGCTATACAAAGATGAATTTGAATCTCAAATTGTTCAAACATGTGAATCTAAAACACCGAAGATCTCTTCTAAGTCATATGGCCCAAGGGACAAATTGATCACAAAAATGGGATATACTGGAAAAGGACCTCTAGGACTACAGGGTAAAGGTCTTATGTCACCTATTGATCATCGTGGACAAGAAAATAAGAATACAATAGGTCTACGATATAAGAAGAAGCCTTTTTGTCTTACCAAGAACTCCCCACATATCTTAGAACAGATTGAGCCATCCACAGCAAATCAACCAAAGGGAGAAACAATAGAACAATATGATAGTGATGATTCAGACAACACTGAAGATCTCATTCCTTATGAGATTTTTCCTAAAGAAATAAAAGACCTCCTTGAAGCTGAAGATGATCCAGTAAAAAGAATTAATGTAGTAGAAACCCAAGAACCTACTATAGAGCAAGAGATAGTTGCACCATAAGAACTAGCTAATCTTGAAGACAATCAAATAGACAAAGAGGAAGGTGGTAGTTATTCTGAGATAGATTCCCATGAGTATGAATTCAAATCATAATCTGAGGGTAACCCTTCTTAGGGTATTCACCTTGACTTTACTCATGTTCTTAGATTTCCTAGAGGCATAGGTGAAGAATCAAATGACTATGAATGGGGAGCCATTCCAAAAGAAGGTGAGCTTATCATAGAGAAACATGTTGATGTTATTCACTAATATGCACCTAAACCCAACATAATTCTAGAGCGAAATGATGAACTTATCGCATCTGATCCACTGATGGCTGAAGTGGACTTCCATAATGACATTGAGCCTATTTACTAATTGAATGTCTTAAGTTGTAATATCACCTTCAAACTCAAGTGTCGAGTTAGGAGCAATGATGACAGATCCATATCCATAAACACTATTTCTCAATCTTTCACCACTTTGACTATCCAAAATCTTGAACTTCTTGACCAAAACTCTACAAATATGAGCCAAGGTATTTATACCTTTCCCAATGACTATTCCCTTGCTTGCTACCTTAATGTAGTTGAGCCTATGAGGACTTCCATTAGTGAACCAAGTGTTAGCATGACAGAGTCAAACATTAAGTATCTTAGTCAAAAAATAAGAATAAGAATAAAAAGAAAAGGAGTTCTAAGGGTGAAAACCATTTTGTGGCAGTCTCAGAACCTACAAAAGTAAAATAAAAAGATGTATCTGAAGGTGAAAACCTCTCTAAGGCACCTAAGCATGAGATATTTGATGTCCTTTTGAGTCATTTGTAGGATAGATCTCCAGTTCTAATTGAGCACACTCAATCCATCAACTTGGGAACAATAGAGGAACCACGGTTGATTCCTGTAGCACAATCTTTATCAGAAGAAGAGAAGCAAAAATTTACAACATTCTTAACAGAGAAAAAGATCAACTTTGCATGAAAATATTCAGATATGCCAGGGTTGGATCCTGATCTTATAATGCACCATTTATCTATAGCTCTAAATGTCAAACCTATTAAGAAAAAGTTGAGAAAGATGCATCCTCATGTTGCACTCTTGGTAAAAGCTAAATTAGAGAAGCTACTAAAAGCTAGATTCATCTGTGTTATTGACTATGTTGAATGGATCTCTAATATTGTACCTATTTCAAAACCAAACAAATCAATAAGAGTATGCATAGATTTTAGAGATGTAAACAAAGCATGCCCTAAGGATGATTTTTCATTACCTAACATTGATATGATAGTGGACATGACCGCGGTCTTTGAGATGTATTCTTTAATGGATGGTTTTTCTAGATATAATCAAATAAAAATTGCTCCAGAAGATCAAGAGAAAATTGCTTTCACATGTGTGTGGGGTACCTTATGCTGAATGTCATGCCATTTGAGCTTAAGAATGCCGGTGCTACATACCAAAGAGCTATGACATCTATTTTTCATGACATGATGCATCGAACTATGGAGGATTATGTTGATGATACTTTGGCAAAATCTATGACAAGATCTGAACATCTAAATGACTTGAGCAAGATACCAGATAGAATGGAGAAGTTTAGTCTTAGACTGAACCCTAAGAAGTGTGCTTTTGGTGTCACTTCTAGAAAGCTTTTAGGCTACATTGTTTCAAAGAAATGAATTAAAGTTGATCCAGCAAAAGTTAAGGCTATCATGGAGATGCAACCCCCTAAGAACATCAGTCAAATGAGAACATTATAGGGGAGAGTACAATCTATTAGATTTTTCATATCTTAGCTAGCAGACATATCACAACCTTTTACAAAGACATTACATAAAGGTGTGACCTTTGCATGGAGCGAGGAATGTGAAAATAATTTTAATCATATCAGGAAATATCTATCAAATCCTCCTATCTTGATGCTTCCCATTCAACGGAAGCCTTTGATCTTATATGTCTCCACTATAGATACATCACTGGGGGCATTTCTTGCACAACATGATGAGAACAAGAAAGAAAGAGCTATATACTATATCAATAGAACATTGGTGGCATATGAAAAGAACTATTCTATGATTGAAAAGGCTTGTCTAGTTGTGATCTTTGCATCATAGAAACTAAGACATTATATGTTGGCTCATACCACACATTTAATAGCTAAGATAGATCCACTAAAGTACCTACTAAGCAAAGCTACCCTCATGGGTAGATTAGCCAAATGGGTTATGCTCTTAAGTGAATTTATCATTGAATATGTTGAAAGAAAAGCTATTAAAGGCCAAGTTATTGCTGATCAATTTGTAGATGCACCTTTGTTTGATGACACACCAATGCAAATGGAAATTCTAGATTCCTCTATCATGAATCTTTCTTCTAGAGAATGGCAATTGTTCTTTGATGGCTCCTATACATAGAGTGGATCTGGAGTAGGTATCTTATTTATCACTCCTCGAGGATACTCCATTCCTAAGGAATTCAGAATTAAATTTCCTTTTACAAACAATATTGTTGAATATGAAGCCCTTTTGAATGGTATGAAAATAGCAATTGAGTGGAGGGTAACAAAATTACACATTCATGGAGACTCACAACTTGTAATCCATCAAGTCAATGATGTGTACCAAACAAAGGTTGAAAAGGTCATTCCATACAAGAGAATGGTAGATGATCTAAATAAATACTTCATATCTATCACCTTTGAGAAAATACCTAGAATAGAGAATAAGGTTGTCGATGCAATGGCAACATTATCTACTTTAATACAGAAGCCTGAACATGAGCTATGCTACGAGTTCCTAGTGGAAGCACTATCTTATCCTGCATATGATTCCCCTGAAACTCACATGATTTGCATTGTTGTAGGTCATGATTCATCACGCTATAAGAACCTATTCTCCTATCTTAAAGACCAAATCATTCCCGATACCTTTAACTTCCATGAAAAGAGATTCCTTATCCGTAATGCATCTTGATATGTCATCATTGGTCACGATCTATACAAACAAGGTCTAGATGGTATGCTACTTAGATGTTTAGAATAGGAAGAGTCTCAATGTGTGTTAGAGGAAGTCCATGATGGTATTTGTGGGTCACACTTGAATGGTTTAACACTAGCTTTGAAACTTATTACGGCTGGGTACTATTGGCCAAAAATGGAGAAAGAGTCTATCAAGTTTGCTAAGAACTTTCATAAGTGCCAAGTGCATGGAAACTTAATTCATGCTCTAGGGAGAGATCTAATTCCCTTCACTACTCAATGGCCTTTTCATCAATGGAAATTTGATCTTATAGGATCCATACATCCTCATTCTTCTAATGGGCATACCCAAATTATTACAGCTATAGATTATTTCACAAAATGGGTAGAAGAAGTCCCTTTAACACAAGCAACTGGTAAGCAAAAATCTATGTTCATCTTGAACTACATCATATGCCGGTATGGTATCCCACATTCTATAGTCACAGATAAAGGTGGACAATTCAAGAAAAAAGACTTGGATGATCTATGTGCCAAATTCAAGATTAAACAACATTGGTCATCTATCTACTATCCTCAAGGGAATGGACAAGCAGAGGCTTCTAACAAGAATCTATTGAAAATATTGCACCCTACAGTTAATAAAATAGGAAGAGACTGGCATCTCATGATCAATCTAGCTCTCTAGGCTTACAGAACAAGTATCAGAATGCCCACTGGGGCTACACCATTCACTTTAGTTTATGGGTCTGAAGCGGTACTGCCTATTAAGGTTTAAATCCCATCACTAAGAATCAGAATGCATGGTCTAGTAACTGATGATGACTATAGAGTGTCTAGGTTGCAAGAACTTGAACTACTAGATGAGCGTAGACAAGCAGCATATGATCATCTCAGAGTCTATCAGAAGAGAATGTCTAGAGGCTAAAACAAGAAAGTCAGACACAGAGAATTTCAGGTTGGCGATCTAGTCTTGAGAGAGAATCTGAAAAATCAATCACATAGAGAATGCAAGCAAAATTTTGAACCCAACTGGCTGGGTCCCTTTGTTATCACTACTACTTTTGGCTCTGGTGCCTATCAACTCTCAACGACTGAAGGAGAAAAACTCTGAGAACCAATCAACGTTCTCCATCTGAAGAAATTCTACGCCTAAGGCATTCAATCTTTGCAAAATGTCCTGAAAAAATCTTAAAAATCTAAAAAAGTCCTGAAAAAAATGAACATCTTGGTGAAAACCTAGCAATGGGTGCCTTGGTGATTCACAAAAAAATTAAAAAATAGCAAAAGTACAAAAAAAATTGGAAAAAGGAAAAATACAAAAAAATGAGAAAAAGAAAAAAGTGCCTTGGTGAAAACCTGGAAACAGGTGCCTTGGTAGAAAAAATAGGATCTCTACCAAGATGGTGAAAACTTGGCAAACGAGTGCCACTTATTTCAAAATGCTCCATCTATCAGTGCAATCTTGGTCTTTCCCAGCTTTCAATCTTGCTTTAGTTTGTACATATTTTCTGATTTGTTTCCACATTCCTATTTTCAATGAGTCAATTTGTACACCGATCAGCTCAAGCGTCTGTATCCTATCAATGTTCAAACTTGGGGGAAATCAATGTCATATCCTATGGCCTCCAATGTATCTTAGACGTGTCATATCTAGTTAGAGTCCTTTGAAGCTTCATTTGAGTCAGTCAGTCTCGTCTCCAGAAAGGATTTTGCATCTACAACAACACAATCAAATAACCACAAACTAAAAACAATCTATGCTTTTACATGCTTTTATCTCCTTGTATGCTTACTGATTCACATTGAGATTTTTGCATATTATGTCCCTTCAAGCTCTTCGATGATGTCCTTTACAGGATTTAGAGAGTGATGATTGGAGGCATAATCTTTTATTTGTTTTCTGCTTGTATGTGAAAATCTAACAACTTTGGAAATTTTGGATTGAAATGGTGTCCATCTGTAAGAGCCTCTATCTCAAACTGGATGGCCATGAGTACCTCGACCATTGATACCCAGAAAATTCAAGGAAGTTTGATCTAACTATTGTCTTTTTGAGTGATTTCTTTCTCCTACTATGAAGCGCGATCTTACCTAAGGATGTGAATGATAAAGGGTCACTACGGGTAATTCACATTGGATTTAGGATGATCTCTTGACTGCTTGATGTGTTTTTTATGCAAGGCATATTCTGGTCATCACGACGTCTATGTTTTGATGCTTATACAAATTGCTATATCAAAATGGACATGATATTCAGGTCATCCTAGTGTTTGTACCTTGGTGCTTATATCTAATCCGACATTCGAAAAACAAAATCAATATTCATATGTCCATGGTTGTCTAGCCAGTGGGCATTGTATTCATTCTTGCGCATACAAATCAATATTCATATGTCTATAGTTTCATGACTAGTGGATGTTGTATTGATTTATCCAATTACCGAAAAGTTCAATGATGACAACAAATCGACACATGATCAGTGACTAGGTCCTAGGTCTTAGGTTTGCATTTCATTTTGCACTTTGCATGATCTCACAAATTGCTTGAACACTTAAATGATTCTTCAAAACCAAAAATGCTAAACATGACACAAGGACTGAGCATTGTATGAAGGTCCCTCCAACAAAACATCAAGTAGAATCCTTTTTCAGGATCAAAATCAAAATTTGAGATCGTTTATATTATTCACTACTTGCATAATCAACCTTCAATCATCATAGAAATCCAGAATTCAACTGAGTATCTTACATCAAACTATTGAAATTTCAACTTGGTCAACTATGGTCAACTCATGGATTAACCTAGTCAAACTTGGTCTCCAAGACCCTAAAAAATGTAGAACATGTTCTTGAACATGTACAACCACTTCTCAAATCAATTAACATGCTTCTAAACCATTCAACGCTGACTTTTCTTGTCAGATTTCAATTTTCATCCCGAAGGGGGCATGGTATTGCACATCATTCAAAGTCTGTAACTCAATTCTATCAATCAAATATTTCTCTCAGTAATCAAGACAACAACCACATCTAGTTGATTCATCTAAAGTCCTCGTCACTTGGGGAAAATCTATTGCAATTTGGTATCCTAAATCTATTTTGTAAACTGTATCAGCTTTTGTAAGTTTCAGTTCATTAGTGTCATTTCCTTGGTTCTTCATAACTAATGGGTTCAAGATGTGATACCAATATGATTCATACAAGGACATTCAGGTCTGGAATCGGTCACTCACTTCTTCACAATCATAAGGTTCAAAATCAAGCGTTTTGACACTTTTTCACAATCATTGGTTCATTGTTGCTATAGTTGACATTATCTTTGGTCACTCAGGACCTAAATCTTTCTCTCAGTAATCAAGACAACAACCACGTCTAGTTGTTGATTCATCTAAAGTCCTTATCACTTAGGGAAAATCTATTGCAATCTGGTATCCCAAATCTATTTTGTAAACTATATCAGCTTTCGTAACTTTCGGTTCATTAGTGTCATTTCCTTGGTTCTTCGTAACTGATGGGTTCAGGATGTGATACCAATATGATTCATGCAAGGACATTCAGATCTAGAATCGGTCACTCACTTCTTCACAATCATAAGGTTCAAAATCAGGCATTTTGGCACTTTTTCGCAATCATTGGTTTATTGTTGCTATAGTTGACATTATCTTTGGTCACTCAGGACCTAAATCTTAAATCTTGCATCTTTAAATCTTTAAATCAGTTTCTATCTCAGAATCGGTTAATCTTTCAATTCAGTTTCATACATATATATCAAACACAGACTATTCTTTGAACCACTACGCTTTGCACAGTGATTCAAAGAGGGGCAAAATGTAATACCCCAAAAATGGGCTATAGGTTCATTAACCTCCTACATCTTCAAATCAAACAAAATCAACATCAAAGTCCTAACCTAAGGCACATCTGCACATTATCGAATCCTAATTGATTATCCTAAATTCTGCATCAGGGAATATTCCTAGTAATATTCCTATTTATCCTAATTATCTTTAATTTAATAATTATTTGGTGATAAATTCTATTTATCCTAAAGTTTGATTAATTGAATATTTAGAATATTAATTAATTAGATTTAATACTGCCACTTAATTATTTAATTACATTTAATTAAATTATTCCTAAATTGTATTATTTAATTTTGACAATAAATCTAAAATCTCACGACTAATTGATTAAATTCTTATTTAATTAATTAATGTCAATTGTCAATATTTAATAATATAGTTTTAGAATAAAGTTTGATTTAATAATTGATTAAACCATAAATCAATTGTTTTAATTCAAAAATCAGTTAAGTTGAGAATAAATCACTTTATTTTTAATTAATTTATAATTAAATCATGCACAACCAGAAAAACAGGCAACTAGAAATTAACAATCAATTTTAAAATTGAAACTCAACATCTGATGATGAGTTGAAATTTTATCTAAAACTCTATTTTGAGTTAAACACTACTTTTGCATGATTTTTGTGAGTTAATTATCTCTGATTTCCTGATAACTCAAAAATCAACCTGAGTTTATCAAGAGTGATTTATGGCTTTTCTCCTACATCCTCAAAGCCCTGGATTTCTATAAAATCAAGGCTCAACTCTTCACAAAAAAGACTTCAAAATTGCATCCTCACTGTGGAAAATTTGTGACTGAAGAATCAATCTTTTGCGAATCAAGGCTATTGTGAGATTTTCATTTATTGTTTTGAGCATTCATAGTTTCATATCATAGATTTTTATATTCATTCATAGCATTTCTTAGACTAAATCTACATTCAATCTCAATTTCATACATTCTAGCTTAGACTCATACAGTTTCTCATTCTTATTGCATAGAAAATACAAAAATATAGATTAAATTTGCATTCATATAGTTTTTCAATTCTTTGCATTCAAATCCTTCATTTAGGTGTTGCATTGCCACTAATCTCAATTCCAATCTGAGAACATCATACTCGCACCTACTAGAAGGCAGTAAATCGCCTGGTTAGCATAGTTTCAATTACTTGCAGATTTCAGTTTTTGCTCACCTCTAATGTTTTACTGAAGTGTTGTGACTACATCTAGGTACAAAATTCACACACACAAGTGGCACTTCATAAAAAATATTTGTCCTCAAGATTGTCAAAAGTAATATTGATTTAGAACACACTATCTTTCATTAAATCGGGTGCTTGATGCATACAACTTTTGGGACAAGCTCCGAGAAACATAGAACACACTATCTTTCATCAAATCGGGCGCTTGATGCATACATAGATAATAATGCATATGATAATAACCAGGACTATTATCAAACCACAACAGGCTGATTTACAAGACTCAGACTCTACAGACATGCTATAAGATCGACAGTCTGATTTCTGATCTTCCTTCAGGAAGAGAGCATACTCTCTATGTCTTTCTTACCTAAAGACTATGCAGGACTATGCAAAACTAAGACACTCTAACTATCTCTGCTACTGACTCTTGAGCTCTCGAATTGTTATCCGAGGAAGTTATGATTTGCAAGTGAGGTCTGCATTCCTTATATAGGAGAGGAACCGACTTTTGGGTTGCAAAACATCTTACAAAGTTTTCAAATCCGTCCACAAGAATTGGACACGTAGCAGGGCATCTACTTTATTGAACCGACCTTATCTCGAACAAGAATCTCGCCAGGAATGAGATGAACAGTAATACGAGATAAGAACAAAGCATCTTTTTGACACGTGAAGGGTAACACGTAGGTCTTTAAAGGAAGAACCTTATCCTTCTTTTTACCATGGTGGGATCCATGCGTCCTTTTATTCCGAGAGGATAGTAACTCGTCTAAGTGACAACCCCACTTAGTAAGCATGCGATCTGGGAGAATGAGATTCCCAATCGACTTCAACATCATCATCTTCTTGCTCTGAGCTGTCAGCTTTATCTGCGAATCTTGATCCTTGCATAATGCGGTCGAACTTATCTTCAAGGGATTCTTCTTTCCATAGGATTCTTCTTTTACATCGAACAAAAGCTTTTTCAGTGTGTGGCTCTGACAAAGTCTGGAAACTACAAAACATCCAAACAGGAATCCTTTCTAAAGCAAAGGAATGAATATCACGCAACTGCATAGAATCAACTTGTTGCTGCTGTGGACCAAAAATATCAAACACATATCTGTTTATAGGATTAGTAGCATAAGACCAAAATTTAATCTTAAACAGATAACCATAGTTAGAATCCATAGGCATTAGATCATGGCAGTGTGGAAATACTCCTCGGAAGAAATCACAAAAAGGATTTTCTCTTTGTAACCAAGATGTCTGATCAGGGATGTGTGTACTGCTAAGGATATTGATCGGCCACTCAAATGATGTAGCACTGGTAACTGAATGGTGCAAATGGCTTTGAATCTCAGGGTCACTGGGATGACAAGCTTCTCGCTGAATCAATGAATCTGTCAGAAGATTTCTACCAGCAGAGAAATGACGATCTCTGAGACAAACATAAATATCCTTGGAAACATCCAAACTGTTAGTATTCCAATCAACATGACTGATGAAGTTAAATTCTTCAGTTCTTTGACAAATCATGTTGACATGATGAACATTTCTATTCTGTTCATTCCTTATCTAATCATTATTAAACTCATTCAAGAGAACTCTGTATCTATCATCTTCATGTCCATCAAAAATATGATCAACATTATTCCATAAGTGTATCAAGATATTACCTTGCATATGTTCAAGATCTGTATGAAGATTCGGCTGAAACACTGGATTATCAGGGACTTGAACGGACAAACTATTCACATGCCTTTCATGCTGAGCAATCAACCTTTCACCAATTTGTTCTTCTCTCTGAAGAATTCTGTATCTTCTCATCCAATCATTCCAATCACCAGGTTCATTATCAAGAACAATTTCAATGTTAGACCTGATATCTTGTTGACTGTCTAAAACAGTAGATCTAAGATTGGGATGGATAACTCTAGGCTCATTATCTTCATTAATACTGTTCTGAGAAAGAGAATTAACAGTATGAGAATAACAACCTTCACGACTAAGGAAGTCAGCTAAGACATTCTTAGTACCTTCAATGTGCTCAGTATCAAAATCAAAAGTATCAAGAAACTGTGCCCATCTAAGCAATCTTGCTCTAACAACTTTGTTTTTAGATTCCTTCTTAAAGAAACCGGGCAAGTTCTGTAAATCACTTCTTAACAAGAATTTCTGATCACCAATAAATAACTGAAATTTCTCAAAACCATGAACTACAGCTAAAAGTTCTTTATGAGTACTGTGGTAGTTTATTTCAGATCCTTTAAAAGATCCTGATTCATACCTGACAATTTCTTCTCTATCCTTACCATTATGTTCAGAAACTTCAAGCAAAACAGCACCCCAAGCAGAATGACTAGCATCTATTTGTACTATTTTCTTACCTTTACCAGGTAACTTTAAGGGTGGCAGTTCTTGACATTGTTGCTTGATCTTAGAAATTGCATTGTTATGAACATCTGACCATGGAGGAGAGTTCTTCTTCAGAAGCTTGTTCAACTCTTTTCGAGCTTCTGCTATATTCTGAAAATAACCTGCGACATAATTAACCATGCCGAGAAATCTTTGCAAACTCTTTTTGTCAGTAACCTCAATCTTCTGAATATTTCTTAACAAATGATCTTGAGGATATATTTTACCATTGGGCTCAATCTTGGTGCCAATAAATATTAAACTTTCAGAACACCAACTCAACTTTGTAGGATTGAGACACAAACCATTAGATTGACAAATAGAGAGGAACTTTTTCAAGTGTTCCATATGGGACTTATGATCTTGACTGAAAATCAATATATCATCAATGTATGGTTGGATAAATTTAGCATAAGGAGCAAATATTGAATCCATACATTTCTGAAAAATAGAGGGAGCAGTCTTAATACCAAATGGTAAAACACACCATTCAAACAGACCTTGTGGAACAGAGAACGCTGTCTTGTATCTGTCTGTTTCTGAAACTGCAATTTGCCAAAACCCTTTAGTCAAGTCAAACTTTGAAAACACATTACAACCTTGAATTCGCTGCCAGATGTAATCTTTGCTAGGCAGGGGATGTCTATTATCTTCTAAACAGACATTCAAAGGCTTGTAATTCACAACTAAC
Source organism: Chamaecyparis obtusa (assembly GCA_027943335.1). Taxonomy (NCBI): domain Eukaryota; kingdom Viridiplantae; phylum Streptophyta; class Pinopsida; order Cupressales; family Cupressaceae; genus Chamaecyparis; species Chamaecyparis obtusa. Next base: position 189,331 of record BSBK01007259.1, read on the forward strand.
CTTTTTTCTTCTAATTCATTTCCATTCTCGTCTTTCTTTGGAACATACATTGCATGATAAGAAAATGGACTGTTACTAGGTCGAATTATACCTTTTTCAAGTAGATCTGTAATCTCCTTTTCACAGAGCTCCTGTTCTGCTCTTGACAAAATATAGTAGTTAGCTTTGCACTTAGGTGTAATCTCAATACCACTGAGATCTTTTTTCAAAGGAAAGGTGCAAACAAACTTTCTGGAATATTTATTCAAATCTTTTGTCAAAACAGTATCAGTAAAATCTTTCTGAATTTGCTCTAATTCCCCCCGGGTGAAAAGAGACTGGTTGACAAACCAGACACGGGAACCAGGAAGAACAACTTTTGCAGGAGTTGGTAAAGACAACTTCGGAGAATAGATCCTGTGTTCATTAATTTGGGGAACTGACCCAAATGAAAAACTTATATGAGAACCTGCAACACCAACTGTGTAAGGACTCCATTGCTGTAAGGTTTCGCTACCTATAATACAGTCATACAGTTTGACAGGATACTGTAGAAATGTGGCTGTATAGGTATTAGAGGGAAACTGAATAGGGACTACAGCTTGAAAATGGATAGGGTTGTCCTTATGACTTACGGAGTGGATAGTGGTTGCAGTAGATTTCCAACAATCTCGAGGAAAACATGCAGAACGGGCAATGTTACAATCAGCTCCAGAATCAAGTAAAGCACACAATGTGTAGGGCTTTAAACCAGGTAATTTAATAGTCAATAGAAAAGCAGGACAAGGGTTAGACATACCCTTCAGATAGGCAAAGGCTTGCTTTGGATCAGCTGCTTCTTCTTCTGTAACTGGTTGGGCTGATTCATCTGTATTTGATTTATCAAATAGGTACTCCTCAAGAGGATTAATTGCTGCACGAGAAAGTTCAGCAATTTCTTTTTGCACACTGGCAATTTCTTTTATCACATCAGTTCTCACAGTATACAAGAATGCGAGACGATCTTGTAACCATATGTGCCGAGAACTTTTCTGGAATGCTCTTTGAGCAACAGGATTAACAACATAGCCATGAGAAGAACTTGAACTTGGCTTTTCCTGTGAAAGAGACATCTTTTCAAAACACATTTGATCAGATACTTCAGACAACTCAGGATTATCTTCAAATAACTTAGCTATATCTGAATCTATCTTTTTCAAATCATTCATCAACTTTTCATGTTGATGAGGAGTCAAAAACTGATTTCTCTTCTGAGTTAATTCATTCTGTTTTAACATAAGCTGTTGAAGCTTCTCAGAAGGACTTGGTTTCAACCAATCTGGTTGCATCTGAGTTAAAGACTGACCTCTCAGTCTTCCTTGTTCATAGAGGGGTTGACCTCTACCAAAACCAGATCTAAACATATTGCAGAAGAACATATTACAGAAATAAGAGATTTCTGAATCTGAACCTGAACCTGATGAAGATGCAGCAGAGTGAAAATCTAACTCTGAATCTATTTCTTGTTGATGGACATTAAACACTTGATTGTCCATATCTTCATCATCACTTTCTATATCAGTTATACTGATATCATCTGAATCTGAATTTTCAAAAACAACTGTCAAAGGAAGAGAATCAAGGTTACCATGAGTTAACCTTCTAACTCGTTTAGACTTTTTATTCTTTTCCTTATCAGGACACTTATTTGCAAAATGAGGACCTTTGCAAATATAACAGATAGGAGTAAAATTCTTTTTCCTAACCTTTCTCTGATTTCTCAAAAAGACTTTCTTCTTTCGGAAAGGTTTAGAATACTTACTATATGCCTTCTTATCATAATGCTTAAACTTTTTCTTCTTAAACTTGTGTGATTTGTTGTGCTGCAAACAACCATAATTAGAATTACATTTACACAAGTCTGTCTTAAGATAAGGCATAACTTCTTTCTTCTTCTTCCTATTGATTCTTTCTGTACAGAGATCACTGTTAATCTCCTTGATAAACTGAACCAATTGAGGAAAAGTAACATCACTGATAGTCATATCAGGAGTTTCAAGAATACTTTTTAAAATCTTTTCCCTGTAATAAGATTGCATCTGGTAGGGAAAACCTTCTAGGAATGTATTGTACATCCACTGGTTATTGTTGGTTTGACCAGAGAGATAAAAATTAGTGTACTATTCAGAACAGTAGGCGTCAAGTTGCTTCATGTCACAGAGACGATTTTCAACAAATCTCTTGTGAGCTGCTCTCTTTTCATTATCATACTGACCAACAAACATTCTATACAAAGAACTACAAACATCATTCACACCTTGATGGATTAGATCATCTTTATACTCTGGCTTCAGAGTATCCCATGCAGTTCTGGCTATACCAGTCAAAGCATTTAAAGCTTTTCTTAATGCTTGCTCTTGGGTTAAATTCTGAGAATGAATAGCATTATCAACCCATGTTCTAAAAGCATCAACTGTGGCTTTATTTTTCAGAGGATCAAAATCATCAAAATTAATCAAAGGTGGAACTGTTTCTGAAAACACCTGAAGAGGTTCATGCTGTTGTTGCATCATATTCACAAATTTCCATGTTCCTGTGACAGGGTCAAATTCTTCTAACTTAGGCTTTGGAGTATGGAGAACTAAGCCTTTATCTTTCAACTGACTTTTCAGTCGAGCAACATCATAAGAAGAATCAGGAAAATTACAGGTAGTGGAAGATTTGGATTGGGTAGTTGAATCAAAAACTTGTTCAACTTTGGAAACAACACTAGGAATTATCTGGGAAATTCCATGGCTATCGGCTAACTGCTGACTACGGATCTGAGTAGTAGTCTGTTCAATCTTGGCAGTAGTCTGGGTGACTATTTGAATCTGAGAAATTGGAATAGATGGGTTATTGGCCCACCACGCTTCAGCAGTCTGCTTAAAAGCAGCATAGTCACGCTTAAGAATATTCAAATCACTAGCCATAGAAGTATTAACAACATTATTGAGCTTAGACTCAATAGAATGTAAACTTGCAAGAATATTGTGGAAATTGGCATTGACACTGGCTTCAGTTTTCTGACGGTTCAATTCAGCTTGCAGGGCTTTCTGGTGCATGTCGGCTTGTAGGACCAAAGCTTTTCGGATACACAGATTAGCATAATTTAACATTTTGGTCTGTGTAGTGGCTTCAGGCTGTCCTGAGGCAATTACATGATGAGGCCAGAATGGGATAGCAAACTTATCATCATTCAGCAAAAAGTCATGTAAAGGAGGAACAATAGGTTCAACAAAATTAGCTTCGGTAAAGCTGGTTTTATTACCAGACATCAACATATGCACATGGAAAACTGGTTTAACAAAAGAACAGTGAATGCATTGCATACTTCCATCATCTAGTTCGGTAAACTGAGGATGAGGACACTGAGGAAGTTGCTGTGTCAAGGGATTAGTCACAAAGGGACGTTCATCAAAAGACAAATTAGAGATGGTACAAAATAAAGATCCATGAGGATTAGGAATAGCATCAGGATGATAGCAAGAATGCAAAGGCTTGCGCTGTAACAAAGTAGATCCTGATCTTTGTAAAGGATGATCTTTATAATTGAAACTGGAATTCACACTGGAAGAGCTAGATGCAGACAAATGCTCAGAGGCAAATGAAATACGAGCTTCAGTAGGGGTTTCATGAACTTTGGAAATAACAGTAAGGTTCTTGGGAGAATCTAACTGTTTTAAAGCTCTTACATCTACAATCCATTCTTTAGGAACTTTGATCTCGGATAGATTGACCATTTTTGGAACAGTGAGCTGTGCTCCTTTAGTATCTGTTTGCCATAACAGAGAATACCTAACTTGGGATTTATCACTTCTTGGATCCTTCACAATAGGAATAGTTGTGTTAAACAACCTACCATACAAGGCAAAGAACAAAGCATGTGTTCTAGATCCAGGCTTCATGTTTAGGTACTGAGTTCCAAATTGAAACATTAAAATCTTATCAAGATGGTCATCTAATAGACTTATAGCAAAGTTCGGGACAACATCAAATGCTGTGGCTCCAGCAGCCATAGGTGCAGAAATACCTCCCATTATCATATCAGAATAATTGTTATGACGAGCATCAAGAAGAGTCATTAAGGCAGTAGCAGGAATGCCTTTTCTATACAAAGGTTCTATACCACAAATGATATGACCTATATGCAAATACTTATAACCATTTTTTTGCTTGGCTTGTTTCACCAAATTTTGAATCTCCTTATTACTTAAGAGATTAATGAAACTATGAGGCTTATCACAATTAACAACTACTTGCATCTCTATCAACTTACAGATAGCTTTAGACTTATAAGACAGAAATCCTAAATCACCATATATCTCTTGCCATTTCTTTTTAGGAAGTTTAAATCTTTCACTAGGTAATTCTAAATAATTACTATCAGACTTAAAAGGATTATCTATATTGACATTTTGAACCTGATCAAAAACAGAGCTGAGACTTACCAGTTCTTCTTCTCCAGTATTGATATCGTTCGTAGTTGTCTGGGATTCAGTCATCTTGGTTCGTTCTGTTACTCGGGATTATAGTAGTGCTACCTTCCCTGCCTCTAAACACGGCTTAACACGCCTTCAACAACGAGGACTTACTTCACACAGAATCCAACCAGAACACCAAAGATTCAAGAATCGAGATCCAGACAAAAGAACACAATACTTTTAAATGGAACTGTAAGAGAAGCAAAGTTTTTGAAACAAGGTATGCAAACTAAAATGAATGCTTATATATCACAACCATGCTCTGATACCAACTTTTGGGACAAGCTCCGAGAAACATAGAACACACTATCTTTCATTAAATCGGGCGCTTGATGCATACAACTTTTGGGACAAGCTCCGAGAAACATAGAAACATATACATGATTCACACCATTTGAATTGGTCTATGGAACAATTTTTTTTCCTCCCATAGAATTTGAACACAAATATTAAGGACAACTTTGGAGCTTGGCATAAACATACCATACTCATAAAGGTAGAGGATACTACAATTGAATGAACTGGATGAACCAAGGAAAGCTACAATGAAAATACATAAATGTATTCAATCCAAGAGGATGAGATGGTATGATCACAATATTAAATCTAAAACTTCCAAGTATATGATTGGGAACTTATTTTTATTCTCGATTCAAGAATCACCAAGGAAAATCTCAAATCGATTGGATGGGACCATACAAAATAGCTAAAGTTTTTCCCAATAGTTTTGTGTAGTTGTAGACTATAGATCTAATTAAATTTTTATTATTGGTCAATGGACATTGGCTCTAACTTTACAAGACACCAATATTTTGTGATTATTTTTTGCATAGTATTTTTCAGAGACATTTTCTAATATTACAACTTCTCAAAAGGAGGTTGCAAATGCTCATGCTTAAAATAGCTTAATTATGATGTAAATAAGTTTCCTTTAGAAGGAAACACTAGTTGGTAATAAAACAATTAACATTTACTACAAATCCTAACAAAGGGCCTTGTCAAAGTCAATCACCTGGGACCTAGCTGAATATTTTAATAGCAGAGATCAACATCCACATCAAATGAACAGTGACATGTGGGCATCTACAAATCCTTATGAGCGTTCTAGATCACACAAATTTTGGGTTGCTTATTTTTAGTGAATAATTTTTTTCTTTCTTTTGAAACCTTGATAATTGATTGACTCCTAACCCAATCCAGAGGAAAATCTATCACTATCAATTGATTTAGTCACTCACGACTATACTCTCTACATCAAAGGTGCATCTACCTTCTAAAATGATTAAAATTTTAACTCCTTTATTTCAAAAGAATGATTTGCAAGGGATACTTTTAACCAAAAAGTACTAAAGGAAAATAACATTCCATTATAAGCTTATAAATGAATATTATAGATTATCATAAAATTCAATCAACTACAAGACAAATGACTTAAAATTGATGAAAACTATTCTTGTGATTGATTATAAGATTGGACATCACATGAAAAATTACTGAAAAACACTTAGTAGCATACACACATATCATGTAACATGTAATCCAATTCCAATTGAAATCAAACATACATGCTTAATCCAACCAACTGATCAGATAAATACCACAATATGATATATAAACTGACTGATATTATATTCATATGATATGAAGTCTTAATAGTACTTAGAAAATAAATATACTGAAAAAATAGTTCACAATATAGAGATATCTTTTCAAATGATCGGAGAATCGACCCTAACTGAGTTGTGCAAATTAAAATATATAGCCATACAAGGCCCATTCAATTTTAAAAACTAACTCCTCTAAAGCCTATTAAAACCCTTTCTTCCCAACCACTAAATCAAGACAAAGCAAAATTAAAAAGAAGTATTTACAGGCACGATCTATTCAGCATCTAGGTTGGTAATATTTTCAAGTTGATTAGGGACATGCACAGTCTCACGTGTGGGACTCCATTCCTTACAAGCAACTAAAAAATCAGCAATAACCTATCGATTGGGCATTTTAATTGCTCCTATATGTTGCTTCAATATTTTCTTACCATTATGAACCTGCTCCAATTTACTCTTTCGTACATTCAGATGCTCATGACCAATTATTAGCATGGAGTCTACTCGAGAAATAGTTGATCAATCTTTTATCGCCATGTCCTTGGTCACTTTCAGGGCACATATTTTGTTTCTGAATGTTGCAATAACCTGACCTGCCTTCCTATTTGGGTCTTCTTCATTCCCCATTAATTTAACATCAATGCATTTGACATCATTGTTGATGATTTCATTAAGGCAATTGAGCTCTTTTAGAAGCCCTAATGACTAATGTATTCCTTGTTCAATAATTTCATTCCTTAATTCTATGTTCACCTTGGCTATGAACAATGAACTTCCATCAAATCTTGGTATTAATTTCTATGCAAAGAACTTAGCTATATTGTAGGTGTGTACTTCTTATATATTAGCAATCTAATCATTCCATTTGTCTCTTTCATCCATCTAGGGGACAATATCCTTTTCCAACTCATTGGAGACTATAATAGTCTTATGATGAGTTTTATCAAGGCTTGTAACATAATCCACCCCCTATTTGGCAACTTTGTCTATCCAATCTGAGACTTCTTGTGACACTATCTTGTATCTCTACACCTAGTCCAAAAACTTCTAGCTTGAGGGGGACTTTACATCGACTATGGGAGATGCCTATGTTAATGCTAAAGGTCTAGGATTTTGCAGTGCATGAATGTAATCAGCCATCAACTTCAAAGACTACTTAAGAACTTTCTTATCTTGCCAATCTTTCCAGAGGTTATTTGACTAATTTTATTATCACTTGACTAAAAACCTTCATATCAATAGCTCTAGTCACTTGACCAAGCTCAACCTTTTCAACCTTGAAGTCTTTTTGAGAGACTTCACCACTAATTTTGTCCGTAGAAGGCTTGAAAACTGTTAATATGATTTAGAAAAATAGAGAAGGGGGGTGAAACAGTTGTTCTCAAGTCCAGATGTATAAAAAAAACTTTAAAACTCTTCAACAAATTAGATCTAATAACCAACAGCTACTCGGTCATTACTGATTGCATAATAGAAACATATAATAGTGTAGTCCACTTATCCAATAGCATCTAACTTGTAAAACACAGAAATGTTCAAACCAAAACATTCACACAAGTATCAACACTAGGATTTACAGTGGAAACCCAATTTGGGAAAAACCACTTTGTAACATGTTACTATTATGTTCACTCTTCTGAAGTGAGCTCGGTGAAAAGCCAACCCTGTCAAAGGTTATAAACACACTGTCAAGTGTGACCCAGTTAAAGGATTTAAACCACTCTGTTAAAAGTGTGCCTTGTTATAGGACTTATATACACTCCATTAGAATGCAACCTTGTTCAAAGGATTTATACCTATGACTGTTAGGTCAACCTCTATTAAAAGGATTTTGATTGATACAATGGTTAGAAAGTAGTAGTAGTATTGATCTGAAAAACATACAACTCACTTTGCAAATATCAGATCCAATTTCGTACACATATGTTGGCTTACTGACTATGAACCTTTACCATCTCCATCACTAGTCTACTTGAAACTCTCTTCAAGCAATCACAACACTTCTCCTTCAACCTTCTCTACTTAGACAATCAATAACATCAACAATACTTCCAGCATCCTCTTTCTTTCAACCTCAACTTAGGTTTCCTTAATACTTCCCCCATTAGGTCAATACATCTTTTGTTGCTTAATCTCCTTCATAGATCTTAGGGTTAGGTCAGATTCATTGAATCCTTCCTACTTTATGTTCTTTGGCTATCCTTTTAGAAATATCTCAAATCTCTTAATAGATTTACAATAAAATGTTTTACAGTGCATTAAATGCTTTCATACAATTAATAAATAAAGTCAACATGTTTTACATAATCCAATAATTCAATGATGTCAACTAGAAATCTGAATTCTCCCACAAATGTAAAATATTGATGCTTGGTCAATATTGTGTTCAACTCCTCGGTCTTCATTAGAAAGCTCGGTCACCTCAAAAACTATTTCCTCGGCTAATACTATCTTCCTCAATAATTAATTGATGTTCGGTCAACATTGAATTTACTCGGCATATACTAGCTCGATTGACACTAACATCACTCAGCTTAAACTAGATTTCTTCACTTTTGATTAGTTAAGCCTACCAGTTTAGTCTTCATTCTTACTTAGATAAACAATGCATTGTCTTATCATTGTGCCACATAATCAAGTACTCATTGAAGTATCAAGATAACTCAACCTTTCCTTAGGTGCTATTGTTACCAACCTTGCCTTTCTCCTTAGCAAAAATCAAATAGATATACTACTTTCTTAAATAGCAACAGTCTTACCAGTTAAGGTTTGACATCAATGACAATACAACAATTGCTTCAATTGCAGTTTCCAAAAATCTCCCTCCTTGGCATTAATGGCAACACCATATGAATATCACATGAATTACCAACCAATCCAAAAATTATCTGTCCATCATAAATATTTATAATATCCTTAGCTTCATTCTAATACAGAATCAATTAGCCATGCTTGTATGACCATCCACTGAATTTCTCCCTCTTACTTGATCTTCCATGAAAATTTCATTCTATGTATTCATCTGTGATCATCTCCCTCTTTGACAAAAATGCCAAAGCAACAACTAAAACATACATCCTGCAGATGTAGATATCATCTTTTCAGTTCAGTAATAGTATTTTTCCCTCTGTCATCTTTTCTTATGACTAATTCTTGTCTTTGCTATACTTTTCACAACTCTAGGCTGATCCTAAAGTGTGACCTATCTCTGCATCAACTTGTTAGATACTCTTTGCAACACATTTGATGCAGTGCTCCTAGCTTGACTAGGCAGCCTCAATTAGGGGAAGGACCCCTAATTAACTTCTCAGATATTCATGAGCTTCTTTAGGTAAAGCCTTAGTGAATATGTTTGCTACTTGTTCCTTTGTATTCACATATTCCATTCGGACCTCTTTATCTTGTACCAGTTCTATCAAGTAATGATACTTGATGGAAATGTGTTTGGTCTTTGTTTGCATCACTAGATTCTTAGATATGTTGATAGCACTTGTGTTGTCACATAAAATGACAACTGGTTCAGTGATTTCTTCTTTCATGCCTACCAACAATTGCTTTATCCATATCAAATTTGAACAGTTCACAGCTTCAACCACATACCACTTAAAAAATTGAAAAGCATCAGATTTTTCCTTTAAGAACATTACATGCATCATTCTGGTATAATCATCAACAAATAGGATAAAATATCTAGCACCACAATAGCTTTGTACACCCATCGGTCCACAAAGGTCAGTATGAACCAAATCTAAGGTATTCTCAGAAGTAAAATTTTTGCTCTTGAAACTAGACTTTGTCATCTTACCCAACTGACATATTTTGCACATTACATTCTTAGGTTTCTTCAATCTAGGTAGACCTCTCACTTTCTTTTTCTTACTAATTTCTACCAGATTATCAAAGTTAACATGACATAGCCGCTTATGCCATAACCAAATATCATCAAGTTGTGCAATCATACATGTTTCTTTAGATAGGTCTAGATAGAACAAATTACCTCTTATCTTTTCTCCACTTCCAATCAATTCACCAGTGGCATCAAATATTTTGGCCTCTTTATGATGAAATTCCACTCGGTAGCCAGTGCTATTAAGCTATGCAATACTCAACACATTATAGTTAAGACCCTCAACCCAATAAGCATTTTCACAAGTGATCTTATCAGTCAACTTAATCAATCATTTTCCTCTAACATGACATGGTGCATCATTACCAAATTTCACACTCCTACCTTTATAATGATCTAAGGTATCAAACTTACTCTTGTCACTAGTCATATGATGTGAACAACCACTGTCAATAATCCATTTATCATTTTTGTTCACATAAGATATCAATGTAGTTTTCTCATCCTCATCAGATTCATCTTTCATTGCAACATAGACAACCTCAATTTCAAAATCATCACTATCAGTGTCAGTCTCTTCATTGGCAATATAGCAGGATTTCTTACCTTTTCCTTTCTAGTCCTTGTATCTTCGGTAACCTTTATCTTCTCTTTTGTCTTTATGCTTTTTATCTCTTTCTTCATCCTTATCATCTCTATCAGGACATCTAGCAGCTATACAACCAATTTTATTACATGAAAAACATATAATAGGGAGTTTACCTTTGTACTTTCCTTTTCCCCTTTTCAGTCTTCTAGCCATAAGAGCTTCTAGATCCTCAAGTTCTTCATCAGATGTGTCAATGTCACTTTCACTTTCACTTTCATTGATGCATCTTTCTTTTTCCTTCTTTGACTTACTCAGAACCATTTGTGACTTAAAATAAGATTCAACATTACCAATAATGAAGTTATCATAGTTATAAAGTTCAAAAGCAGTAAGCTTACCAACCAAACTTTCCAAAGTAAGAGCATTTTTAGGGTTACATCTAGATTCTTGAATTGCTAAAATTTTGATGGCATAGATAGGACACAAAGTTCTCAATACTTTTCTTATTATAGTTTCATCATCAATAGTTCCATTTGCTCCTCTAATAGCATTTACAACTTCTTTTATTCTACCACAATATTGTGCAATATTCTCACCTTCTTGCATTCTCATTTCATCAAATTTACCTCTTAGGCTCTCTGCTTTTTCTCTCAACACATTTATGTCACCGCCATAAATGTTTGCAAGGGTGTCCCACATTTTCTTTGCATTACTGCAATCTTTGATGTCTTCAAATTCTGGATAACTTAGGACAGATGCAACCTCCAACATTTCTTGGTTGTGCTCTTGTTTAGCTTTCATTTCCTTAGTAGTCAGAGGTGCAATAGATGTGACATAATCATGCTCAACATAATACTTTGTAGAATCACCAATACCAGCCAGATGTAGCTTCATCAAGCTTTTCCATGTAGGGAAGTTCTCCTTATTCAGCTTTGGTACTTCCTTCTTATACATCCTGATCATTTGCTTCAAGTACCTTCAAACTTGTTCTCTGTAAGCACTGACTGCGCTGATAACAATTGTTAATATGATTTAGAACAATAGAGAGGGGGGCTGAATCGATTGTTCTTAGGTCCAGATGTATAAAACAAACTTTAAAACTCTTCAACAAATCAGATCTAATAACCAACAGCTACTCTGTCATTACTAATTGCATAAAAAAAATATATAACAGTGCAGTCTACTTATCCAATAGCATCTAACTTGTAAAACATAGAAATTGTCAAACCAAAACATTCACACAAGTATCAACACCAGGATTTATAGTGGAAACCCAATTTGGGAAAAACCACTTTGTAACATGTTACTATTATGTTCACTCTTTTGAAGTGAGCTCGATGAAAAGCCAACCTTGTCAAAGGTTATAAACACACTGTCAGGTGTGACCTAGTTAAAGGAATTAAACCACTATTAAAAGTGTGCCTTGTTATAGGACTTACATACACTCCATTAGAATGAAACCTTGTTCAAAGGATTTATACCTATGATTGTTAGGTCAACCTCTGTTAAAATGATTTTGATTGATACAATGGTTAGAAAGTAGTAGTAGTATTGATCTAAAAAACATACAACTCACTTTGCAAATATCAGATCCAATTCCATACACATATGCTGGCTTACTGACTGTGAACCTTTACCATCTCCATCATTGATCTGCTCAGAACTCTCTTCAAGCAATCACAACACTTCTCCTTCAGCATTCTCTGCTTAGGCAATCAATAACATCAACAATACTTCCAGCATCCTCTTTCTTTCAACCTCAACTTAGGTTTCCTTAATACTTCCTCCATTAGGTCAATACATCTTTTGCTGCTTAATCTCCTTTGTAGATCTTAGGGTTAGGTCAGATTCATCGAATCCTTCCTCCTTTATGTTCTTTGGCTATCCTTCTAGAAATATCTCAAATCTCTTAATAGATTTACAATAAAATGTTTTACAATGCATTAAATGCTTTCATACAATCAATAAATAAAGTCAACACATTTTACATAATCCAATAATTCAATGATGTTGGCTGGAAATTTGAATTCTCCCACAAATGTAAAATATTGACGCTTGGCCAATATTGTGTTCAACTCCTCGGTCTTCATTAGAAAGCTCGGTCACCTCAAAAACTATTTCCTTGGCTAATACTATCTTCCTCGACAATTAACTGACGTTTGGTCAACACTGAATTTACTCGGCATATACTAGCTCGGTCGACACTAACATCACTCGGCTTAAACTAGATTTCTTCACTTTTTCTCGATTAAGCCTACCAGTTTAGTCTTCATTCTTACTTAGATAAACAATACATTGTCTTATCATTGTGCCACATAATCAAGTACTCATTGAAGTATCAAGATAACTCAACCTTTCCTTAGGTGCTATTGTTACCAACCTTGCCTTTCCCCTTAGCAACAATCAAATAGATATAGTACTTTCTTAAATAGCAATAGTCTTACCAGCTAAGGTTTGACATTAATGACAATACAAAAATTACTTCAATTGCAGTTTCCAATAGAAACATTAATGATATAGTGCCATGTCACTTCATCTACTTCCATGAGAGCCTCAAATTTTGGTTTCTTAGTCTTAGGTTTCTTTCCCAGGTATTTTCTTACCATCTCTTCTACTAAAACTATCACAGGAACAATACTACACTTTTTGCTTATAGAAATTTCCAACCATTTTGGGGCGTTCGAACTACCTTTGCTTAGAGGAGTCTGAAAATTGGAAAGGATGTCAAGTTCTATTGATTCTTGAACATTTGAGTCAAGATCAATTCATTTCTCTCTTGTTGGGATGCAACATAATTGTCCATGCTTAGGTTCTTCACGAGCTCACTTACACTATCCACCAGATCAAGATCACCTATAATAGCAAAATCTTTGGTTATTTGGTTCTTTCTCTTGCTCCTTGAGCGAGTTACCTAAAGTGTAGGTTGAATTTGAACTATGCTTTGCTCCTATATTGAGTGTTCAGCTTCCTCAATTGATTTACCTACATATGAACATTTGACAATTTCATCAGTATAGTTTAAGGATGGTTCTAGGTTTGATGTTATCAGCTATTACTAGCGTTCTCTTTCGACATCCTTTGATTTTTCTACTCTTTTCTCTTTAAGCCACTTTTATGTACTCTAGGTCACGCTTAGGGTTATAATTTTTATATCATCTTCCTATTTTTTACCCCATTCAATTTCAAAAATAGGCATAACCTCAGCCAATTCCTAGTATTTGGGATTCAACACCTCTCCCTCTTCTTCGTCCTCAATATCATTGATATCTATAGGTAACCTGAGGGTAACAATTTTCTTTAATTTAAACCTAGACCATAACCTCTTTTTGACCTTGAGGTCATCTTCGCAGTCAGCCCATAAATCTTCCAACTGTGGCTCATGTCTAAAATTCACTTGTATTCTGAAATGATTCTCAACAAAACCTTTACAATCAAATTTAATCCTAGCTTGATAAGACCTTGGGTTCATTACTTTCAACTTAGGTTCTAGATTAAGTATACCTTGAACTAGTTTACAACGGTAATGGCCAAGCTCTACCGAAAACACTGAGGCAACCCCTTTCTTTGATTTAAACTTTTTCTCCACTTGGGACAACTGCCTACATACTTCAACCAAAACAAATTTGTCCAAACAATACCTAGATAACTTTAATGGCTCTCCATCAAACCCTCCCACCTGAAGGTAAGTGAATCTAGGGAACTGTATATATTAACTCCCATAGATTAATATTAGTTGAATGGCTTCTTTGGATAACCTATGATTTTTCTTCCCTTCCAACTCGAAGACTATTCAGGCAAAGAAAAAATCTTGAGTCCTTCTGAAATGTTATGGACTCCTCTTTTTTTGTAGGACATAGTGGTATTCATATATTCTCATATATTCTTCCCAAGGTTCATGTGGCAAGCCCTCGTATTCTCTGCAACAAGCCAACATATAGAAAATGTATGATGTCATATAGAAATTAGTTACCCCTACAACTTGAGAGAGCTCCTCGTGTAGTTTTTCAGTTATTACTTCAGACCAGTCAACATACTCATTTTTGCCAAGCACAACTTGGATGAAAAAATATATCCAGTCCTCCCACAAGATAACATGTGGATTGTTAGAATAACTGAGAGGGGGGTGAATCAATTATCCACAGTCCTAGTCACAAAATGTATATCCAAAAACAATTTACTAAAATAGTATTATGTCTGTGTTTTTACCGATTACTAGTTAATAACATATAATGATTACCGATAAAATCCAATATGCAACATACAAAGTATGAATCAAACAATCATCACAATCAACACATAACACAAGAGATTTAACATGGAAACCCTGTGCAGGGAAAAACCACCTGGGACCGACAACCCAAAAATTGTTCACTCTTCTGAAGTGAGGTCGGTGAAGACCCAACTTTGTTAAAGGTTACAAACACACTATGAGGTGTGACCTTGTTAGAGGGGATTTTAGACCAAATGTTATCATCCAACCAGCATTCACTATGGGGTTGACAAGATAACAAATGTACACTCTATGAATGACATTACAAGACTTTCTAGTCCACTCTGTTAAGACATTTCTCTATTTACAATGGTTAAAATGTAACAAAAATTGATCTGATTACAACACAACTTCAATTGAAGATTATCAGATCTATGTTAAGCTCATTCAAATCCTATGATCAATATTTCAATTCTATTTCAATCAATATTCAGTAACTTATTGTCGCTTGATAATAGCTTTCTGACGCTCGGTAATCTCTGCAGTTCATTTCTCCTTAACTAGTCTGATCAGGAATGCATGAAGCTTGTTCACATGATATCTTCGGTAGTCTCCTTCTTTCATCATGATTTCATCATGAAATCCTAGTCTCTTAAATGGACGAGTAAACCGTTTTAATTCCATCCATCAGATTTTGCCACTTAATCTCCTTTGTTGATTTTGTCACTTAAACCTTCCTCGGTTGATGTGTCAGTAACACATTTTGTTTCAATCCATTAGATCTTCTTCAAATTATGTTAGTTGTCGATCTTCATAACAAACATTATCTTCATCTCTAATTTCAAGGTACTTTACAGCTCATCAACTTCCATCAGCTAAACTAGTCATTTAGTTCTTTTCTTCTGCTTGGTTAACAAAGAAATGTGTCGGTGAACACAAGCTCCATTTATACTATGATCGATATACACTACACTGCATCGGTGTATACTGAAATGGTTCCTTAACCGACAACACTACCTTGTGCATTTTTCTCTATCCTTCATCATAGATGAATGCAACATAATCAAGTCAATAACATAAGGTCATAGACTCATTCATAAGTTACCCAATGTGTTCCTTATCCTTATCTGTCATATCCATCTTCCTCATGTAGATATATTATGTTCGTCATCTCGTTTCTTCTTCTACTATAGATGTTTGGGTATAGTAACTTACAAGATAAGTACTGTCAAAACTAGTTGACATCAATGACAATATATTACTGATTTAATCATCTTACATATCTAGTCAGCAACTCAGTGATCTAAAATCATAGATCTTTAAGTTATACAATGTATTCAAATTATTTGTAGTTCATCAATCTCTCCCTTTGGCATTGATGACAACACAAGCAATATGAAATATGTCATATACATACCAAACATGTACTCTACAACTCTGTCAACAAATGTTGTAATGGTATAAGCTCTCCCTAGCTTAATATGTTTAATCACTACGTTACATAAAAACATTTGTAAGTGTAGACTAACTTCTACAGATATGATCTTTTCAGCTCTCCCTTTTCTATATCTCTCTCCCTTTGTCTTTGGCACCATATTCTTCATATTGATCTCTTTCCCTTTGACAACAATGCCAAAGAACAATACAAACATAAAGCTCTGTAGTAGCCATGTAACTCTCTGTTGTCTCGTGCATTCTTTGTATCTCGATATACTGTTATGAAAATCTGTTCTAGTACTTCAACCTTTCACAACCTTAGATAGAAGTCCAAAGTGTGAACTTTGCTACATCAACATGTATGATCTTCTAATAAGATTAGGCTGATGCAACCTCCAGACCACCTTAGTGAGTGGTAGATAGGGGACGGACCCCAAGTCTAGTCCTCAAGTATTCATACGTATCCTTCGGTAGAGGCTTTGTAAATATGTTAGCAAGTTGTTCTTTTGATGTAACAAAATCTAGCTTAACTTGCTTCTCCTACACTTGTTCCCTTAAGTAGTGATACTAAATTGATATATGCTTTGTTTTAGAGTGCATCACCGGATTCTTTGAAATATTAATAGCAATAGTGTTATCACAATATATAATCATCGGCTCAGTGATTACCTCATTCATTCCTTCTAACACTTGCTTGATATATGCAATATTTGAATAGTTAGTAGCAGCAACAACATACTCTGCTTCAGCTGTAGACTAAGAAACGCAAACCTATTTCTTACTTGTCCATGTAACAAGTCTTTCACCAAAGAAGAATGCTCCTTCGGTGGTACTTTTTCTATCATCCACATTTCCAGCCCAATTAGCATCGGTGTATACCTTCAATTAAAAATTGCCTTTCTTAGGATACCATAGTCCATAATCTTTAGTTTTCTTTAGGTATCTTAAGATGCTCTTTGTAGCAATCATGTGTGACTCTCTAGGGTTTGCAGAAAATCTAGCAACTATTTCAACAGCATGTGCTATATCAGGTCTACTATGAACTACATACATTAAATTACCAATCATGGATCAGTACAGTGTCTGATTTACCTTAGTAGTTCCATCTTCTTTAGTCAGTTTACATCTAGTAGCCATTGGCGTTCCCACAGGTTTAGCATCTTCCATGCCAAATGTCTTCAATACTTCCTTTATATATTTAGATTGTGTGATGAATATACCATCATTCTGCTAAATCACTTGTAAGCCTAGAAATAACTTAATCTCTCCAAACATAGACATTTCAAATTCACTTTTCATTTCATCAGCAAATGACTTACAGATTTGATCTTTTCCTCCAAATATTGTGTCATCCACAAATATCTCAACAATCAAGATAGTGTCATTAGAATTTCCTTTCATGTACAAATTATTGTTCTCACTTGTTCTAGCAAATCCAATACTCAGTAAATAGTTATGCAGCCTCTCATACTAGGCTCTCGGTGCTTGTTTCAAACCATATAAAGCTTTATGTAATCTACATACCATATCTTTGTTTTCTGGATCAACGAACCCTTTAGTTTGTTCTATGTAGACTTCTTCTTCAAGTATCCCATTCAGAAAAGTTGATTTGACATCCATTTGGTAAACTTTGAACTTTTTGTGTGCAGCATATGCAAGTAACATTCTGACTCCTTCTAACCTAGCAATAGGTGCAAAGGTTTCACCATAATCTATTCCTTCCTCCTATGCATATCCCTTGCATACTAATCTAGCTTTGTTCCTTGTTACCTCTCCATTCTCATTAAGCTTGTTTCTGAATATCCACTTAGTACCAATAACATTCTTGTCCTTAGGTCTGGGTACTAAACTCCAAGTTTTTTTTCTTCTCTATCTGTTCTATTTCCTCTTTCATTTCATTAACCCATTCATCATTTTCTAATGTAACCTTTACATTCTTTGGTTCATATTCACAAACTAGACATCTACCTTGTCTTGCTTTACTTCTTGTCTGCATGCCAGCTTGTCTGTTTCCAATGATTTGTGTCTCAGGATGATGTCTTCTGAAAAAACTTGCCAGTATCTGATTTCTTCTTTCTTGTTCATCCTGTGTAGGTTCATTTGCTTACTCGGTGGGTGCTTCCTTCTCATCAGTTTCTTTTTCTTGTTCCTCGGTATTGTTTTCTTGCGAACCAGTTGTCACTATCTCCTACGTCATTAGGTACTATGGTTGTTCAATGTAACTGAATCTACGATAGTCTCCTAGTTCTTTTATGCTTTCCTCTGCATTCTTATCATCAAACTCATCAACTTGAATATTAGTACTTTCAATCATTTTATTAGTTACTTTGTTAAGACACTTGTATGCCTTACTTTTAGTGGAATATCCCAGAAATATCCCTTCATCACCTTTTGAGTCAAACTTCCCATTTCTTTCATCTTTCAGAATAAAGCATTTACTTCCAAAAATCCTGAAATAACTTACAATGGGTTTGTGATCAAACCATAACTCATAGGGTGTCTTATTAGTGTCCTTCAATTGTAATTGGTTTGAACATAAATAGTTGTGCTGACAGCTTCTCTCCAGTATGTCTAAGAAACATTCTTTTGCAACATCAGTGTCCTTGCATAGTCAACAATTGACCTATTCCTCCTTTCAGCTATTCCATTTTGTTGCGGTGTCCTCGGTGTAGAGACTTGTCTTTTAATACCATGCTCATTACAAAATATAGTAAATTCATCAGAAATAAATTCACCACCTCAGCCATATCTTAAGCATTTCAATTCTTTACCAGTCTCTTTCTCAACTTTTTCTTTATACCACTTGAACATCTTAAATGCCTCTGATTTTTCCTTCAAGAACATGACAGTCATTAATCTAGTATAATCATCAACAAAAAGAATAAAATATTTGTCTCCATAGTAACTTTTAGTTCTCATAGGACCACATAGGTCGGTATGCACTAACTAAAGCAATTTCTTTGTTGAATAATCTTTTCTTTTGAAACTAGATTTTGTCATTTTACCTTTCTAAAATTCATGACACATAACATGATCAAGCTTAGATAAGTTAGGAAAACCTCTAACCTTTTTCTTTTTACTAATCTTAATCATGTTATCAAAATTCACATGACATAACCTCTTATGCCACAACCATGCATCTTCATCTTTCATCATTAAACAAGAAGACTGATCATTATCAAGATAAAACAAATTACCTCTCGACTGTGTTCCAAATCCAATAAGTCTTCCTCCATCATCATATATCTTCACTTTCTTGCTCTCAAAAGAAACTCGGTGGCCTGAATTGTTCAGTTGTGCCACACTTAGAAAATTATAGTTTAGACCTTTTACCCAATAAGCATTATCACATCTTATTTTATCATTTATCATCAGGGATCCTTTTCCTCTAACCATACAGGGTGCATCATTACCCATTCTAATAGATCCTTAATTGTGTTCTTCAAGATGATGAAATTTCTCTTCATCACCAGTCATGTGATGTTTACAACCACTATATACAATCCATGTATCATTCTTATTAACCTTAGAGATAAGTGCTATCTCTACATACCTTTCATCCTCTTATGATTCATCCTTCATTATTGTCTCAGTTGTCTTTGTTGTAGTGTCAGTAACTTCTATGGCCTCTTCTCCCATAGCTTCCTTCACTAGATCGGTCTTTGTTTCTGTCATCATCTTTCCTGTGTGAACATCTAGCAGCAATATGACTAACCTCTTTACAATTAAAGCATGCTAAAGGTAATTTACCTCTATAGCTTCCTTTACCTTTAGGTAACCTTCTGGCCATAAGAGCTTCAAGTTCATCAAGCTCATCATCAGTATTGCTATCACTATCATCATTCTTATTCCTGCTACTAGACTTACCAATCTTCAGAGAAGACATAAAAGCAGATTCAACAGATGGTACAACACTATTATCAAAGTTATTTAGTTCAAAGTTTGTAAGCTTACCAATCAGATTATCAAGAGTAAGGTTGTTACTAGATGCAGACCTTGTTTCATGAATTGCAGATATTCTGATTGCATAAACTGACAATAAGGTTCTGAGAACTTTTCTTACCACTGTCTCTTCATTAATAACACCATCAGATGCTCTAATAGCATGTACTAACTCTTTTAGTCTATTTGTGTACTACATAATATTTTCACCTTCCTTCATCTTCATATCATCAAATCTACCCCTTAAGATTTCATCTCTGGCTCTTTTGACATTCACAACACCACTATAAACTTGAGCAAGTTTATCCCACATACCTTTAGCAGTAGTGCAATTCTTGATATCTTCAAATTCGGCATCGGTATAGGCAGTAATAATCTCCATCATAGTAACATTATGTTCATGCCTATCTCTTAGTTGATCAAGGGTTAAGGGACTAGTGGGTGGTGCAATGTAGCCATTCTCCATTAGTGTAAGGGAAGAATTCCCAATTCTAGATACATGCAACTTCATTCGGCTTTGCCATACTATGAAGTTATCTTTGTTCAACTTTCCCTCTTATACATTTTGAGACCTTTGTGTTGAAGTCCTTAAAACTTTGTTCCAAGCAACCAACACTTTGATACCAATTGTTAGAATAAGTGAGAGGGGGGTGAATCAGTTATCCATAGTCCCAATCACAAAATGTATGTCCAAAAACAATTTACTAAAACTTCTGCAGCTTGGTAAACTAAAATAGTATTCTATCTGTGATTTTACTGATTACTAGTTAATAACATATAATGATTACCGATCAAATCCAATATGCAACATGCAAAGTATGCATCAAACAATCATCACAATCAACACATAACACAAGAGATTTAACGTGGAAACCCTGTGAAGGGAAAAACCACCTGGGACCGACAACCCAAAAATTGTTCACTCTTCTGAAGTGAGGTCAGTGGAGACCCAACCTTGTTAAAGGTTACAAACACACTATGAGGTGTGACCTTGTTAGAGGATTTTAGACCAACTGTTATCGTCCAACCAGCATTCACTATGGGGTTGACAAAATAACAAATGTACATTCTATGAATGACATTACAAGACTATCTAATCCATTTTGTTAAGAGATTTCTCTATTTACAATGGTTAAAATGTAACAGTAGTTTATCTGATTACAACATAACTTTAATTGTAGATTATCAGATCTATGTTAAGCTCATTAAAATCCTCTGATCAATATTTCAATTCTATTTTAATCAATATTCAGTAACTTACTGTCACTCGGTAATAGTTTTTTGACACTCAGTAATCTATGCAGTTCAGTTCTCCTTAACTAGTCTGATCAGGCATGCATGAAGCTTGATCACATGATATCTTCTGTAGTCTCCTTCTTCTAGCATGATTTCATCATGAAATCCTAGTCTCTTAAATAGATGATTAAACCATTTTAATTCTATCCATTAGATTTTGTCGCTTAATCTCATTTATTGATTTTATCGCTTAAACCTTCCTCGACTGATGTGTCAGTAACATGTTTTGTTTCAATCCATTAGATCTTCTTTGAATTATGTTAGCCATCAATCTTCCTAACAAACATTATCTTCATCTCTGATTTCAAGGTACTTTATAGCTCATCAACTTCCATCAGCTAAACTAGTCATTTAGTTCTTTTCTTCTACTTGGTTAACAAAGAAATGTGTCGGTGAACACAAGCTCAGTTTATACTGTGATCGGTATACACTACACTGCGTCAGTGTATACTGAAATGGTTCCTTAACCAACAACACTGCCTTGTGCATTTTTCTCTATCCTTCATCATAGATGAATGCAACATAATCAAGTCAATAACATAAGGTCATAGACTCATTCATAAGTTACCCAATGTGTTCCTTATCCTTATCTGTCATATCTATCTTCCTCATGTAGATATATTCTGTTCTTCATCTCTTTTATTCTTCTTCTATAGATGTTTGGGTATAGTAACTTACAAGATAAGTACTGTCAAGACTAGTTGATATCAATGACAACATATTATTGATTTAATCATCTTACATATCTAATCAGCAACTCAGTGATCTAAAATCACAGATCTTTAAGTTATACAATGTATTCAAATTAGTTGTAGTTCATCAATGGATTACCTTTCATCCTATTTAGAAAAATAATAAGATCCCTCACCTCCCTAATCAAATGATCTTTTTTTAGAGGTTTGGGAAAGTACAAACCTCCTTTCTTAGGCTTTAGTAACCAACTCCTGGAAATAATACTATTATAGTAATTTTCTTGTGCAAAGTGATCCTCTGATAGGGTCATGGTCCAACCCTCATACGTCTCCATAAAGGGTACTCTCATAGCGGCCATTACAACTTATCTGCTCACACATACTAAAGGGTCACTAGAAATGGTTTCTATGTATCTCTCTACCACATTATAATTGTTTTAGAACTCAAGTATGTTGGATATTGCTAATGCAAAGGGGATATTGTTGATACATTTAATATGTTTAATCACTACATTGAGTGATTATGGAGTTGTTGTCATTCATGTTTTTTCACTAATGTCAACATATGTTTATGTGAAGAGAATAGGTTGGTTACTAAAGAGTACGGATACTATACAAATGTTTCAAAATGTTTGAAGTCAGTTATGTGTACTAGAAGATGTTGTGATCTTATATCTAAGATCGCATGATGCAATATTGCATATTGGCTGAGTTACAAAAGATTTGGTGACGACTGGTTACTGGATAGTGACAGTGGAAGTTGACAGAGTTAGTATCTGTGTTTTGGGAATATCTTATGGGTGATGAAGGTTAAGTGTATACGAGATTAAGTGATGATAGATAGGGCACTGAAGAATGTTCGATGGTATGCACAAGGTATGAAAAGCAGGATGACGTCAGTTGTGGCATGTGTTTTGGAGAAGAGCTATTTGGAAGCCAACTTTAGAGATGTAGTGTGTATTATGGATGGAAAACTTGAATTAAGGATGCCATTCCTTAATTGTTGTATACTTATTTTAGATTCCATGTGTATCTTAGCAAGGAGTTATGTAATTGTTTGTATATTAGGAAAGCCTAATTGGCCGACCTTACCATGTAGAATGTAATAGGGTATATATGTAAAGTATTTTCTTTTGGAAAGACATGGAGAGAATGTATGTGATGTAAAAGGAGAATTGTGGAAGTTGTGAGCTTGTGTCTGTTGAATGTAGAGCAAAGGATAATTGTGTACCTCATTGGAACTGATCAAGAAAAGGTAGTTTCTAGCGGATAGTTCAAAATATTGTGTATTTCTTCATATACACTTGTGTTGTGAACAGTGAGTTCTGAAGGTGGACATAACCTTCTTTGGGTAGTGAGCCTTGGTAGTGAGCCCCCTTCTTTTTATTGACTCATAACAGGGTCTGTCCTCTAACAAGGACTGTGTACTATAATGTTTTAATTAGCTCGTAATAGGGCTAGATCTTCTAACAAGGATACTATACTCTTAGTACATCATTAGTGGGTATTAATTCCCACCAGGGTTTTACCTTTAACAATGTTTCCTCAACAAAAAAATATTGTGTTATTGTGTTGGCATTCATTATGTTCATTGGATTTGATATTGTTGCTATTTAAAGTTTAAAGTTTAATAATCTGGCATACAACTGATTCAACCCCCCCCCCTCTCAGTTGTATTATGGATTGTTATTCCTAACAATTGGTATCAGAGCTATTGGTCCTTAGAGAGAAATATTAATAGCTTGAGGTGATCTTGGAGATGGCATTCTATAGGAAGCATAGTCTAAAATTTGATCCTAAAAAGTTTGACAGTTGGAAGAACAAGATGCAAACTCATTTGCTATGTTTGGGCATTGTCTGCTGGATGATTAAAAAGAATTAGGTGGCTATGAAAAATAAGGATGAATTAACATCAACTACTCATGATGAGAAGAAGGTATTTTCATATAACATGGTCGCAATGGAAGCACTGATCAATGCACTTTCTGAAGGAGAATTCACTAAGGTAAAAGATCTGGATTTTGCACACAAGATTTGGACAATGTTAGAAGCATTATATGAAGTACACCAGTTTACCAAGTGATCAAAGTTACAAAACTAGAAAACTAGGATGGAGAAGCTAGAAATGAAGGATGATGAAAGTGTTAGGGATTATGTACAAAGAGTTACAGAGGTTGTGATTGGAATTGGAAATTGTGGAGGCACTTTTGAAGAGGAAGAAGTCATTTCAAAGATTCTTAGATTATTGACACCTATTTACAAGACCAAAATTTAGGCTATAGAAGAGATTATGCCTTTGACTCCAAACTTTAGAAGAGAAATGTTGATTGCAAATCTAACTACCTTTGAAGCTGCATAAATGGGATATTTTGTACCTAAAATTGAAACTACATTTAAAGCATCTACACATAAGAAGATAATGTCTAAACTTCTGAGCACCAGTAGTGAGAACATAAAAGAAGAGCTCAGTGAATATGCTAAAGAATGTGAATAGATTCAAGCAGAAGAAAGAAAGATGGATGAACTTGTTGCATTGATTGCTAGAAGAGAAAAGAGAGGTAAGGGTAAATTTTAAGGAAAGTTACCTTTGAAATGTTTTTCATACAATAAGATAGGTCAGTTTTCATATATATGTCCTACAAGAGTTCCTAAGCACAAACCTAATTTTTTAAAGTCTAAAAAATCAAAGGATAAGGAATTTTATTATGCTAGTGAAGGTATTTCTGATGATGATGATTTGGATTATGAGGAGATTGGATTTATTGCTATTAAATATGAAAAACTAGTACATGAGGAAAAAGATTTAGTATCACATGTTGATAAGAAGTCTGAATGGATTATAGATAATGGTTGTTCACATCATATGACTAGAGACCAAAACAAGTTTGTTAAATTAGTGAAGTATGATGGTGGTGTTGTAAGATTCAAAGACAATGTTCCTAAATCTATCATATGAGTAGGATCTATTACTTTGGATGGAAAGACTAATACTGACAATGTATAGCTTGTTGATGGACTTAAGCATAACTTGTTGAGTGTTAGATAGTTGATGGATAAGGGATTTCAATTAAAGTTCCTTAATGCAAATTTTTTTATCAAAAGTAAGACATGAAACTTGATTGCAACTGGTACTAAATCTAGAGGTAATGTGTTTGAGTTAAATACATCTAGAGCTTCTTTTTTTGTTGTGAAGGTAGATGAAAATTGGTTATGGCACAAAATATTTTGTCATGTTAATTTTGATAATATTATAAAGGAAATTTTTACTAATGCAGTAAGAGATCTATCGAGGATTGTGAAACCATCTAACACTATACGCAAAGAATGTGTTATGGGAAAACATACTAGAAGTAGTTATAAAAGAAAAGCATATACATCAAAAGGAAAGTTGGATCTGGTACATACAGACCTATGTGGACCTACAAGGACAAAATAATACTATGATGAAAGGTATATTATACTTTTTGTTGATGACTTTTCTAGAATGATGTGGGTCACTTGCTTGAAAGAGAAATTAGAAGCATTTGATAAATTCAAGATATTCAAGGCCAAAGTAGAGAATGAATTAGGGATAAAGATAAAATGTTTGAGGTCAAATAGAGGTGGAGAGTTTACTTCATATTTATTCAATTCATACTACGAAAAGCATGGAATACAAAGACATATATCTTCTCCTAGGACTCCACAACAGAATGGGATAGTAGAGCAAAGGAATAGAACAATATTGGATGTTGCTAGAACAATGTTGCTTGAAGGAAATATATCTCATGTGCATTAGATAGAAGCTATTGGGACATAGATGTACACATTCAACATAATTCAAATCAAAGAAGGTACAAGTAAGACTCCTTATGAATTATGGTTTGATCATACTCCTATTGTAAAATATTTTAGAATATTTGGTAGTAAGTGCTATATCAAAAGAGATGATGAGATAGGGAAGTTTGATGCTAGAAGTGATGAAGGAATTTTCCTTGGTTATTCTACTAAGAGAAAGGCTTACAAATGCTTTAACATAAGATTAAGAAAGATGATTGAAAGTAACAATGTGAAGATAGATGAAAGGTTTCAAATACAAGAGAGAATGTATGATTGTAATCAGAATATAGAGATCAAAGAGGTTGTTGCTATAGAAGAAGAAGAAGAACTTGATGAGACTGAATGAAAAAATGAGACTTGTGATGACGACACAAATGAGGCTACTGAGATTCCTAAGACTCAGAGGTATGTTAAGAAAAACCATCCTGAAAATCAAATTATTGGTAATACAAATCAAGGAGTAATGACTAGATCAAAGGCTAGAGAAGAAAGTTGTTTGATTTCTCAAGTTGAACCAAAGACTACAGATGAAGCTTGTAGAGATGAATCTTGGATAAATGCTATGAAGTAAGAGTTAGATCAGATAAAGAAAAATAACACTTGGGAATTAGTTCCTAGACCTAAAAACAAAAATGTAATAGGAACTAAGTGGGTTTTCATAAACACAATGAATGAAGAAGGAGTTGTAGTAAGAAACAAAGAAAGATTGGTATGTAAAGGCTATTCATAACAAGAAGGCATGGACTTTGAAGAGACATTTTCTCTTGTTGCTAGAATAGAAGTTGTGAGATTATTCTTGGCTTATGCTACACACAAGAACTTTAAGGTATATCAAATGGATGTGAAATCTACATTCTTGAATGGGGATCTTGAATAATAAGTGTACATAGAGCAACCTGATGGATTTCCTTTATGCAAAGATGGAGACATGGTATGCAAGTTGAAGAAGGCACTGTATGGACTTAAGAAAGCTCCAAGGGCTTGGTATTCAAGGTTAGACAAGTACTTACTTCACCTTGGGTTCAGAAAAGGTAATGCTGAAAATAATTTATATTTAAGAACTAGTGAAGATAGAGTTTTCATGATAGAAGTTTTTGTTGATGATATTATCTTTGGAGGCAATGATGAATTGTGTGAGAAATTTTCTAAAGAGATAGAAACTAAATTTGAGATGTCCATGATAGGCAAAATGAAATTCTTTCTTGGACTGCAAATAATCATATCAAGAATGACATTTTTATTTCTCCAACTAAGTATCTTAAACAAATGCTGAAAAAGTTTGGAATGGAAGGTTGTAAACCAGTTGGTACACCTATGGTGACTGGTATAATTTGATAAATGATGATGAGACAAAATTTGTTTTTTAGACCAAGTATAGATCAATAGTTGGTGGATTACAATATCTGACTCACACCAGACCGGATATTGCTAATGTTGTTGGAATTGTAGCTAGATATCAGGCAGAACCTAAAGAAACACACCTAGCTGGTGTGAAAAGGATATTAAGATATCTAAAAGGAAAAATAGACTATGGCTTATGGTATGATAAAAATGATGACTTTGAACTTCATGCTTATATTGATGCTAATTGGATAGGGAATATTGATGACAAGAAGAGTACTAGTGGAGGTGCATTTTTCCTTGGGAAAAATTTGGTTTCATGGCTAAGCAAGAAATAAGATTGTATAGCTCAATCTACTGTTGAATCAGAGTATGTTGTTGCTGCTATTAATTGCACTCTATTTTTTTGGATGAAACAAATATTGAAAGATATTGGAATAACTTTTGATGAACCAATGGTTATCCATTGCGATAACACCAGTATAGTAAACATGTCAAAGAATCCTGTGATGCACTCTAAAACTAAGCATATTTCTATTAAGTATCGCTTCTTGAGAGATAAGGTAGAAGAGAAGGAAATAAAGTTGGAACATGTTAGCACAAAGGAACAGATAGTATACATCTTTACAAAGTCATTTCCAAAAGATACCTTTGAATATATTAGAGGTATGCTTGGGGTGTAGGCCCCTCCTAGCTAAAATTAAATGATGTAGGAATGCATCAATCCAGAGGCTTTCAGAGGCTAATCATATTCTAGAATTGATGTATGGATCTACTCCTCAGGGGGAGTGATCGCTGAAGATAGGTTTTGAAGATAGTTGATGACTTATGGCACCCTTTTCCATTGATGTCAAAGGGGGAGAGTTACTATGAGAAAATCCCTAAAGGGGAGATAAACTGTATAAGGAATAAGGTACTGAGAGAATATTGTTTGGGTTGATGGATTTTCACATATGTTTCCATCAATGCCAAAGGGGGAGATTGTTGGATATTGCTCATGCAATGGGGAGATTGTTGATACATTTAATATGTTTAATCTACATTGAGTGATGCTAAAGTTGCAGCTATTGTCATTCATGTTTTGTCACTGATGTCAACATATGTTTCTATGAAGAGAACATGTTGGTTACTACAGTGTACGGATACTGTACAGATGTTTCAGAACGTGCAAAGTCAGTTGTGTGTACTGGAAGGTGTTGTGATCTTATATCTAAGATCACATGATGCAATATTGCATATTGGCCGAGCTACATTCGATTTGGTGAAGTCTGGTTACTGGACAGTGACAGTGGAAGTTGATAGAGTTAGTCTCTATGTTTTGGGAATATCTTACAGCAGATGAAGGTTCAGTGTATGCAAGCTTAAGTGATGACAAAT
Source organism: Chamaecyparis obtusa (assembly GCA_027943335.1). NCBI lineage: Eukaryota > Viridiplantae > Streptophyta > Pinopsida > Cupressales > Cupressaceae > Chamaecyparis > Chamaecyparis obtusa. Next base: position 217,969 of record BSBK01007259.1, read on the forward strand.
AGGGTACTGAAGAATGTTCGATGGTCTGCGTAAGGTATGGAAAGAAGTATGATGTCAGCTATGGTGTGTGTTCTAGAGAAGACCTATTTGGAAGCCTACTTTAGAGATGTAGCATGTATTATGGATGGCTAACTTGAATTAAGGATGTCAGTCCTTAATTATTGAAATGTAATTATTGTATACTTGTTTTAGATACCATGTGTATCTTAGCAAGGAGTTATGTAATTGTTTGTATATTATTAAAGCCTAATTGGCTGACCTCATCATGTAGAATGTAATAGGGTATATATGTAAGGTCTTTTCTTTTGGAAAGACATGGAGAGAATGTATGTGATGTAATAAGAGAATTGTGGAAGCTGCAAGCTTGTGTCTGTTGAATGTAGAGTAGAGGATAATTATGTACTTCATTAGAACTGATCAAGAAAATATAGTTGCTAGTGGATAGTTCAAAAGATTGTGTATTTCTTCATATACACTTGTGTTGTGAATAATGAGTTTTTAAGGTGGAAATAACCTTCTTTGGGCAGTGAGCCCCCTTCTTTTAATTGACTCCTAACAGGGTCTGTCCTCTAAGAAGGATTGTGTACTGTAATGTTTTAATCAGTTCCTAACAGGGCTAGATCTTCTAACAAGGACACTATACTCTTAGTACATCATTAGTGGTTGTTAATTCCCACCAGGGTTTTACTTTTAACAAGGTTTCCTCGACAACAAAATATTATGTTATTGTGTTGGCATTCATTGTGTTCATTAGATTTGATACTGCTATTATTTAAAGTTTAAATTTTAATAATCTATCATACAACTAATTCACCCCCCCTCTCATTTGTATTGTGGATTGTTATTCCTAACAAAGTACCAATTTAAAACAAGGCATGGCTTCAGGGAAGCCTGCAACTTCAATCAAACAACTCTGAGAAATTTTGTCTGACATTTATCCTAGATCCACATTCTTATATCGACTCACTATTTCCCTTATGTCTTCTTCGACTAAAACTATCTCATTTTTCTAGGACACTTACTATAGAAGAGGGATTTCCCTCTTTCGGAAGCTTAAGTTTAAAGGAAGACATCTTGGGGTTTGCTAGGAAAATTACATGAAAACTTCAACAATAGTAGGAGAAGAAAACTAGACAAACTCCAAATAACAGAGTGGGTAAAAGTAAGAAACAATCAGAGAGAGGGATTTTTATAAAAACTCACTAGTTAACCAACTCTTGTCTTCTAAAAGAAAGAGAAATTTTACCTTGCTTCCAATTGCCTTTTGTAGAAACCAAGCACTTGTGTATGCAAGGTGAACAATAAAACAAATGAGAAGTATTTAATGCATATTTGCTTCAGCTATTGTACTTCCAATTATGGAAACTTTCCTTGATTTTTTTTATAGACCAATACAATCAGGACCCACAATTGACATAATGGATGGAACTCTTGAACTTTTGAACCAAAAGTTTTGTGGTTCAAGTTCAAGGTTCAATAATTGTAACCTTCACGATGCAAGAAAGGCTAAGTGTATCTTATGACAACATGAGTGTAAATGAAATGAACTTTGAACTAAAATTTATGAGGGTCAAGTTCAAGGTTCAAACTATGGAATGCACATTACACTACATGAAAACAAAGGTACTAACAACTTATTGTTTGGGACCCAATGGTTCTTGAAATTTGAGCTAAAATTTGTGAGGTTCAAGTTTAAGGTTTAAGGTTGGCAAGAGAACTTCGATTGGATTTTGCACAAGTTCAGAGTTTAAAGGGGATGAATTCAAAAACATGCAACATGTGGCTCTGACTGGGGAATAGGACCCTGAGGGACTAAGTAGGGACTTAGTGTCTCTAGTTTCACACACACAATGACTAAGCAACACACCAAAACCCTATAACTAAGACATTAAAAAAAAACTATGAACAAAAGGGAGTGACTTATCTACAACTGATAAAGCTTGAGATCCTGTTTGTTAAAGGACAAGGGTAGTTTAGTTCCATCTCCATACCTTAGTTTTAATGAGTTAGGCCCAAGCTCTCTACTAATTTCAAAGTGTCCTTTCCACAGGGACTCAAATTTTCCATGATCTCTGTGTGGTTCTCTTCTCTTATCCTAGAGTAGAACCTTGTCTCCTTCCATAAACTTCCTTGGCTTGGTTCTACGACCAAATATTTTCTTCACCTTATCTTGGTGACTAGTGATATGATCCACTTCACTTTCTCTTTCTTCTTCAATTTTGGCCATGTAAAGGATTCTTTTCTCTAAAGCGTTCTAAAAGACTTCATCCTCTATCACCTTCTGCAGCTTAGATGATGCCAACTCAAGGGGTAGGGACAATTGAGCATCTATCACATACACCAATTCAAAAGGTATCATTCCAATATCCCTCTTGGGTGATGTTCTTTCAACCCACAGTGCTTCATAAAGCCTTTTACACCAGTCCTTCATATTTTTGCTAACTAATTTCTTCATTATGGCGATTAGTTGCTTATTGGTAGATTTTGCGTATTTGTTTCCTTGTGGAAAATAATTTGAGTGTGAGAGTTGTATTCCATTATTATAATAGAAGATCTACAACTTTCTTGAGGAGAAAATTTTTCCATTATCAGCCACTATCTTCATCGGTACTCCAAACCTGACCAATATATTTTCTTTTAGAAAGTCACACACTATGTCAGTGGTTGTTTTCTTGACAGGGACCACATCCACCAACTTTGTGAAGTAGTCGGTGGTTGTTAAGATGTGAGTGTGACCTATTCTAGATGGTCAATTCAAAGGGCCTATGAAATCCAAACCCCATTGTTTGAAAGGTTCTTCTATGGTGATAGGTTTTAGAGGGATCACTGTTAATTAAGGATTTCCAAAAAATAACTTACATTTTTCACACTACCCTACCCACTTGTAAGAATCTCTAAATATTCCTAGCCAAAAGTATAAGTTTCTAAGGATTTTAAATGTGGTGACAATAGATGAATAGTGCCCTCCACAAGCCTCATTGTGAAAAGTTTGTAACAACCATTTTTGTTGGTCTTCATCAACACATCAGAGAAACATCCCATCTAATCCCTTCTTGTATAGTATATCATCAACTATCACATACTTTGTAGACTTGAGTCTCAGTTTTCTTTTCTCCTTACCAGTCAAATTCTCAGGGCACTCACCATACGTCAGGTAATATGTAATATATAAGAACCAAGCATATTTTAGCCCCACTAGCAACGTCAATGAGTTTCTCTCTTCGTCTGATTCTTCATATTCATCTATCAATCTACAGAGGCCTTGAAATCTTACTAATTTAGTGGGTTTGATCTCCAAGTCAAAATCTTGTACCTTTTCCATCCATGTCGCTATGTTATTCATAGCTACATCTTGTTGGGTGAGAATGCTTTTGACCGCAACATTAGGTACATAAACTGTGGAATGAGAGTGAAGGATGTAAAAATGGAACTGTTTCACAGCTTTAACTACTGCGAATGCTTGTTTCTATGTTAGGGAATATTTTAACTGGTGTTTCTTCAATGGTATTCTCATAAAAGATATTGGAATATCTTCATCTTTATTATTTTTCTGTAACAATAGTCCTGACATGGTGTGTTCACTAGCATAGAAATAGATCACAAAGTCCTTTTAAAATTAGGATGAGCTAGGACTGGAGCTTGAGCAATTGCATTCTTTACCTCATCAAATGACTTCATGACCTCTTCATTCCACTTGAAAGTTTGTTTTTCACTTAACAAACTTACCATAGGTCGAGTAGTTTTTTAGAAGTCATGGACAAATTTTCTCAAAAAGTTAATTCGACCAAAGAAAGAACGTATCCCATTTTAGTTTCACAACAAGCATAATTGTTGGATTTCTCTAACCCTTTCTAGGTCAATCCTTATTTCTTCTTTTGACACAAGGTGTTCAAGAAGCTTTCCTTCTATGACACAAAACATATTTGTTTTTGGTTTGAGCAATATGTCATGGTCCCTACACCTCTGGAGAATTATTCTCAAATCACACAGATGTTTCTTTCTTCTTTTGGAAAATATTATCATATCATACAAGTATATTAAAATCACCTTATTAATTAGATGCCCAAAAGATCAGTTCATAGCACATTGGAATGTAGCACTTGTATTTATCAACCCAAATGGCATCCTATTTTATGCAGAAGTTCCCTAGGGAGTAGTGAAGGTTGTCTTGTGCTGGTCTTCAGGAGCCACACTGATTTGATTATACCTTAAAAACCCATCTAATAAGGACATCATTTTAGACCCTGCTACTATTTGCAAGATATGATCCATTTTTGGTAGGGCAAAATTATCGTTTAGGCTTGCCTGGTTCAAGTTTCTAAAATCAACACATATTCTAATTTCCCCATTCTTCTTATGAATAGGCACAATGTTAGAAACCCACATAGAATAGTGTATGGGATAAATTATCCTGGCCTTCATCATTTTATCTATCTCCCAAAAATTTGCATCTACCACCTTTGGGTTGTAATTTCTTAGTTTTTGCCTGAATGGATTGGCCTCGGGTTTCATTAGAATGTGATGTTTGAATTGACCATGTTTGAAATCCTTTAGGTCTTCATAAGACCAAGCAAAGACATCCATGAATTACTTCAACAATTTAGAGAATATTTCTTTCTCATATGTACTACAACAAGTACCTAGATTTATAAACCTTGGGTTTTCCTCACTACCAATAAAGATCTTCTCATAGTCATCGAACAAGTTCTCATTTCCTCATGTGGCTTGACTAATAAAACAATCTCTCTTGTCAAATATTTTTTCCCAGGCCACCAACCCCTTTGGGATATGGTTTTCTTTTAATTTGATGGTATTTGTTCCACCTTTATCTCCTGGATCTATATAAAATTCATGACAATTAGCATTCGACCCTTCGATGAATACGGAAGAGAAATTCTTGATTCCTTCTAAAAATATGACTATATGAGCATCATCACTAAACACCTTCCATAAATTAGCATTATCTAGCCTACTCGACCTATGAATGAGTTATATGGAGTAATTGTCCTTTCCAAAATCTGGATGAGGAATCAACAATGTTGTTGAGCTTGCTAGAGCATCAGCCTTGGAGTTAAATTGTTTGGGCATTTCTTCGATTGAGAATGAATCGAACCATTCTAACTTGTCCCAAGATATTTTCTTGTAGTTATTCAACCTCTCATTTTTAACCATGAAAATTCTTCGTACTTGTTTTACAATTAGCTTGACATATCCTTTTACCTTCAGTAGTTTAATTCCTTTTCTCTTTGCTTCCTCTATGCCAAGAGGTAGGGCCTCATACTCGATTGTGTTGTTGGTGTTTTCAAACTCAAACTTAAAGGTAGAGGGAGACATTTCCTTGGAAGGAGTTATGAGTACTATCCCTGCACCTGATTCACTTGAAGATCAACTCTTGTCAAATTCTAGAGTCCATAATTTATCTGCCTCCAATGGATCTGGTTCAACTACACCACTTTCAGGCATAATCAAATAATTAGCAAACTCTGGTTTTTGATACAAAAATGTGTGACTTAGCATCTTTTGAGGGGAAAATTGTATATTTATACTTTGCCTCAAGTTACAGGATGACCTTCTAGTTACCTATGGGAATTGTGGCTTGGGACCAATCTAGCTTAATTTCACCCCCTAGGTCCTTACAAAAATTTCTACTCAAGGGCATCCTATAGCTAGCACCTATATCAATGACTAGGATCATGAGCTTCAACCTTTTATTTGGGTAGACTACTAATGCAACTTGTACATATTTAATCTTCCCTATTAATGGAACCTATTTGGATTCCATTACATAAAACTTTCCAAACATTTTAGTCAAGGGTAGATCTAAGGCCTTAGCCATGGAGGAAGGCATTATGTTATTCGAGGCCCCTGAATCTATGATACAATTGTTTAATTTATATCCATGTATAAACAAAGACACATAAAAGGGTTCCACCTTTGCAAGAATATGGGAGGCTTCAAGGATTTCTAAGTGAGTAGTAGATCTTTCATTCATTGATTGGTTATCTTCTAGGTTGGCAAGAGTTTCAAGGGAAGATACGATATTGACTTATTGGGTCTCATTTATAGGGGAAGAACCTTTCACATAGGTTATTAACTTGTCCAACTCACTAGGATTGAGTTTCAAATAATCAACTAGAGAAATTTGAATCTTAGAAGATTTACAGAATTTAAAAATATCAAAAATAGGTTCAGGCTCTGACCTTTTTAGTATCTTCACCTCTGATGTTAAGGATCCTTGAGAATTTTTACCACCACTAGCTTGATTCACCAATTCCTTTTCTTCCCTGAAAGGTGTTGAAGAAGGATTCAGACTTGAAGTCTTGCCTCAACACTTATTTCTTGTGAGCACAAAGTAGAAAGGATCCTAGAGTGAAAATATTGTCCCCACCACGTTCAAAATTTGATTCATATTCTAATTAGTAACTTATAGAGTCACCAGGTCCTCTTGAGGTTCCTTCATCAATAGACACTTCTACTATAGATTCTTTGTTAGCCTCCATCTATGTGTAATGCACCATTTTAGGACAAGAGGTACCATCGTGATCATCAATCAGATGATATATACACATATTCCCTGTATTAACAACATGGCCTTGAATTGGGAGTCTTTGTTGGTCATGAATCATGGTGGACTATTTCCCAAAGGTTCCCGCTCCTTGATTAGGATATCTACGAGGAATATCCTGATATGGGGCTGCCAGTTTAGGCAATTATCTCTTCATTTGAATCATATCATTTACTAACCTTTGAACTATAGGGTCAGTGGAACCAGAAGTAAACACTTGAATATTTGGAATTTTCACCTCCCTTTTCCATTTCCATGTAGTTATCATATCATCTTCAAGCTCAATTGCCAAGGTTTGAGAAACATCTAAATTAGCTACCCTCTCACACCTCATAGTAAAACTTATGTCAGGAGGCACAATGTTTAAAAAGAACCCTTTATGTTTTCATCGCTAGGTCTATGTGCATTAGGTATTTGATGTAAAATTTATTGAGCTTGTCAATGAACTCTCTCATTAGTTCATGCATTTCCTTCTTCAATTGAGACAATTGCAGTAAAAGGGAGCACTCATCATCTGCTACTTTGAAGAGGGCTTCAAAAGTTGTCTTCAAAGAATTCCAATTTCTAATAGATCCATTAGGAAGATGATGAAACTAGTTTACAATGGCCTCTATTAAGGTTTAAACAAATAAGTGGACAAGTACATCTTCAATAGCAACAACAATAAATCTAGATGCAATGTTGAAGGCATTCAAATGATCATTAGGAGAGACCTTTCCATCTCTAATGAATCTAGGGAGGACATCTTGAGCTCCTTTAGGCAAAGCTTGTAGGTTAAAATTACTCAAGTTTCATCGACCTACTTGGGCTCCCCATGGTTGGTTTTAGACCATGTTGGGTAAAATGATATTTAAAGGATGGGCATTGAAATGAGAGGGGAATAAGGTACCAGGTAAAGTAAGAGTTTGGAAAATAATAAGGGATGATGATGACTTTGTTCGATAACTAAGATGGGGTGAATCAGTTAAGTCCAGTTATCCTACATTTCCAATTACTCCCAGATGTATAAACCAAATCTTTGAAATCAATTAATCAACTTGATAATACTTTAGTTGTGCCTTTCTTTTCATCTACCAAATACCAGTAATTAACTAGTGAATATACCAATCAATCCAGATATAGTAATGTGTAAAGAAGAATAACAATTCAACACATCCATACACATATAAAAATTTGATTTTTAACGTTGAAACCCTGTTAGGGGAAAAAAAACTTGGGACCGGTAACCCAAAATAATTCACTCTTCAGAAGTGAGCTGGGTTAGGAGCCAACCCTATTAAAGGTTACAATAACACACTGTGAGGTGTGACCTAGTTAGACAATTTATCACTAACAGTTCTCTATGACCAAACATTCACTATGGGGTCAACATGAAAACAATCAACATTCATTGAATGTCATAATGAAATATAAAAGATTGTTAAGTCTCACTCAATTAAGAGATTTATATGTAGAAATGGTTAGAATGCAACAATAATGATCTGATTCAAATACAACTTTCCTTGAAGATTTTCATATCTGTGCTAGGCTCAAAAATACCTCCAGCCAATATACTCAATTCAATTCCTTTGTATCCTCCAAGTCTATTTTGCTTAGTAAATTCCTTTCTCTGATGCTCGATGTTGTCTGCAAATTTGCTTGGTTTTGTCTTCAACCTCTTTGATTAGCTTCGCATGAATGCAATATTCTCATGTGCATTCTATAACTCATAATGAATCTCTTGTCTCCTTTTATAGACATGTTAAATAATTTTATTTCCAACCATAGATTTTCCCTCTTAATCTTCACCATTAATTTTGCCTCTTTAACCTTCCTCGACAGCTATGTCTATAACACATTTCTCTCCTTCATTTGATCATCCTTGAATTTTCTTAGTCATTTGATCATCATAACAAAATTTATCTTTAACCTCGTAATCATGCCAATTTGTCCAGCACATCATCTTTAGTTGGCAGTCATTTGTTCCATTTATTTCATTCACTCGGTCAATACTGTGATGTGTCGGTGACTTCTAACTCGGTTATCATTGTACTTGGTATACACTACACTTTCTCCGTGTACATTATTTCCAACTCAATGTATACTAAGTTCTTCATTAACCAACTAGATAAACGTGAACATTCTTGCTCTTCAATCCATAGCAGAACTATGTAATACAATTAAATCACTAACATAATGTCATAGAATCATCAATAAGTTACCCAATGAATAACATATCCATATATTTCTCATACATCTCATCTTCATGTTAATATCTCATTCCTTCACCATTATTTCCTTCTTCGGATGTTTGTAACTATCATGATAAGTATAGTCAAAAATAGTTGACATCAATGACAATATAATAATTGATTTAATGTCTCACATATACCTTTGTATCTTGATGATCATCAATCACTATCTTTTTTAATCTTTCAATCTCTCCTTTAATATATTCAATCAATTGTAGTCTATCAATTTCTCCCTTTGGCATTGATGGCAACACAATACAAAATATGTCATAGAATACCAAACTTTTGTCTACAACTTTGTATGTATATGTTGTGACTCAGTAAGCTCTCCCTAGCTTAGGTATTTAATATGTTTAATCACTACGCAACATCAGTGTCTCTCCCTTTCAATTAGCTTATGTTCTAACCAATATCTCTTTGTTATTCTCTCTCTCCCTTACTTTATGTAATCATCTCTCCTTCAGATAGATATTTCATGTAATTCCTCTCCCCCTTTGTATATATTTAATGTTATATTCTCTCTCCCTTTGACAACAATGCCAAAAAGAAATCATCTCTTTAGTAGCCAAATCAATATCTCTATTCAGCTCAGATTCTAGTACCTTGCATGTACTGATTTACATTTTAAGCTTTTCTTTCATCTTTCACAACCTTAGGAGTTCCAAAGTGTGAACATTATGCATCAACATCATTAGGTCTTCTGATAAAGTGCATGTTGATGCGACCTCATATCACCTTAGTGACTGATAGACAAGGGATGGACCCCTAGTCTACTTCTCAAGCACTCAAATGTGTTCTTTGATAAAGGTTTAGTAAATATATCAGCAAGTTGATCTTGTGATTTCACATACTCCAATCTTACTTGCTTTTCTTGAACTTTCTCCCTCAAGTAGTGATTGATGAACTACAACTGATTTGAATAAATTGTATGACTTGAAGATCTATGATTTTAGATCACTGATTTGTTGATTAGATATGTAAGATGATTAAATCAGTAATATGTTGTCATTGATGTCAACTAGTTTTGACAATACTTATCTTGTAAGTTACTATACCCAAACATCTGTAGAAAGAAGAAGAAAAGAGATGAAGAACAAATATATCTACATGAGGAAGATGGATATGATAGATAAGGATAAGGAACACATTGGTTAACTTATGAATGAGTCTATGACCTTATGTTATTTACTTGATTATGTTGCATTCATCTATGATGAAGGATAGAGCAAAATGCACAAAGCAGTGTGGTCGGTTAAAGAAGCATTCCAGTATACACTGACGCAGTATAGTCTATACCGAGCACAGTATAAACTGAGCTTGTGTTCACCGACACACCGACACACCGACACATTTCTTTGTTAACCGAGTAGAAGAAAAGAACTAAATGACTAGTTTAGCCGATGGAAGTTGATGAGTTGTAAAGTGTTATGATTACAAGGATGAAGATAATGTTTGTTACGAAGATCGACGACTAACATAATTCAAAGAAGATCTAAGGGATTGAAATAAAATGTATTACTGACACATCAACTAAGGAAGGTTAAAGCAACAAAATCAACAAAGGAGATTAAGCGGCAAAATTTGATGGATGGAATTAAAACAATTTACTTATCTATTTAAGAGACTAGGATTTCATGATGAAATCATGCCAGAAGAAGGAGACTGTAGAGATATCACGTGAACAAGCTTCATGCATGCCTAATCAGACTGGTTAAGAAGAACCAAACTACAGAGATTACCGAGTGACAATAAGTTATTGAATATTTATTGAAATAGAATTGATATATTGATTAGAGGATTTGAATGAGCTTAATATAGATTTGATAATCTGTAATTGAAGTTGTGTTGTAATCAGATCACTTGCTGTTACATTTTAACCATTGTAAATAGATAAATCTCTTAATAGAGTGGACTAGAAAGTCTTGTAATGTCATTCATAGAGTGTACATTTGTTATCCTGTTAACCCCATAGTGAATGTTGGTTGGATGATAATGATTGGTCTAAAATCCTCTAACAAGGTCACACCTTATAGTGTGTTTGTAACCTTTAACAGGGTTGGGTCTTCACCGAGCTCACTTCAGAAGAGTGAACAATTTTTGCGTTGCCAGTCCCAGGTGGTTTTTCCCTTTACAGGGTTTCCATGTTAAATCTATTGTGTATGTGTTGATTGTGATGATTGTTTTTTGTCATATTTTACATGTTGCATATTGGATTTGATCGGTAATCACTATATGTTATTAACTCGTAATCGGTAAAAGCACATACAAAATACTATTTTATGTTACCGAGCTGCAAAAGTTTTAGTAAATTATTTTTGGATATATATTTTGTGATTGGGACTATGGATAATTGATTCACCCCCCTCTCAATTATTCTAACAGTGATACTTTATAGATATATGCTTTGTCTTTGCATGCATCATTGGATTCCTTGAAATAGTAATTTCACTTGTGTTATCACAATAGATTATCATTGAGTCAATGATCTCCTCATTCATACCTTCCAAAAGATGTTTTATCCATGTAATATTTGAATAATTAGCATCATCAACAACAACATATTCTACTTCTGCAGTGGTCAGAGAAATGCATCCTTGTTTCTTACTTATCCAAGTAACCAATCTTTCTCCCAAAAAGAATGCTCCACCAGTAGTGTTTTTTCTATCATCAATGTTTCCAGCCCAATCCGCATCAATATAAACTTTTAGTTCAAAATTGCCCTCTTTCTTATACCACAAACCATAGTTTTTTAGTGTTCTTCAAGTACCTCAAAATTATTTTCACAACAGTCATCTGTGATTCTTTAGGATTAGCATAAAATCTAGCTTCTATTCCAACCATATGTGCAATATCTGGTCTAATATGTACAACATACATCAATTTTCCAATCATTGATCTATACAAGGTCTGATTTACCTCAGTTGACTTGTCATCCTTTGTTAATTTGCATTTGGTGACCATAGGTGTACCGACTAGTTTTGAATCTTCCATACCGAATGTCTTCAATACTTCCTTGATGTATTTGGATTGAGTGATGTATATGTCTTCATTATGTTGTAAAATTTGCAAGCCAAGAAAAAATTTGATCTCACAAACATCAATATTTCAAATTCTTTTCTCATTTCATCAAAAAAATATTTGCATAAATTATCATGTCCTCCATATATGATATTATCAACAAATATCTCAACAATAAGAATCTTATCATCAGTTTCACATTTTAAATACAAATTGTTGTTGTCACTGGTTCTAACAAATCCAATACTAATGAGATATGAATGTAGTATTTCATACCATGCTCTGAGTGCTTGTTTCAATCCATATAGTGCTATGTGCAACTTACATACCATGTTCTTCTAATTAGGATCAACAAAACCTTCAAGTTGTTCAATGTAGACCTCTTCCTCAAGTATCTCATTTAGAAATACAGATTTAACATCCATCTGATAAACTTTAAATCCTTTGTAAGCAGCATATGCAAGCAATATTCTTACTCCTTCAATTCTAGCAACAAGTGCAAAATTTTGCCCAAAGTCAATTCCATCTTCTTGTGCATAACCTTTGCATACTAGTCTTGCTTTGTTCCTTGTAACATCTCCATTCTCATCTAATTTGTTTCTGAATATCCATTTGGTTCCAATTACATTTTTTATCTCTTGGTCTCAATACCAATGTCCATGTTTTGTTTTTCTATATTTTCTCAATCTCTTCATTCATTGCCTTGATCCATTTATCATTTTTTGATGCATCTCTAACAGTTTTAGGCTCAAATTCACAAACCAAACATGTTTTATTTCTCAACTTACTTTGTGTCATCATGTCAGTTCTTTATCTCTAATTATCTGATCTTGTGGATGTTGTCTTCTTACATATCTATCAAGTACATGTTCAAATATTTGTTCTTCAATGTGCTCTCCACTCGGTGCATGATCATTATCTTCATCAATAATAGTTTGTTGTTCCCAGTTTGTAAATATGATTGTTTAGTAGCATTACCTTGTTGTTTGGTAGCACCAGACTATTGCTGGGGTAGATTTTTAGGTTCCTCAATGTAAACAAATCTACCATAGTCTTCTAGTTCCTTTTTTCTTTCTTCATCATTCTTTTCTATAAACTCATCAACTCTCACATTTTCACTTTCAATCATTTTGTTAGTAGCCTTGTTCAAACATTTATAATCATTTATTTTAGTAGAATATCCTAGAAATATTTCTTCATCACCTTTTGAATCAAATTTCCCATTTCTACCATCTTTCAGAATGTAACATCTACTTCCAAATATTCTTAAAAAACTCACATTAAGTGTGTAGCCATACCATAATTCATAAGGTTTCTTGTTTGATTCTTTATTTATTTAAACTTAGTTCAATGTGTATACAACAGTACTAACAACTTCTCTCCAATACATTTGTGCAACATCCTTTTTAATCATTAGCATTCTAGCACAATCTACAATTGCTCTATTTCTCCTTTCAATAATTCTATTTTGTTGGGGTGTCCTCGGTCCAAATACTTATCTCTTAATTCCATTATCATTGAAAAAGTTAGTGAACTCATCAAAAATAAATTCACAATCTCCATCTGATTTAAAATATTTCAGTTTTTTACCACTTTCTCTTTCCACTTTTACTTTATACCATTTAAACATTTTAAAAGCTTCAAATTTTTCTTTTAAAAACATGACATTCATCATCCTAGAGAAATCATCAACAAACAAGATAAAATATTTGTCTCCATAATAACTATGAGCTCTCATAGGACCACACAAGTCAGTATAAACTAACTCCAAAATAGCATTAGATGAATAGTGCTTTCTCTTAAAACTAGACTTTGACATCTTTCCCATTTGACATTGTTTGCACATAACATGGTCAGGTTTAGATATGCTTGGTAAGCCTCTAACTCTTATTTTCTTATTGATCTTAACCATGTTCTAAAAGTTCACATGACATAACCTCTTGTGCCATAACAATACATCTTCATTTTTAGCCAATAAACAAGAAGTTTCAACATTGTCAAAATAGAACAATTTACCTTTTGAATGTTCATCAGTACCAATCAACTTTCCATCTTCATCAAATATTTTCACCTTTCTATTCTCAAATGCAACTGTGCTACACTCAATAGATTATAATTAATTCCTTTCACCTAATATGCATTCTCACATCTAATCTTATTGTTCAACAATATAGATCATTTTCCTTTTACTAGACAAGGTGTATCATTTTCCATTTTCACAGATCCTCCATTATAATGTTCAAGGTATTCAAAATTTTCTTCATCACCAGTCATATGATGTGTACAATCACTATCAATAATTCATGTATCATTCTTGCTAACTTTAGAAATAAGTGTTGTTTCAACATACCTTTTTTCTTCTTCTTCATAATCTTCCATCAATGCAAATACTTTTAGGAATGGGAAAACTGAGAGGGGGGGGGGGGGGGCATGAATCAGTGTTCTACAATATTAATTTATGATATCTTGAAACTTAACTCAATTTCTTATATACTGAATTGAATAACAATTCAAGTAAGATAAACAATCATAACACAAAGTACCAGATGTGATTACAAGGAAACCTTGGCCAAAGGAAAAACCCCAGTGGGAATTAATACCCACTAATAATTGTACTTATGTATTATGAACCTATTAATGTTCCTTAGCCCTGTTAGGAGTTGTCATTACAATGCTTAAGTACAATGACCTTGTCAACGGTCGGACCCTGTTAGGAGTCTTTAGTAACAAACCCTATTAGGGGTGGTTGGTTCACTGCCAAGAGCTCACTACTCAATAGAGAATGTTACAACCTCCTAGATATCAGATACACACTATATCTGCAATGGTGAACTACTGTTATGACACTAGTTGTCTAATCAGTTCCTTTTGTGCGCTAATGCTTTAACCTCCTGTAAAGCTCTATATCATTCTGATTTCTCTTCACATACTTCATCTCTGCTTCTTTCAACTCTATATCTCATGCCATACTCAAATACAAAGGTACATCCAATGAGGGCACAAGTGCATGTCTCAACTAAGCTTGCCTAGCCCTTATTTGAGCCATTTCTTTTTCTGCCTTCTTAATCTTATCCACTTGTCCTTGGTAGATATTATTACACATATTTATATATGTGGAGGGATCTTCTACATATTTTCTTACTATTTCTATCATAGATTTAGCTTCCTGAATCTTCTTGTAAAGGTCTAAGGTAAATTTATTTGTATTCATACAATCAGCTATTATTTTCCTTCCTTTAGCTATTATCTCCTTTAACACTTCTTTACCAACCTTTAGAGAACTAAGGTCAAGTGAAAATTTACCTGTCAATTCATTCGGTCTCTTCATAAGATATTTCTCTTCTGCTATCTTGGATGTTGATTCCTCAAGACTTGATAAATTTTCTTTAAATAATGTCATGATGGTGCTGACATCATCCACTGAATGTACACTAGACACTTTCTTGTCTTTGGGCAGTAAGTTATTCAAAATTTTGATTGATTCAACAAACAATGGATTCCTCATTACTTGTTTCTCCTTCACATTCTCCATTGCTAACACACTGATCTTTATCATGACTTCTTCTACCCATGAATCTAGACTTGTTGTGTCCGGGGTCAAACTTGACAACAATGACAATGATAGCTTGGGAGTGATGAGTGTATTGTCCATGATTTCAGTCTTAACCTTCACTGGAATTCCAATAGAGGTTTCTTCTGTAGGTTCATCTTCCTTCTCTTCTTCTTCTTTCTCCTTTTCTTTTTCTTTCTCCTCTTCTTCTTCTTGTCCAGTTATATCTTCAATTTGCACATCTTCTTATTGCTTGGGTGAATTATCAGTGCATAGAATCTCTACTTCCTCAGTGCTCACAAATGCTTCCTCAAACTTGTCTAAGTCTTTCTCTATCACCACCATGGATATTTATACATTATCCATCATAATTGTGTCCTCCTTGGCTTTAGGCATAGGCATAGAATCCTATGGACCTGTAATAGGTGCATTTGGGATCTTAGCTACATTTTCTTTCTCAAAGGGAACTTGAGTTGCAGGCGTAGATGATGGATGCATGTGTTGTTCGAAAAATACCTTCTCAAATGCTTTTTCAATTTCCTTTTCTACCAACTCATAGTCCTTATTCATAATCTCCAAAGTTCTCAGCTTGGTTCTTAGGTGAGGCTTCACCAAATTCAACAATAAGGTTTTCTCTTCTACTAAACATACTGGGAGGTTATAATCTAAGGTCTTTTCCCTTATTTTGAAGTCTTCTTCTATAGCCTATCTTTTCAAAGAGTTAAGTATATTCCATACTTGATCAAGAATCACTATCTTAAGCTCCAAGACTGTCTTCTTGAACTTGATCATGTGTTTTATAATCATGGAATAGATCTCAGATTTATCAATCTCATGATACTTATCATAGAACTTAGCTATTTGATCAATTCTGCCTTCATCTACTACTCTTGTTCTCAACACTTCTAGATTTGGTAGGAATCCTACTTCAGGAGGTTCTTAAATATTTATTCCTTGGATTCTAGTCGACCTTGCTGATGGATAGCTTGTGCCAGACTGCTTCTTCCTCTTAGGCATCTTGCTAGGCTCAGGAGGTGCTTGAGTGGACTCTAGATCAATAGTATGTATGGGCGCATGAGTTTTTTCTTCTATCTTTTTCTTCTTCTCCTTAGGGTCATCAATCTTCTCTATTTTTACTTTGGAAGAGGATGTGCTCTCAAGTTGCATTACAATCTCAACTTCCCTTGCCTTATCTAGACCTGATTGAGTGACACCATGAATTTTTAGTATCTCAGATGTGATACTTGATGCTTTTCTCTTGGTCGCAGCACTATTCAAGACTGAATCTACCTGTCTTGTCTTATCCTCATAAGTACCCCATCATGGATCATTGGGATCCTTAGGCATTGATAGGAGGACTTGTGCATATGCTTCTAGAATATGTTCCTCCACATCATAACCAAGTGGATGAATCCACTTGGTTCTAGGCTCTACTACTTCCATGCAAGTGATATCAGTTTCCACCATGAAATATATACTATCCTTGTACTTCTCCACAATACTTTCAGGTATCCTATACCTTCTTTGCATCTTTATTCTAAATGTCTTGATCTCCAATTCCATGTAATCTTTCAAGGTGCTTTCAGATGATGCCTTGAATGAGATTTATGGCATTGTAGGCAAACTCTTATCAAGGTAAAGATCTAATACTTTACCAACTATATGAAAGTACATATAGATGATTAGTGACCCAAACCTAAATATCTTGCTCTTATCATGCTTAATTTCCCTTAGGTTATCCATCAACTATGCGTGCAAGATCTCACACAAGTTGAACTCTCCATTTTCCTTCACTATTCTGATAGCTGCCAAAATAGTGGCTCCAGAAACACTATTTACCATGTTTGCATGTTGAAACTTATAACCCATTATCATCACCATAAGCTTGATATCCTTCTCTTCAATTGGCTCTATGGTCATGTCGCACTTATCACTTTGGGATTTATAAGCCTGTTCCACTAGTTTCCTGACATCCTTGCTAGTGGGAAGGATGGTGCTAGTCTTAGGTAGTCTTGTCATCTCATGAATGAGGTTAGTAGTTATCCGAATAGGGACTTCTCCAATCCAAAACAAGTCATCATGAATTCTACTAAGTAGAATCTTAATCCATTCAGATTCATAGAACTCATATGCTATCACATACTCAATAATAGGGTTATTAGCAAGGTGCGTGAACTCATCCATGAATTTCATGTTTGGTTTCATCATTGTTTCCATGTGTGACCTTATTATATCCAAACCTACTGGTTCCTTCTTGCAATAAATGTATGCATGTATGTCTTTTACATGCATTACTCTCATCGGAGTCCTAGAGAATGCTCCTTCTAGGTCATCTAAGACTGATTTAAAGGAATGCTTCTTGCAAATGTATCTCTTCCTTTTAGAAACATCAAACATAATTGGAGTGGCCATTACTTACTTGGTAAGTCACTCAAATAGGTTTCCAAAAGGGTTTTTGAATCATTATGACCGAACTAGGGTTCCGCAACAACTTTCACACTGTTTCACTGATAAACCAACTTTAATCCTTCAACACAAATTGCTTTGATCTCCTATGCTCTCCAAAGTCTCGAACTCAAATGCAAATGTGTGGATAAAAGATCTCTAGTGACTTTAAAAACAACTTTCTACCATTAATGCTTTCCGCGCAAACATGGACTGCAACATAGAATTCCAATCTTCATTTCTGCTAACAATCAGATAGTGCGCTCTTGTATAATGCATCAAATAGTATCCAAACTGCTATAACCAAAGATACATACTCTGAGGGTGAGTATACTAGCCGCATAGGGGTCTAGAGTTAATCTAGATCCTCCTATGACCATGAGGGTCATTCATGTAGAAGTAGAGGGTGCATCCATTACGGATGCATCCAATACATATTCATCAAAATTATCCTTATTTACTTATCTCCAAACCAAGATGTGGCTTTCACAAACTTGACTTCTCCAGATTCATCCAGAATTGATCCTTGAGACTTATTAGGGCTTTCTTGTCTTTGCACTTTTGATCTGTAAAACTTTGAGATGTGTCCAGATTTGTTACACGAGTGACAAATAATTGGAGGCCTTATATTCCTCGATGCATTGATGTGAGTTACCAATTTTTATTGTCTAGTTGTATGACCATTATAATTACATATCTGACATGTAATATTTTGAGGACTTCTAACATTCTGTTGTGGATGACTTCTATGATTTTTTTGAGTCTAATTTCTTTGATTTGATCTACAATTCAAAGCTTTATGACCAAACTTATTGCATGAATAATAGTATCCATTGAAAGGTCTTACCTCTTTACAATCTCTAGCAATATGTCCATGTTTGTTACAGGCATAACAGGTTCTATTTACTGGCTTGCGCTCATCCTTAGATGGTTTAGCTTTAGCTTCAATGTGATTTCTAGTCTTCTTAGCTTCTATAGATTCTTCTGATGCTTTCTTTCTTTCTTGCATGTCATTGATTTGATTTTGTGCTTCATTGAATCCAATACTAGAGGTATCTCCTTTAATCTTCTGTGCATACAACTGTGACTCTATTAGATCCTTGCTTGTGTGAAATTTGTCAATATGATTATTTGCTTTAGTTAATTCAAATTCCACCTACTTCTTGATGTTCTCTAACTCCAAGATTTTCATGTTTGCTTGCCTCAATTATTCATCCAACTGCTTATTTTCTTTGACCTATTCTTCATAGGCTTCCTAATTTTTAAATAGCTTTTCATCCAAATCTTCAATCTGATCCTTCAAAGATGTGTTTTCCTCATTCATATTTTTGACCATTTTCCCTAAATCACTTGTTGAACAATCTTTTAAATCTTTTCTTGATTTCTTGATGAATACTTGAGAACCACTAACCCTTAATTTTAGTTCTTCAATTTCTTTCTCTAATCTATCAAGGTCTTCAAGAGTTGTTTCAAGATTCTTCTTTAGATGATTCACTTCTTTTGAACCCATGATCTCCTCAAGTGGTTAAACTTATCTTCAGAGGACCAAAGCTCTGATACCAATTGTTAAGAATGGGAACACTGAGAGGGGGGGTGAATCAGTGTTCTACAATATTAATTTCTGATATGTTGAAACTTAACTCAATTGCTTATATAATGAATTGAATAACAATGCAAGTAAGATAAATAATCATAACACATAACACTAGATATGATTACGGGGAAACCTTGGCCAAAGGAAAAACCCCAGTGGGAATTAATACCCACTAATAATTGTACTTGTGTATTATGAACCCGTTAATGTTCCTTAGCCCTATTAGGAGCTATCATTACAATGCTTAAGTACAATGACCTTGTCAAGGGTCAGACCCTATTAGGAGTCTTTAGTAACAAACCCTATTAGGGGTGGTTGGCTCACTGCCAAGAGCTCACTACTCAATAGAGAAGGCTACAACCTCTTGGATATCAGATACACACTATATCTGCAATGGTGAACTGTTGCTAAGACACTGCTTGTCTGATCAGTTCCTTTTGTGTGATGATGCTTTAACCTCTTGTAAATCTCTATATCATTCTGACTATTCTTTGCATACATCTTCTTTTCTTCTTTCAACTCTATATCTCATGCCATACTCAAATACAAAGGCATGTGTCTTATTTATATGCACAAACAAAACTATTCACTAACTCGGCCTATAACCTATTACATACAATGCTTCCAAATGAATTGGCTCAAGCATGTTTACATAAAATGATATTAACGAGTCTATAACACATTTACAATAGGTGCATAGCCTTTAAAAAACAATATTATAAGTGCTAACCAAAATACTAACAGTCGGCTCCATACTCTGTTATGTTCTACCGCATACTAGTTGTGCCACTTCAACTCGATGTAACTTCTTCATACTAACTCATCTAATCATGCATTTTTAACCATAGCTCAATAACATATCCAAAATCTTATCTTCTAGGGTGCATACAAAAATTTGGTCATACACATGTGTGTTAATGCTTTGTTCCTCAGGTGCTTCATAGACTATCATGTCTTCCATACTTAGCCATTTTCTATACCTTCTAAGTTATGTGTTGACTCCAAAACTTCATATGACTTTGTTTCCATAATGATAACACTAAATCTTATTCATATACAATAGTATAGTCAAATTTCCAACAAATACCACTTCTATGTCTTCATTTGTCTCAGTGTCGGTGTCCTCATTTTTATCTTCAATTAGGTAGCATGATTTCTTGTATTTATCCCTGTAGTCTCAATTATCTCTATTTCCATATTATCGGTTACCTTTGTGATCTTGGTAATCTCTTCAATCATTTTTATTTTCATTATATCTTTCATTTTTTTTCTCATCTTCCTTCCTGTCAGGACATCTTGCATCAATATGACCAATCTCTTTGCATCTAAAACAAATTAGGGGCAGTTTACCTCTATATCTTCCTCTGAATTTTTATAGTATTCTAGTCATTAATGCTACAAGTTCATCAAGTTCATCCTCTTCAGCTTCACTTTCACTTTCACTTCTTATCTTATGTTTTTTGCTTGACTTTCCAATTTTTAGAGATGACATAAATGTAGATTCTACCATAGGTACAATACTATTGTCATAGTTATACAACTCAAATGCAGTCAATCTACCGATTAGACTATCAAGTGAAATGTTATTACCAGGACCTGCTCTCATTTCATGAATTGCAGAGACTCTAATAGCATTGACAGGTAACAAGGTTCTGAGAATTTTACTTACAACAGTGTCTTCATCGATAGTTCCACATGCTCCTCAGCTAGCATTCACAACCTCCTTGACTCAGTTGTTATACTGAATGATGTTCTCTCCTTCTTCCATCTTCATGTCATCAAACTTACCTCTAAGACTTTCAACTTTAGCTCTCAACACATTTTCATCTCATCCATGAAATAGTGCAAGCTTGTCTTACATCTATTTTGAAGTTGTACATGTCTTGATATATTCAAATTTAGAATCTCATAAAGAAGAAGCAATCTCAATCATCATAGCATTATGTTCATGTCTTTCTCTCATCTAATCAACAATCAAAGGACCTGTGGGTAAGATAAATTCATTTTCCAAATAGTATGTTGCAGAATCACCAATTCCAGATAGGTATAACTTCATCCTACTTTGCCATGTCAAGAAGTTGTCTTTGTTCAGCTTTGGTACCTCTCTCTAATACATCTTGTGATCTTTAACTTAAGTCCTTCAAACTTTTCCTTCAAGTACTCTCTCTCTTATACCAATTGTTAGATAATTTAGAGGGTGGGTGAATCAGTTAAGTCTAGTTATCCTACAGTCCCAAATACTCCTAGATGTATAAAACAAATCTTTTAAATCAATTAATCAACTCAGTAATACTTTAACTGTATCTTTCTGTTCATCTACTGAATACCAATAATTAACTAGTGAATATACCGATCAATCCGGTTATAGTAATGTGTAAAGAAAAATAATAATTTAACTCATACATACACACATAACACTTTGATTTTTAACGTGGAAACCATGTTAGGGAAAAAACCACCTGGGACCGGTAACCTAAAATAATTCACTCTTCTAAAGTGAGCTGGGTTAGGAGCCAACCCTATTAAAGGTTACAATAACACACTGTGATGTGTGACCTGGTTAGAGGATTTATCACTATCAGTTCTCCATGATGAAACATTCTATATGAGGTCAACATGAAAACAATCAACATTCATTGAATATCATAATGAAATATAAAATACTATTAAGTCCCACTCGATTAAGAGATTTATTTGTAGAAATGGTTAGAATGCAATAGTAATGATCTGATTCAAATATCACATTCCTTGAAGATTTTAAGATCTATGCTAAGCTCAAAAATACTCTAGGCTAATATACTCAATTCAATTCATTTGTATCCTCCAACTCTGTTCTTCTCAGTAAATTCCTTTCTCTGACACTCAGTGTTGTCTGCAGATTTTCTCAATTTTGTCTTCAATCTGTTTGACTAGCATCGCATGAATACAATCTTCTCACGAGCATTCCAAAATTCATAATGAATCTCTTGTATCTTTTTATAGATATGTTAAAATGTTTTATTTCCATCCATAGATTTTTCCTCTTAATCTTCACCATTGATTTTGTCACTTTAACCTTCCTCGACAATTGTGTTTGTAACATGTTTCATTCTCCTTCATCTGATCATCCTTCAATTTTGTTAGTTGTTTGATCATCATAATAAAATTTATCTTTAACCTTGGAATCATTCCAATTTGTCCATCTCATCATCTTTAGTTAGAAGTCATTTGTTCCATTTATTTCTTTCACTCAATCAATATTGTGACGTGTTAGTGACTTCTAACTCGGTTATCATTGTACTTAGTATACACTACACTTGCTCACTGTACACTATTTCCAACTCGGTGTATACTAAATTCTTTATTTACCAACCACATAAAATTGTATGTTCTTGCTCTTAAATCCATAACATGACTATGTAATACAATCCAATCACTAACATAATGTCATAGACTCATCAATAAGTTACCTAATGAATACCATATCCATATCTTTCTCATACATCTCATCTTCATGTTAATATCTCATTCCTTCACCATTATTTCTTTCTTCAGATGTTTGTAACTATCATGATAAGTACAGTCAAAACTAGTTAGAATCAATGACAATACAATAATTAAGTTAATGTCTCACATATACCTTTGTAGCTTGGTGATCATCAATTATTGTCTTTTGTAGTCTTTCAATCTCTCCTTTAAGATATTTAATTAGTTGTAGTCTATCAAACTTAGGAGGTGAGGAAGGCCTACTTGTAGTCTAAGTTTTCCTTCTCATAGCTATAACAGGGGTAAAATTCAATCATCTTAGTGCCTCAAAATGTTCATCTATTAAACCTTCTGCCCTATCTCCCCTTGTGTATCTCTTTGCATCCAGCTTACTGATTGTGATTAGCAAGATGCGATGGTTGAGGTGGGTTATGTTTATTAATTTGTATCAACTGAGCTAATCTCTCAACTATAGCTACTTCTTGAATGATCGACAACCCTCTGAGTATTTCGTTGATTTATTCTTCAATTTCAAGAGTTTGACTCACCTCTTGATATTTCTAAACACTTGTTTTACACCTCTAGACTTGAGCATTCAAGTCTGAAATAATATCTTCTTGGGTATCCTGGAATTCCATGTTAGGTTATAATACAGGGAAAATATCTTGATGAGGTAAAACCATTCTTTATCATTATACAACCTTTTATAAACTAACTCTCCCCAACGGAGTCACAAAAACTATGTTAGTGTACAGATTTTTCCTTGTTTTGAAACCTTGATAATTGATTGACTCCTAACCCAATCCAGAGGAAAATCTATCATTATCAGTTGAGTTAGTCACTCACAACTATACTCTCTGCATCAAAAGCGTAGCTACCTTCTAAAATGATTAATCTTTCAACTCCTTTATTTCAAAATAATGATTTACAAGGGATACTTTTAAATAGAAAGTACTAAAGGAAAACAACATTCCATTATAAGTTTATAAAGGAATATTACATAGTATTATAAAATTCAATAAACTACAAGTGAAATAACTTAAATTGATGAAAATTGTTCTTCCGGTCGATTATAAGATTGAACATCACATGAAAAATTACTGAAAAGGCTTAATAGCATACACACAGATATTGAAATTAAACATACATGCTTAATCCAACCAACTGATTAGAGAAATACCACAATCTAATATATAAACTGACTAATACTATATTCATATGTTATGAAGTCTTAACAGCACTTAAAAAAGAAATATACTAAAAAATAGTTCACAATATAGAGATGTATTTTCAAATAACCTGAGAATCGACCCTAACTGAGTCATGAAAATTAAAATATATGGCCCATTTAGTTTTAAAAACTAACTCCTCAAAAGCCTATTAAAACCCTTTCTTCCCAACCACTAAATCAAGACAAAGAAAAACTAAAAAGAACTATTTCCAGGCAAAATCTATTCAGCATCTAGGTTGGCAATATTTTTGGGCTGATTAGGGACATGTGTAGTCTTTTATGTGGAACTCAATTCCTTATATGCAATTGAGAAATTAGCTATAACCTGTCAGTTGGGTATTTAAATCCCTCCTATCCACTACTTCTATATTTTCTTGCCATTCTGAACCTACTCTAATTTACTCTTGTGTACATCCAGATGCTCGAAACCAATTACTAGCATGGAGTCTACTCGGGAAATAGTTGAGAAATATTTTATTGCCATGTCTGTGGTCTCTTTCAGGACACATTTTTTTTTTGAATGCTGCAATAACCTGACCTACCTTCCTATTTAGGTCTTCTTCATTCCCCATTCATTTAACATCAATGCATTTGACATCATTGTTGATGATTTTATTAAGGCAATTGGGCTCTTTCAAAAGATTTTATGACTTGTGTATTCCTTGTTTTGAAAAGAACTTAGCTATGTCATAGGTGTGTACATCCTCCATATTCACAATCTCATCATCTCATTTGTCTCTTTCCTCCATCTAGGCAAAAATATCCTTTTCCAACTCATTGGAGACAATAATAGTCTGATGATGAGTTTTATCAAGGCTTGTAACATAATCCACCCCCTCTTTGGTAACTTTGTCTATCCAATCTGAGACTACTTGTGACACTGCCCTATCTCTTTGTACCTGGTCCAAAAACTTCTAGCTTGAGGGGGACTTTATATCAACTATGAGAGATGCATGTGTGAATGCTAAAGGTCTAGGATTTTATAGCGCATTAATTTAATCAACCATCAACTTCAAAGACTACTTAAGAACTTTCTTGTTCTGCTAATCTTTCCAGATTCTCTGATTGATTTTCTTATCACTTGAATCAAAAAACTTCATATCAACAACTTTATTCGCTTGACCAAGATCCACCTTTGCAACCTTGAAGTCTTGTTGAGAGACTTCATCACTTCTTTTTTTTGTAGAAGCCTTGAAAGCATCAGTGATCCAATGCCCTATCGCTTCATCTACTTCCATGAGAGCCTCAACTTTTGGTTTCTTAGTCTTAGGTGTCTTGCCCAGGTATTTTCTTACCATGTCTTCTACTGGAACTATCATAGGAATAATACTATGCTTTTTGTTTACAGAAAGTTCCAACCATTTTGGGGTGTTTGAACTACCTTTTCTTGGAGGAGTCTGGAAATTGGCAGGGACATCAAGTGTTATCGAGTCTTGAAAATTTGAGTCAAGCTTAGTTTGTTTCTCTCCCATTGGCTTAGATGTAACATAATTCTCCATGCTTAGGTTCTTCACAAGATCACTTACGTTCTCCACCAAATCAAGATCACTTGTAATGTTGGAATCTTTGGTTATCTAGTTCTTTCTCTTGTTCCTTGAGTGAGTTACCTAAATTTTAGGTTGAATTTGAACTATGCTTTTCTCTTGTACTAAGTGTTCAACTTCCTAAATTGATTTACCTATAGATTAACATTTTACAATTTCATCAGTATGGATTAAGGATGGTTCTAGGTTTGATGTTATTAGTTGCTACTGACGTGCTCTTCCAACATCCTTTTATTTTTCCACTCTTTTCTGTTTAAGCCACTTTTTTGTTCTCAGTGTCATGCTCAAGGTTCTAATTTTTATATCATCTCCCTCTTTCTTACCCCATTCAATTTCAAAAAATAGGCATATGCTAAACAATTCCTAGTATTTGGGATCTAGCACTTCTCCATCTTCTTCTTCCTTAATGTCATTGATATCTATAGGTAACCTGAGGGTAAAAATTTTCTTTAATGTAAACCTGGACCATAACCTCTTTCTAACCTTGAGGTCATCTTCGCATTCAGTCTAGAAATATTCCAATTGTGGCTCATGTCTGAAATTTTCTTCTATTCTAAAATGATTCTCAACAAAACCTTTATTGTCAAATTTACTCCTAGCATGATAAGGCCTTAGGTTCATTACTTTCAACTCAGGTTCTAGGTTAAATATACCTTGAACTAGTTTACAATGGTAATGGCCAAACTCTACAGGAAACACCGATGCAACCCCTTTCTTTGATTTGAACTTTTTCTCCACCTGGGAAAACTACCTACATACTTCAACCAAAATAAATTTATCCAAACATTACTTGGGTAGCTTTAATGGCTCTCCATTGAACCCTCCCACCTAAAGGTATCTAAATCTATGGAACTGTATATAGTAACTCTTGTAGATTAATATTAGCTTAATGGCTTCTTCGGATAACCTCTGGTTTTTCTTCCCTTCCAACTCAAAGACTTTTCATGCAAAGAAAACATCTTGAGCCCTTATAAAATGTTCTAGATTCCTCTACTTCTATAGGATGGAGTGGTATTCATATATTATCATATCTTCTTCCCAAGGTTCATGTGGCAAGCCCTTGTACTCTCTACAATAGGCCAACATATAGAAAAGGTATGATGTCATATAGAAATGGGTTACCCGTACAACTTGAGTGAGATCCTCATACAATTTGTCAGCTATTACTTTAGACCAATCAACATACTCATTTTCATCGAGCACAACTTGGATGAATAAGTACATCCATTCCTCCCACAAGATAACATGTTGATTATCTTTCACCCTATTTAGGAAAATAATAGGATCCCTCACCTCCCTAATTGAATGATCTTTTTCTAGAGGTACGGACAAGCGCAAACCTCCTTTCTTAGGCTTTAGTAGCCAAATCCTAGCAATAATACTGTTATACTCATTTTCTTGTGTAAAGTGATCTTGTGACAGGGGAATGGTCTAACCCTTATACATATCCATAGAGGGTATTATCATAGCGACAATTACAACTTCTCTGCTCACACATACTAAAGGGTCACTAGAAATGGTTTTTATCTATCTCTCCACCTCATTATATTTTTTTTGGCACTCAAGTACCAATTCAGAACAAGGCATGGCTTCAGCGAAGCCTGTAGCTTCAATCAAACCACTCTAAGAAATTTTGTCCACCATTGATCCAGGCTCTGCATTCTTATATCAGCTCACTATTTCCTTTATGTCTTCATCGACTAGAAACGTGTCTCCTATTTCCATAAGGACACTTACTATAGAAGAGGGATTACCCTCTTTGGGAAGCTTAATTTTAAAGGCAAACATCTTGGGGTTTGATAGGAAAATTACATGAAAATTTTAACAATAGAAGGAGAAGAAAACAAGACAAACCCCAAATAACAGAGTAGGGAAAAGTAAGAAACAATCACAAAGAGGGATTTTTTTAAAAACTCACCGGTTAACCAACTCCTATCTTCTGAAAGAAAGATAATTGTTACCTTGCTTCCAATTGCCTTTCACAACAACCAAGCACTTGTGTATGCAGAAAGAACAATAATAGCAAATGAGAAGTATTTAATGCATATTTTCTTCAGCAACTGTACTTCCAATTATGGAAACTTGCCTTGATATTATGACACCCACCATCTTTTAATGAGAATGATGCTTCACATGTACTCCATATTCATTTCTTGTTACTTCAATCACTTAGCATTTAACTCTTGTCTTTTTAAATGAAAAGATTTGGCAAGTGTTGTTCAAATTTGATGTATCGCATCTTCAAAACTTGAACTTTGAATCATGAAAGTGAGGTTCAAAGTTCAAAGTTCATAATGCTAAAAATTTGGGATTGACCAATACAATTGAGACCCACAATTGACACGACAGGCGGAACTCTTGAACTTTGAACCAAAATTTGTGAGGTTCACGTTCAAGGTTCAATAATTGCAACCTTCATGACACAGGAAAGGATAAGTATATCTTACGTCAGCATGAGGGGAAACAAAATGAAATTTGAAATTTGAACCAAAATTTGTGAGGTTAAAGTTCAAGGTTCAAATTGCAGAATGCACAATACATTGAGTGAAAACAAAGGCATCAGCAACTTATTGTTTAGGACCGGTTGGTTCTTGAACTTTGAACTAAAATTTCTGAGGTTTGAGTTCAAGTTTCAAGGTTGGCAAGAGAACTTTGATTGGATTTTGCACAAGTTCAGAGTTTAAAGGGGATGAATTCAAAAACATGCAACACTTATAATATTTCTTCATCACCTTTCTTAGATCATATGCTCATACAAAATCTTTAACTCTTCTTATCATTCACACATGTTTGTAATCCAATTCTGTTTAATGAGTGCAATGTGAATTTTGTAAGGTATGTGATAATCATTTCTATAACTTTTAATATTATATAATGTTCATGTCCATAATTTCCAAAACTATATTTTGTTGGAAAGATATAGTGCATAGATGCTTAGGTGTAGTCATTGATGGAAACTAAACCAAATTATCACATCCACATTGCATTATTAGATCATATTGAAGGTCAAAATAGTCTGTAATAAGAAATTGGATAAGTATGAAATGAAGAATAGGGTATTCTGACACTATTCAGTAATTGGTTTGGTGAGATTTGGATTTTGAAGTTATGCGGTTTCACACGTAAGGGAAGCATGTTGGAGGTATGCATATACTAATTCCAAAATTTGGAGGTTCGATGATACTTTGTGTGAAAGATACATGTATCTTAGTATTGGATTTTGTGGTTGATAGTCAAAACAACCAACATAGTAGATAAATCAGTTTGCGGACGCAAAAAATTGATTTTGCCGATAAATTTTTTGCAATGATGGAGGTAATATTTATGGAGATATGTGCCTAAATATTTTGGCTCACATTTTTATTTGAATTTTGAATTTGGTGGTTTTGGTCAACATGTTTCACATATATCTAGAATGTTTTTAAGCTGACATGATGCAATCAGATTTAGGGTTGCAAACATATAAGATCAATGGATTAGGGTTCGAGTAATTTGTTGTTACATACGTAAAGGTGTAGAGTCAAGGATTTGAGATAAGGGATTCATATCTAAGCTTCTAGTCAGTGAAGAACAATGAGCTAGTGTAGTCAAAGGTAAAAGTGTATCAAATCTGAGTATTGTGCTTATGCAAAACTATAATCAAGCATTGTTAGATGTTATTTCACCAGTTCAACACCTATTGTGATCATTGTTTTGATCTTGCAAGGCAGTGAGGCTTTTGTATAGGGTTGTATCCCTGATTGTAACTGAGAAGTGATTTGTAGGTGGTGTGTATAAATGCATGTGCATTCTCTTTGTAATACCTTTAACATGGTATAATACTTTTACATAGTGCACTATCTTGTGGGTTCCATCCCCACTATACCTTTTCCCCTAATAGGATTTCCACAATAAAAAGCCAAGGTGAAGAGAAGGGAACTCTATGAACATCTAAAGAAAAAGGAATGTGAGACCTCAGATGATGAAAAATTAAGTTAGGATTTGAAGGAGAAAACTAAATAATGTGAGAAAATCAAGCAAGAGAATGCAGTCATTAATCATGAGATGGAATCTATAGTGGTGAGGATGAACAAGGAGATTGATGATAGGAAGAATAATGAAAAAAATCCAAGTCAATTGTTAAAGGAAAAATATGATGAGTTCAATATAGTTGTTACTAATCTATAGGATGCCAAGGATATTGAAGAAGAACTAAGAGAAGATCTTGTCATTGCTAAGGACTATAAGGAGAAGTTCATGATCAACACTGCAAAAAATGATTCACTATTAGAATGTCAAAGGATCACAAGTGAAAAGTGTGGTCTTGGATTTGAAGGATAAAGTTCCAAATTTGGTCAAGAAAAGCCTAGATCTAAAAATCAGAAGGACAAGGGAAAAAGGACTACTACAAGACAACCTAATGCTCAAAGGACCAATGGTAAGTGCTTTATCTGCAACAAATTTGGTCATAAAGCCATGAATTGTAAAAATAGGATGAATCAGAATGGTGGATCTCTTTCTGCTCAATGCTTTAAGTGCAATAAATATGGTCATAAGGAAAATGAGTGAAAATTGTTGTGAAAAACTCTTCCAACAACAAGAAAAACATCAAGTGTTATGCATGCAATGGGTTTGGGCACACTACAAAACATTGCAGATCTAGAAGGAATTAGGTAAACTACAAATATGGTCAAGCTAATGTGACATGTTATAAATGCAACAATTTTGGTCATATTGTGAAATACAATAGACTGGGAAGTGTGAACAAGAGCAGAAGAGGTCCAGAGAACCACAAAAATATGTCGACAAAGACAAAACAAAACAAAAGTTTGATGTGGAAGAAGTTAGGAAGTAGATGACCATGATATGGGTACCAAAAAGTAATCCTAACACAAGTGGTAGGTCAACACCTAAATCTCATGTGGAAATTTCCTCTTAGAATTAAACAAAAGCCTTTGGCATAGGGAGAGACTTCATGAAAAATAATTATAATCCCTAATTCAAATGGATCAATGAATGTTATCAATATGTTCAGATGCACTCAAGACTTTATAACATGAACAAGTCATTTCGTAGATGGATTTTTGTTTAACTGTTTGAGGGTAATTTGATAGCTAGGGCTCAGTGCATTAAATGTACTTCATTTTTTGTTATGTGAATGATTAAAAAGTCATTTTCTCACATCATTATTCACCCTATGAATTAGTAGAAGTGATTGGAAAGAAATTGAAGGTGATTTTAAGGATATTAATAATATTTTGCAAAGATTTCATGGGAAACCCCTAATTTTGACATAAAGAATTTTTTTTTTAATCATTGTTTGACATTTCGAGTTTGAAATCATGAATACCACTTAAATTGTGGATGTCACCGAGTGTCCTAGACCAAAATTTAAGAAGAATCCATATAAATCTCTAGAAGATTATTTGAATGGTGAATTTTCATTAGTTCCTTACAATGTGTTGCATGTAGAGGAGGTTAGGGAATATGCACACTACAATCTGGAAAATCTAGGGCATCACTCAATTCATGAATTATATAAATATTTTTCTAATAAATCAAGATTAAAGGATGAGTACAAGGTATTGGAAGAGAAGAAGATATCACAGGTAATGAGTTTCCATATATTTAATGAACTAGAGTGGATACATTATGTTCTTAGAAGAATACACAATCAATTCATGTGGTTAGACCAACCACATAAAATCTCAAAGGAGGTATTGGAAGCTGTGACTGGTTTTAATACTTTGAGGGCCCGTTTGGTTGCTGGAATTGACATAGAATTGGAAAATAGGAATTGTTGAATTGGTATAGGCCAATTCTAATTTTGGTCCAAATGAGCATTTAGCCAATTCTCCTAAGAACCTAGAATTAGAATTGAGGCATGGAATTAAAATTGGGAATTTAATTTTGAGAAGGGAAACCAATTCCCATTTTCCAATTCCAGGTTAATTCCAGCAACCAACCTACTTTGAAATTAATTAATAAGGACTTGGTAACTGATCTTAGTGGTTCACGGTGGGACAAAAGAGCTATGAATATTAATAAAATCATTCAGCCAGATGTTAGGTTCACATATATAGTTTTGGGCTACAAAGTATATCATTCAAGCAAAGGGATCTCTATCTCCAGCACTATCATATACATAGCTTACCGAATGGTGAAATAAAATGGTGAATATGATATTTGTGAGGCCTTGTGATTTCAACTCTAGGAGAACCTAGCTAAGATAAAGAAGGATACGAAGAAATTTTTTGAGTATGGTTCATTGGTGGTATATATTTTCTTCTACTTCATGAACTATTTCCCTGGCATTTGAGATATTCAATGGAAGAGGGATAAACCAGTGGAAATCTAAATCAGAGACTTTTACTACATGTTTGAGAGAAATACTAGGAGAAGAACAATATGGAGTTACTTCAAATTTGTTCAATAACAAATACATTTGAGATACATAATACATAAGGATATTGTGGGAAATATAAAGATTCCATATGTTTCAAGGTTGAGATAGATGATTTATTGATGGAGGAAGTTCAACGTAGAAGTTCATGGGTTATTCCAATGGGTTATGAAGTTGGTGCTATTCTTCTTGATGCATATGCTCAAGATTTTATGAAAATACCTATAGATCCAAATGAAGAGAGGTTCAATACATACAGGAGAAATATCTTAAGGTACACTTGGAGGTTAATAGGCCTACTAGAGAAAGAAAAATATGAAAAGAAGTGGAAATGGTTGTAGAAACATTTGGCATTTTAAAAGAGAAGTTGGAAAAAATTAGACAAAATATGGAAGATGAGGAGAAGAACAAGAAGGCAGGAACAAATGAGCCTATTTATTTTGATGTTGATGTTGATATTGCTACACAGAGCACTACCCTTGCTATGACAAGAAGCTCAGTGCAAGCTTCAACCAGTCCACTCGTGGAGAAGCCTACTAATACAAATAATACCACACATAAGGAAACCTCTACATCAAATAAATTGAGTCCGAAGAAGAAGGCACAACCTAAACCTGCTAGTAAGAGAGTCAAGACAAAGAGTTATATAAAGTATTTAAGGGTGTCAATGAGGATGAAGAAACAAATTATGATGATGAAATTAAGCAATTGAGATTAGAAGGAGCCAAGGAAGAAAAGGTAACATATACCAAGATAAATGGAGAGGATCCTATATGCAAGAAGCCAAAGATTGATATTGGTGAGCCTTATATAGCAGTTGATAAAATTGTGAAGAATATGACAACTTATGGTATTTTTGTAGCATTGATTAAATACCATAACATGTATGATGAAGATGAAAGGAGAACACTTGAAGAAGAAACTATTTTTTCTATTAGAGATAGTTTACAAATTGCATCATGAGTTCCAAGTGCTAATCAGATCCAAAAAATTGTCAAACAAACTAAACTACGAGCAATATCTTCAGAGTTACTATGAATATGATATCATCAACAAATTACATCACATCAAAAAAAAATATTGAGCAAGTTCTAAAGCCTAAATAGCAATAAGAGATATTTTTTCATCATTAATCCCATGACCCCACTATATTATTACTTCCTTATGCTTGATCATTTTCAAATGTTCCCAAAGGAGGGACAATATCTAGTTCAACTAGTTTTACCAACTTGGAGCATCCTTCTGTTTTGGTTCTTTGTTCTTGGTGTCTATATCAACTTTAGTGATTTTGCCTTCATTTAGTACCTATTTCAAAGCTTTAATTTCATCTTGATCAAGCATGTCCTGGTATGCATTAAAAAATGGGCATCATCTTATGTCAGACATGTACAATGATATAACTCCCTATTGAGCCAATATCATAAACCTATTTTTGGGTATCTCAATGGTAGTAGACACTTGTAACATAATGGAAAGAAAAAATAGTTTATCATTAAACTCAATAATCCTTCTTCTTTTTATTTGAAATATCTCCTCATTTCATTTGGACCATAAAAACAAAAGAATCTCTCAAAATAAGACTGACCAAAAAGCATTTAGCTTGTCATCAAAATAACCCACAAATCCATACAATACTTCAACCCAAGATGACCTAGGAGAGGTGTTCCAAAAAATGGCTAACCAAGGAACAAGGAAAAAACTCTAATAGAAAAGGAACATTAAAAAAAAATGTGACTCACAGACTCGAGCATATTACAAAGGGAATAACAAATAGACTCACGAACCAATGTAGTCAACATATCACCAACAAAAATATTCTTGAGAAGGATCTTCCATCTAAGAAATGTTTTCTTGAGCTCACACGCATGTTTTTACATCCTATTCGAAACAAAATTATATTTAGACTAGGGCCAATGATAACCCAAAGACAAATTAATCCATGCAAGAATTGAAGAAGAAACTATTCAGTACTTGAATAAGTATAATAGGGAATTAATTGAGATAAAAAGAGAAATTCCAAATGAATTGTTTGATATCTTAGAGAGAAAAAGACTTATTGCACAATATGAGGTCAAAAAGATTACATAAAAAACCTTGGATAATATTTTATCTATCATTATAAAATAAGAAATTCATAACATCCTAGAGGAAGCAAAGAAAGAATTCATGTTCAAAAAAAGATTAAATAAACTCATGATAGGTCAAACTAAGGAAGTTATCAAGGATACATAGAAAGTGTCGCGAAAAGTCTTATTGCTCAATGGATATGAAGTGGTTCATAGGGACGGTGATAAGGAAAATAATGACACCACTATTCATGACAATGATCCTTTGATGTATATATCTTTGGTGTTCCTATTACTTTATCTAGTGATGATTATGCTACTAGTGAGAATGAGAAAGACATTGAAAATATAGAAGATGATGTTGTGATAGATGATTATAAAGGTGAGGAAGATAAGGATGAAGGTCAGAAGGATAATGTTGTAGATTATGAAGTTTATATGGGAGTTAAATAAGATAAAGTAGAAGAGAAGAAGACAGAGAAAATAAAAGAGGAAAATCTAACTGTAGTCAAGATTGAGGCAATAGATGTTGCCAAGGAAGTAAAGGAATTCCTAAAGAAAGATAATATAGATGTGGATGATATATTGATTTATCAAGTTCCAATTAAATTAGATGCACTCAATCTAGATTAGATGATGAGACTTGCATTGGTGTCTCACACCAAGGCAAGGAAGCTAATTTTGAAGATGCACGAGAAGGATAGTGAGATTTTGGCATTTGTATTTGATGTATTAGGTTAGATTATGCCATATTATATGAAGGATCATAATGATTCCTCAAAAAGTCAACTTGAAGGTCTACTGAATGTGGTGAATTATCATTTTGACTCTTTAGAGAAATCAACTTTGATTAAGGTACAAAATGAATTTGATAAAAGAAGTGATGCAGTGGCATCCTGGCTTATTACTCAGTGCATGAAGATTTTGGCAGTCTTGGTAACTGTCTGGTGGAGTTCAGTTACTTGGCTGGTAATTTCAGTAGAAGACTAGAGTTTCTTAGTCTTGGTGGTGATTTTCAATTGGAAGTTTTGGTGGATCTCAGTGGATGTTGGTCACTCGGTGGCTTGGTGTTTTGTTACTTAGTGCTCAGTTACCGACAGGGTCTTGGTGTTTATGTCTATTTCTTAGTCACTGAAGTGGCTCGATCATTAGAGGACTCGGTCTCTGAAGGGAGCTTGATCATTGAAGGAGACTCAGCATAGCTGGTGCTTGATGATGCTTATGGAGCTCAGTTGGTATGGTTGCTCAGTATATTTCCTGATGCTCGGTAGTTTGGATTACCGACAGATGTTCTTGGTGAATCAGCTTGGCCGACTGGTGCATTTAATTTAGGTCATGCTCCTCAAGTTATGGATTGATCATTAGATGTGTAGGGACCTAGATTTGGTGTGTTGCATTCTCCTATGTGGATCTAGAGGCTAACATGGAGAATTTAATTATTGTAAGGCTATTTGAGAGCTGACTAATGTTTGGCATTTAATATTTGTTTGTAGAAATTAATTATTTCATCCAGCCAACTTGTGGCTTGGATTAGTATTTAAGGGGTGCTTGGGTAGTTTTTTATGAGGTAGAGGGGAAGAAGTGCAGATCTGGTGGTAGAAATTTAGCAGAGTTAGAAGATTGCGAGCTTAGGAACAAGAAGAGTTCTTGGTGGCTTGCGAGCACAAGTTTAGATCTTTCTTGGAGTGCCTGCTAGTGTCCTATTGTGTTGCAGACCTGGGCTAGCTAAGGAGAAGTGTGTTGGATCTTGTGTGATCTTGTAGAACTATTTCTTGCTTTGTATATTCCCATAACTAGAAAGGCCTTACAGGCCAGCACATTGCATGTAATTAGTTAGGTGATGAATAAAGATATCTATTTCTTTCAAATCTTGTTTGGTGTTTCATAATTTTCATTGTGTAATGGTTTTGGCTGCAAGGTCAGATAGTCCTTAATTGGATCCTCCATCCTTGACTGCATTAAGTGGTATTAGAGAAAATTTTGTTCCTATTAGAGCTGAGTTGATCTTGTTGGTGAAGAGATTGTATGATCTGGATTGCATATCCGTGGCACTGAACTTGTGAAATTATGGCCTGGTTGTTCATGCAAGGTGGCAGGTTGCGATCTGACTTGCATACAACTCAGAGATTGTCACAAGGTGGTTAGTGTTGGGTTTTTTGTAGAGGGTTTCTTATCTTTGAGGATGTCTCTAAGAGGATTGAACCCTGGTGCGATTCTAGATCATTGTGATGTAGTGGAGATGAAGATTTCTGAGAGATTTGCTAGATTGGAAGCAGAATTGCTGAATCAAGTTAAGAAACTCATGAAGGAAAGTGTTGATGAGCTTTGTAGAGCTTAACAGAGTTAGAGCATGTTAATCTAGAGGAAATTTGTCTGGCCTATTACAAGACTGGTCTGAGAGAGAAGACATGCAGATGTATATGAGGTTGGTTTTGATGGTTAGTTGGTGGATTCTACCATAAAACCTACAAGGAAACTTGTGGTTGTTGCTGAGTTACCTATAATTACCAAGGATGTTTTTGACCTTGTTGGAACTGGTGAGAAGATTAGTTTTCATGTTCAATTGGTTGTGCCTAATATGGAAATTGCAGAGCATCTAGTTGTGCTTGATCAAACTGTTGTTGGTGAAGAGTTTCCTATTGCTGAACACCTTCCTAATGTTGGTGTTACTGAATTGTTTATGTTTGGTGTTGAGATGTAGATGCTATTTTTTGGTTGTGGACTTGAGTTTCTAGTTGACAGTGATAAGTTTGGTGATGAAATTCTGAGATGGGATCTAGACTTGATACTTGGTGGTGGGTGGAGAGTTTAGTTTGTTCTTGATATTGGAGATGTTGACTGGTTGAGTTGCAGATTGGTTCTCTTCCCTGTGGTGGAGTGGAAATCTTTGGTGAAGATGAAGTGGAGTTGGTATTGTTTAGATGTTCCCTTTGTTGAGAAAGTGTGGGACACACTTTTCTTTGTTCCTCAGGAGTCTGATGCAGTGGCATCCTGGCTTATTTCTTGGTGCCTAAAGATTTTGGCAGTCTCGATAACTGTCTCATGGACTTCAGTTACTTGGCTGGTAATTTTGGTAGAAGACTGGAGTTTCTCGATCTTGGTGGTGATTCTTACTTGGAAGTTTTGGTGGATCTCAGTGGATGTTGGTCACTTGGTGACTTGGTGTTTATTTACTCAGTGCTCGGTTACCAATGGGGTCTCAGTGTTTATGTCTGTTGCTCAGTCGCTGAAGTGGCTCAGTTGCTAGAGGACTCGGTCACTGAAGGGAGCTCAGTCATTGAAGGAGACTCGACATAGCTAGTGTTTGGTAATTCTTGTGGAGCTTAGTTGGTATGGTTGCTCGGTATATTTCCTAACGCTCGGTAGTTTGGATTACCGATAGATGTTCTTGGTGAATCAGCTTAGCCAACTGGTACATTTAATTTGGGTCGCGCTCTTCAAGTTATGGATTGACCATTGGATGTGTGGGGACCTAGATTTGGTGTGTTGCATTCTCCTATGTGGATTTGGAGGCCAACATGGAGAATTTAATTATTGTAAGGCTATTTGAGAGCTGACTAATGTTTGGCATTTAATATTTGTTTGTAGGAGATAATTGTTTCATCCAGCCAACTTGTGGCTTGGATTAGTATTTAAAGGGTGCTTGGGTAGTTTTTTAGGAGGTAGAGGGGGAGAAAAGGAGATTTTATGGTATAAATTTAGTAGAGTTAGTAGCTTATGAGCTTAGGAACAAGAATATTGCTTGATGGCTTGCGAGCACAAGTTTAGATCTTTCTTAGAGTGCCTACCAATGTCCTGTTGTGTTTCAAACCTGGGCTAGCTGAGGAGAAGTGTGTTGGATCTTGCATGATCTTTTAGAACTATTTCTTGCTTTGTATTTGGTCATAACCAGGAAGGCCTTACAACTTGACACATTGCATGTAATTAGTTAGGTGATGAATAAAGATATCTATTTCTTTTAGATCTTGTTTGGTGTTGTGTAATTTCCACTGTGTAATGGTTTTGGCCACAAGGTCAGATAGTCCTTAATTGGATCCTCCATCCTTGATTGTGTTAAGAAGATATGATCAATTAATTACCTTAATTGTACAAGACAAGATATCATTGGGACTTGGTATTTAGATATTGAAGGATGATATGACTAAAGGAGGAAAAATTTATAGAACATGATCACTTATCCCAAATGTATTGTAGACATTGAGAAGATAATAAAGGAGAGTGAGGATAATTTTTTTGAGTTGTCTAAATCTTATGATCCCTTGACAACTTCAACTTCAAGTCATATCCTTAAATGACAAGATTAAAACATTGGTTACTAATAAGGAGAGGATAAAAGGGAGGATCAATGATATAAGGAATAATCACACCTAAGTTGGATATCCTTCTTAATACTATGAAGGAGGTAGAGGAAACCTATACCCATCCTAATGTACTTGATCTTGTAGCAGTAGAGAAAATTGCTTATGAAATTTGTGGTCAAATAGAGATTATAGAGAGCATGAAGAAAATTTTGGACAAAGACTTTGGTTCTTTAAGGAGCACATTTTTTGATGTTATCAAGATCTTGTAAGTATATGTAGTATACTTGTAAATTAGGTGGTATAAAGAGATATTTTGTTATAAATTTTTTGGTTGTGAACCCCCTTTACCTTTTCCTTTGATGTCAAATGGGGAGAATATGAAGAGAAAAATGAATACTCAACTCAAGAGGAGATAAGGAGATTTTTGAGATTTTGATTTTGAGAGAGAGTAGTTAGAGTGCTTGGTGGATTTGGACACTTAGTCATTTTTCACTAAGTGTTGCCATCAATGAAAAAGGGGAGATTATTGGCAAGAGACACTGCAAATATGATTAGGTGTTGTCATTGAAGGAAACTAAACACAATTATCACATGCACATTGTAGTATTAGATCATGTCGAAGGTTAGAATGGTTTGTAGTAAGAAATTGGCAAAGCATGAAATGAAGAACATGGTATTTTGACAGTATTCACTAATTGGTTAAATGACATTCAGATTTTGACGTTATGTGATTGCGCACGTAAGGGAAGCATATTGGAGGTATGCAGATACTAATTCCAAATTTTGGAGGTTGGGTGATATTTGGTGTGAAGGATACATGTATCTATGTATCAATTTTGAGGTTGACAATCAGAACAACCAACAGGGTGAATAAATCTATTTGTGGACATGGTAAATAAGTTTTGGCAGTAAAGTTTTGGTTCAAGTGATGGAGCTAATATTAATGGAGATATGTGCCTAAATATTTTGGCTTGCATTATTATTTAAATTTTGAATTTGGCAGTTTTGGTCAATGCGTTTCACATACCTCTAGAATGTTTTTGAGTCGACATGATGTGATTGGATTTAGGGTTACAAACATATAATATCAATGGATTAGGGTTCAAGGAAGTTGTTGTTGCATAAAAAAAAGGTGTAGAATCAAGGATTTAAGATAAGGGAGTCAGATCTAAGCTTTTGATCAATGAAGAACAATGAGCCATTATAGTTAGAGGTAAAAGTGTATCAGATCTGAGTAATGTGCTTATGCAAAATTGTAATCAAGTATTGTTAGATGTTATTTCATTAGTTCAACACCTATTTTGATTATTGTTGTGATCTTGCAAGGTAGTGATCCTTTTGTATAGGGTTGTAGCCCTAATTGTAAATGAGTAGTGAGATCTAGGCAGTATACTTGAATGCATGTGAATTTTCTTTTTAATACCTTTAGATAATACTTTGACATAGTGTATTATCTTGTGGGT
This sequence comes from Chamaecyparis obtusa, assembly GCA_027943335.1. Lineage (NCBI taxonomy): Eukaryota > Viridiplantae > Streptophyta > Pinopsida > Cupressales > Cupressaceae > Chamaecyparis > Chamaecyparis obtusa. The sequence continues at coordinate 257,824 of BSBK01007259.1, forward strand.
TCCATCCCTACCATGATTTTTTCCCTAATAGGGTTTGCACGATAAAAATCCTTATGTTATGGTGCTGTGGATATTTTCTTTATGTTCATGCTTGTTTATTTTTATAGTATATGTTAAGTGGTTCGTGAATCAGATTATTAAAATAAATAAAAATTGTAGAACATTGATTCACCCCCTCTCAATGTTTCAACCTTCCAACATATTTTATATTAAATATTTAAAATGTGTATTGCTATATTGCCACATCACAATTAAAACCATCCTCCTCAAACATGCAAACCCATTTTTCATATTAAGTTGGGGGAAGGGGATTTGAATGTTTTGTAATCACTATTAATGACTTATGCACAATGATTGAATGTGAAAATTAACATGATTTGAATCTTTCAAGTAACCATATTTCATTGATTAGTTTGAAAGATCTATGAGTTATTCTTGATTATAGTGAGTCTTGTGTGTCTTTTGTTTTTCAATATCGTCATTGTAAATGGGGGTGATCCCATATATAGTTAGCCTACAAATAATACACACATTGATAATAAAATAGAATGCAAGCAATAATTCATCGATGCGGGATGGTTGGAATAGTTCCATAAATATACAGAGTTTGATGTAGACATTGCTCTTTAGTTTGCCTTCTCATTACAGGATAGAGTGGCCACTATGAAAGGGTTGAAAGTTGATGCCAACAACCACAAGGAAATTGGCAGCCCACTAACTAGTGGAGAGGACCTCATCAATGGCCTAATCCAAATCCTGGATATCCACCTCTACCACCTCCAACAAATATGCCTGCAATAATGTCACCACCTCCAAATGCAGGTCCTCAAAAGTAGATGCAATTACCTGCTCAACCTCAACTGAATCCCAACAGTCAATAGCCACAGCAGCAAATGTATGCTACTAATGCTTAGTAGTACCCTACCTATGCACTTGATATAGCTGATATACACCTAAGATTAGGTACTACCTTGCTAGCACTTGAACCACCTCTTATCACTAAAGTGCCAGACCTTCCTACAATAGTAGTACTGATTCCAGAGAATGATTTGCCAAATATTGTTGCATCAGAAAATGTTTCCAACTCAGCTAATGCTCATACATCAGTTAAACCACCTTTTCCTTAGAGGCTAATCATGGATAAGCCCATACCAAAAGAATAAGATCATCCATTTGATATCCTTGACCAACTTAAGAACATGCATGTGCAGATTCCCCTGTTTCAAGTAATAAAAGATGTTCCAGTTTATGGAAAGGCAATTAAAGAAGCTTGTCTTAAAAATCCTAGGACAAAGAAAAAGGATCCTACAAAAATTCATGTTATAGGACAATTAGTTGATATCATGCTAGGAAAACTAGTAATACCAAAATATTTAGATCCAGGGAGTCCAATTGTGAATATCATCATTAATGGCTAGTCTGTCAAAAATGCATTAATAGACTTAGGTGTTGTCATTAATGTAATGACTAAGGATACTATGAATAAATTGAGCATTGAAGGATTGAGAGCTACTCCAACAATATTGCATTTAGCAGATAGTTCTATTATTACTCCTGATGGAATGATAGAAGATATAATAGTTGCCTTAGATTCTTGGGAGTACCCTGCTGATTTCATGATCCTTTCACCAAAAGTCAACCTTACTGGTTACCCTATTATTCTAGGACATCCATGGTTAGCAACAATTGATGAAAACATAAGTTGTAGATCAAGGAACATGACAATTTTAGATGGGAAAGCCACTAAGAAACTAGCATTGTATCCTTCAGCTCAACCGCAACCAGATTTGAGTACACCTGTATGGCCAGACTTAGGAGATGGGAAAGAAGAACTGAATTCTATGGTTTAGCTCATGATGCTACATATGAAATCCTTTTTAAAGTTTCAAGAGGAAGATGAATTCATTCGGAGCATTCTTAATAATTATTGTGTTGTAATCAAAGATGTATCTAAGAGTTCTGTGTTAGAGTTAAGTACACATGAAGATAATTTTAAGGATTGTGTATTACCTTCAGAACCTAATATTATCCACCAGTTTCTACCTAGTGAAGTAAACACAATTCCTATCCCTGAAGTATCCATGCTTGACCTTACAACTACTGTTGAGCTTTCTAAAGGTCATAATCTCCATGTGAATAATAAGTTGCCTCCACAACAAATGGAGAAACTAACTAAACTACTACAAACACATGAGAAAGCCTTTGCATGGGACTATGGGGACATAAAGGGATTAAGCCCAACACTATGTACTCATAGGATATATCAATGAAGGAAGCCTACCCCTTCATCAACCTCAAAGGAGGATTAACCTAGCATTAAGGGAGATAGTCAAAACTGCATTGCAAAAAACATTAGATGTTGGCTTTATATATCCAATATCTGACAGTAAGTGGGTATCTCCTTTGGTTATAGTACCCAAAAAGGGGGGAAAATGGAGGATTTGTGTGGATTATAGGGAGTTAAACAAAACTACCAAGAAAGATCACTTCCCATTACCATTCATTGACCAAGTACTTGATACTTTGGCCGGTAAGAACTATTTTGCCTTTCTTGATGGATATAGTGGATACAATCAAATAACTATTGCTCTAGAGGATCAAGAGTAGACTATGTTCACATGTCCATGGGGGACATATGCATATTCAATTCTACCTTTTGGGTTGTGTAATGCTCCAGCAACATTTCAAAGAGTTGTAATTAGTATTTTTGTTGACATATCACATGACTTTATGGAGATATATATGGATGACTTTACAGCATTTGGATTGACATTTGATGAGGCTTTGAAGAATCATGAAAAGGTGCTAATCTAGTGTAAGGAGCATAATCTATCCCTTAATAGTGAGAAATGCTTTATGATGATGCAGGAAGGAGTGGTACTTGGGCATTTCACTTCAGCAGTAGGAATTCAAGTGGACCTAGCTAAAGTAGAGGTAATACTTACACTACATACTCCTACTAAACAAAAGGATGTAAGATCTTTTCTAGGACATGCTAGATATTATAGATGCTTTATTCAAAATTTTAGTCAAATTGCAAGTCCTCTGTATACATTACTTACCAAAGAAGCTAAATTTAAGTGGACACAAGCATGTGATGAGTCCTTCCTACAACTAAAGAAACTCCTAACAACTACACTAGTCCTAAAAGGACCATATTGGTCTATTCCATTCCACATCCATACAGATGCATCAGATTATGCCATAGGTGTTGTGCTAGTAAAAAATCCTACTAACCTTGAGAATGCAATTTACTATATCAGTAAAAGCCTCCATGGCCCTGAATTGAACTACACAGTTACTGAAAAGGAACTCCTAGCTGTAGTTTATGCATTGAACAAATTCTGACACTATGTCACAGGCTATCCCATTTTTGTTCACACTGATCACTCAGCAATAAAATACGTGATGAACAAACTTGCTATAACAGGAAGATTAGCAAGATGGCTCTTACTATTGCAGGAATTTGATATAACAATTGTTGATAAGCCATGGAAGGCCAATGTAGTTGCTGACTACTTGTCTAGACTACAAAATGTTGATGAAGACACTACTCAGGTTGAAGATACATTTCCAGATGAACACCTATTCCATATAGCAATCAAAAACCCATGGTATGCAGACATAGCCAATTATCTTGCAACAAATAAGATGCCCCCACATTTTTCTTAGAAAGACAAGAAAAAGCTTGCAGAGAAAAGCTTTCAGTTTTCACAGATAGATAACAATATCTTTTACACTGGTCCAGATTAGATTATGAGAAGATGTGTGAGAGAAGATGAAGTATATGATATACTCCATGCTTTTCACGATGAGCCTTGTGGAGGTCACTTTGCAGCAAACTGAACAACCCTGAAAAATCTTAACAATAGGATATTATTGTCCTCAATTACACAAAGATGCAGCCAATTATACAAAAAAATGTGATAAATGCCAGAGGATGGGTTGACCAACGAAATTAGATGAGATGCCACTTAACCCACAAGTAGTAATAACACCCTTTGATAAGTGGGGTATGGACTTCATCAAACTAATTGATCCTCCATCAAATGTAAAATCCTACATCTTGGTTTGTATAGATTACCTGACAAAATGGGTCGAAGTGAAAGCTATGCAGAATGCAAGGGATGAAAAAGTAGAAAATTTTTGTATGAAGAAATTTTTACTAGGTATGGAGTCCCTAGAGAGCTTGTAATGGACCAAGGAGCATAGTTCACATCAAACCTGATCACAGAGCTAATGAAGGAGTATAGCATAAGGCATTGGAAGTCTATTCCTTATCATCCATAATCAAACAGATAGGCAGAGGTAACAAACAGAGAAATAGAGGCCATATTAACAAAGATAGTACAATTGCATCGCAAGGATTGGAGCAATCGATTAACAAAATTAGTATGGACTTACCATACCACATGGAAGACAACAACATGGTTCACACCATTTGAATTGGTGTATGGACACTAGTAAATTTGGCCTCAAATTTTGACCAAGAATTGGTCAAAATTTTGACCGAAACTAGTCGAATTTACGACCAACATTGTCGTCGGTCTTTTTTTGTCAAATTTTTGACGTACGTATAATCAGTCAAAATTTTGACTAAAACATAGGTCAAAAATTTGACTGAGTCCATGATTCAAAATTGTCATCATTTTTTTATAATGGTTGAAATTTTGACCAATTGTCGAACAAATTTCCACCTGGTATTGATCAAAATTTCGACCAGTGGCAGCAAAAATTTCCACCAAATGTTGGTTGAAATTTCGACGAAAACATCAAATGTTTGACCAAGATTCTATATGTTCGACGGATGAGGTGGTCAAAATTTTGTTGTTTTGGTCAAAATTTTGTTGGTTGAAATTTTGTTATTTTGGTCGAAATTTCGACCATCCTTTGGTGGAGGTTTCTGGTGGCTTTGGTTGAAATTTTGACCAATGCTATTTTTTTTTTTTTTTAAATGTTGCATACGTAAGGTGCATTTAGAGTTCTTTTCATTAACCTGTGATTCATGAGTAGTGGTTTACATGAACCCATCTCTCATGAGAATGAATGGAACAGTTAGCACTCATTGGCTCTAGGTGATGCTTACAAAGGTGAAGCACCGAGACTTCCCGGGAGGTCATCCATCCCAGTACCACTCTAGCTCGAGCACGCTTAACTACGAAGTTTCCTCCATGGTTAAACCCACTCTGCTTGCATCCTCATTTGCAAAACCTTCACCAAGTGTTATGCCTTATGAACCATTCATTAGAAAGCCCCTTAAGCTCGTCAATTAATAAGTAGGAGATATTTTCCATAGCAAGTCAAATTGTGATATTGCTATCAACATTCAACTGTGTAGTTTTTTGAGTCAAACTCATTGACCCGTGATTCATGAGTAGTGGTTCACACGAACCCATCTCTCATGAGAATGAATGGAACAGTTAGCACTCATTGGCTCTAGCTGATGCTCACAGAGGTGAAGCACCGGGACTTCCCGAGAGGTCACCCATCCCAGTACTACTCCAACTCCAGTGCACTTAACTACGGAGTTTCCTCCGTGGTTAAACCCACTCTGCTTGCATTCTCATTTGCAAAACCTTCACCAAGTGTTGTGCCTTAGGAACCATCGATTAGAAATCCCCTTAAGCTCATCAATTGGTTCGTAAGGTGCAACACTTGGTGAAGGTTTTGCAAATGAGAATGCAAGCAGAGTGGGTTTAACCACGGAGGAAACTTTGTAGTTAAGTGCGCTCGAGTTGGAGTAGTACTGGAATGGGTGACCTCTCAAGAAGTCCTGGTGCTTCACCTCTATGAGCATCAGCTAGAGCCAATGAGTGCTAACTGTTCCATTCATTCTCATGAGAGATGGGTTCGTGTGAACCACTACTCATGAATCACGGGTCAATGAGTTTGACTCAAAAAACTACACAGTTGAATGTTGATAGCAATATCACAATTTGACTTGCTATGGAAAATATCTCCTACTTATTAATTGACGAGCTTAAGGGGCTTTCTAATGAATGGTTCATAAGGCATAACACTTGGTGAAGGTTTTGCAAATGAGGATGCAAGCAAAGTGGGTTTAACCATGGAGGAAACTCCGTAGTTAAGCATGCTCAAGCTGGAGTGGTACTGGGATGGATGACCTCCCAGGAAGTCCCAGTGCTTCACCTCCATAAGCATCACCTAGAGCCAATGAGTGCTAACTGTTCCATTCATTCTCATGAGAGATCCATTTGATAAAGCTTGGTGAAATAACTTCAAACATTTTGAAGCATCTATTGGATTCTGTCACCCAAAAGGAAGATGGATTTCCCAATTCAAAAATTCCCAGCCACCATCTTTAATAAATTTATCTGGATCATCTGAAATGGTCTTCAAAATTGGCCGCCAGGTCAAGTTCATTCTACTTTCATAATACTTTATATCCATTGAGTTTAGCCATTCTTTGATGCCATCAAGAGAAGATTGATGAATAACATCAATGCAGAGTACATCCCGCTTGAAGTCTTTGAAAACAATAGCCATATCAAATGCCTTTTGCCCAAGTCCTACTCTCTCAAGGTTAACTATCTCAATCTCACTAATGGTTATTACTAAGAAAGGCAATTCCACAAACTCTACCAAACAGTTTACGGTAGGAACAATAAAAGTAGAGGCTTTGAAAGGAACTCCATGAAAACCTAGCTCTCTAAATGGTATATCAAACTCCAATTCAAAATCTTTTAGATGAGGCTGCTCCCATAGCTCTGTTACTCGTTTAACAAACCCTTCAAACTCTCCATTGATTTTATTTTTCATGTGCCTCTCTTGCTGCTCTTCCTCAATTTCATCAGGATCATACATGGACCTTCTTGCCCCTCCTAAAGTTTGGACCACGTCCATTACTTCCACATAAAATTGGACATCCTTAGTCTTCTTAGTTCCCACCATAATATGGTTATGCAAATGAAAATGAAGCAAAGTAATCATCTCCTTCTCTACTGGCTGGAAGAATGCGTGTTTAATATTTTGATACATGATATCAGCTCTCTCTTCTGCTCTCATGGTTGAATACAGAAATCCATTATAGTGGGCCTCTAGAGTTCTAGTCATCTTTCTTCCTCTTCCACCAAATGCCGGCCCGATCCACAAGTCTGCCAACCTAATTGGCTTTGTTTTTGAAAGGTGAAGTTTCTTCTGAGTCACCAGTGTAGGTCTCTCTACCTTTTTAGACTCTGTCATAGCTACAGACCGTCTATGGGATTTGATCATTTGTACCACTTGGTTGATGATGCAGGGGCATCCAGCAGGGCACCTGAGCCCAGGAGTGGAATGGCATTCAGAGATGTTCAATTGCAATGTTAGACTCAATATTCAAAGAAAAATTCATAATCAAGTCTAAAGGTCATTGTAATGTAATAAGGAATAATGCTATAAAAGCAATGTAATAAGTGAAAATCCCATGTAATGAGTCAAAATGTCATGTAATGGTCATATAGGGTTAAGGTCTAAGTGGTTTTAGGTTTATAGGCATTAAATGGGTCCTTGACAAAGAATAGTCTCAATGACAGAGACAGAGGATCAGTCTTCAAAAAAGGAGCATTGATTGAGGATACATTACCTTGAGACTGAGATCTTCAAAAGGTTGCAGTCAAATGGAAGATTACAGTCTCAAAGGAATATAGGAGAAATGTTTGGAGACAAAATAGTGAGAGAGGCTTTACTCAAAAAATGCATCCAAGAAGGTGAGTACCTGGAAGATGGTTTGCTTCAAGGAAGTTAGAATTCTATTTCCTCAGTTTGATTGTTACAGTAGAGGATAGAGAGTAGCTGTTATAGGGTTCTTTGCTCTTGAGTAATTTGAACCTCAAAGGCAGAGCTCTTCTCATCTCTTTAACATTACAAGTGGCTGTTTAAAGAAGATTTCTAGGTTTGGATGGTCCATAGTAAAATTTCCCAAAGAGTGTATCGAGTCTTCCCACATAACATTTTAAGCTTGATGGGAACATAGGCAAAAAAAAAGTTTCTAATTAGATTTTAACAAAATTTTAGCCCTTCCATTATATTCATATTATTTAACATCTTCATAATCACCACTGTAGCTTGCAAGGTGATTCATCAAATTAAAAACAAAGCCTCCATGGCTTCTTACAACCTTTGAGTATTGTAAACTATAAGTAATATTCAATAGAGAAATATAGCGAGGTAAGTGAGGACATTCTTCATTATAAGAATGAAATGATAGACAAGGGTAACTCTCAGGTTTAGTCTTTAACCATGCAAACTGTAATTGTAGAGACCGGCCTGGTTATTACCGTTGACATTCAATTATCTATTGAGCTTACGAGCTTGGAGAAGAGAACTGCAAACTGCAACACCCTCACCAACTGTAAGAAACAGCCAATTTGGTCACAGAATTTCAGTGAACTTTTCCTTTTGAAGATTCTCCATGAGATCTGACCCAGGGTTGCTCAATGCAAGCTAAAGATCATGTATACTCCTTGTTAGTATAATTCACATTGTTTACAATACAAAATAGATTTTTATTAAATTTTGTTATAACATAAAGATAGTCACACTTATTTAAAACTTGTAAGCTTGGTGAGCACTTGGATTTTTATTGATTTATATGTAGGTTCTAGGCCAGTAATGAAACAGTACACAATTTAAAAAGGTCAAAGTTTAGAGTTTACTGTTTAAACCAAAATTCTATGAAGTGTTGATATAGTTGACATGTTTTATACAAAGTACATACTACTGAACACATTTAAACAACACATTCTAAGCTTTCATTTCTTTGGTTGATTTATTAGGAATGCTTTTACTTAATTCAATAAGACCCACTTATTAAATTCATTAGGAATGCTATTACTTAATTCAATAATACCCACTTATTAAATGATTTTAGATGAATGACATAAACAAATCAAAACTTAAAATAAATTGTTTAAACCAAAATAATATTTTGTTCAAACCAAAATTATGATAATAGTTACCTAAAGGCCTTTCAGTTCAATTATTCTCTTGAGCTCTTTGAGCATTTTGATTCCATTGGTGTCAACAGTGGTTACAGCTGCATAAGCAAAAAAAGAGAATGAAAAGTAGCACCAAAGTACAATACAAACCAAACCTGCTGGAGTTTGACCATATACAGCTGTATATCTAAATCCCAAAATAAAGGAAACAGGAATGGTTGTATATGATAAAATTAGGGTGCATTTATTCCATTTTATTCTGCTCCATAGTTTTGTTACTAGAAAACCGATTACAAGTGAAGGGAAATCCTTTTACAAAAAAGAAATGATGCATCAAATATGTAAGCTTTCAGAACTTATGGCCCATATCTATAATAACATACTACAAAGTGTCTTCCTTCAGCTTGGTAAGATGCTCCTCTTCATCCATTATCCATCTCATTATCCTGCGTACATTGTAAACTTTATTAAGGTCCCCAATAAACAATCCATGTAATGAAGACTATGGATTAGAGATGTGTCAAAGAAGAAGAGCTCAGAAGAGAAGGGTTATGGTGAATGGGTGCTCATGACATTGCTATTGCTTGGATTACTCAAAACATCAAATAACAAATAATATATAAAGTTATAAACTGTTAAGGGGAGGGAGAACAGTAGTCGTATGGACTATCTTCTTCAATATCAAATACCATCATGCAATTCATTAAAATATTATGCTTAACATAATATATTCTAAAAATGACATTTTTGAAATTCTACCAAAACTTAATCTAAAAATGACTACTATTCAAAAGATGAGTTATTCGAAAGATGGGTTATTTGAAAGATGGGTTATAAATAATTGAATCAAGCATGACTACATTCAGGAAGCTGCATGACTGAATTCAGGAAGCTGACCCTACACATAGGACATTCATTATGTTTATTGAAAAATAAGCTTTTAAAATAAACATAGACAAATCACCTTTCTCTTAAGTAGCTTGAATTGGAAAAATAGATTCAAGCTACAATGCTTTGAATTCAATAAAAACTTAGAATTAAATAATATTTTGTAGCTTAGCAATTTAGGAGTGCTGGAGTGATTACCAGTTGTGATGTAGCAAGATGTGCATGAACCTTCAATGTTCATCGTGTCAATGGCAATCATCTCTTTATTGCCATCAATATTGTAGTTCTTGAACAGTGCAAAAGTTCTGCCAACTGCTATTCCTTCCTGTATGAGAATAATTCAAATCAACTAGAGGTAATAAATTACTAGCCAATGAACATAATTATAAATCTTTGATGAGCTGATCTTTTAAACTTTTTTCTTGCAAATTCCACCTTTTAAGGAAAAACACAAAATTGTTAGATATAGCCACTAAAAGAAAAGACCGGAATGAAAGGAAAAATACTGTACCAATTAATGATATGAAAAAAAAATAGTGGGATAAACTTAGTTCACTTATGATGTTCCACCTTTTACGTATGGTGGGCCCGAATATATGCAATGTTAGGTCATAAAGTTTCTTATAAAACATATCATTTCCTGCAAAAAATGTCATGGGATAATCAATCCAAAACTTGTTATGAATAGGTAAATGCATATTACAATATAAAAAATAATTATTTAAAGTACCTGGAATCTGAGGACATTTTATAGGCATTGATTCATTATTGTCAATCAATAATGACGTCTACATCGCACCCGTGCTAGTAACATGGGTAGATCCAAGAAATGGTGGTGAATTATCACCAATACATGCAGATTGATCAGCATCTAGTGTACCAATCGGTGCCACCGGGGTATCTCCTACTCCAAAAAAATAATCCACTATGTGATGCACCCAAGATTAAAGTACAAATTATGAAATCATAATTAGCACAAAACCAAATATAGTAAAACAATGATTTACCAGATGCCATAGCCCTTGAAGGCATTGATGTTTGCATGCCCCTTGTGGCCGACATTGCACTCGACAATCTTCTATGGGAAACCTGGCTGGTAGGAGTCTCCTGCAATTGAGGACTTGAACAATACATTGTTAGCAAAGACATTTTCAAATAATAAAAGTAAGAGTTAACTTGAGAAGTTTTTGAATGTTCCAAAGAAAAAATTCCTTTTAACTTGTCAACTAAAGGATTATTTTACCTGAGGCAGCCGGAGGTCTACTAGTACCGGCCTCATCCGCACATTGTCCTTGACCAGGTACTAGAGATTCCATAAAATCCTACAACAAGAACACATATTACATATATTTTACTTCACAACATAAAAGAGTATAAAATATTAACCTTTATTGAAATTGTGTTATAACTAAAGATTCATTACTGCTTACTTGATACCGATGTCTGAGTGCTTTCAATTCAGTTAGCCTCCTGAGCATCTCCTCACTTGGATTTCTTTCATACAAAATGTTAATTATATCTTTATTGATTTGTTTCATTTTTTCTTTACCATGATTATAACATTAGGTGAATCTGCAAAAAGATCATCATCATCAGGGGTAGCTATTGCCTCTACTGTCGAGGGTGCTTTTCCCTTATCCTGAACATCAAATTGTGATAGGAATATCAGTAAAACTATCATAAAAACTCCAAAACCATAAATAAAATAACGTAATAATATAACATTTTTGAACTATCTAATTTGTACAATTTTAATAAGGTTTACCTTTGCTAAAGAACAAGTGGGAGGAGCATCCTCGTGGCCTCTATCATGTGCGGGATCCATATCATCCTGTGACAAAGATTAAATATAAAAACTTTAGCGAACTAAAAGCAATAGACTTAGCAAAAAAAAACTTATTAATAAAATAGTATATAGTACTTACCACCCTCATGATAGTAACTTTGTTTGTATCTATGCAATTTAAATGATAATCTATTAGCAGTTCTTCCCCTGCACTTATTGATTTTATTGCACATACAAAAACTTGATTCCCCTCGCGCACCTCAAATATGCAATTGGGTTGCTTATTAGTTGATGAAGGTCACGTACTATTTATAAAACCCGCAATATTACCTGTTGCTTTTGGTCTCCCATCAATGTACATTGCAAATCTTTTACTTTGATCATTTTCTTTCCTTTGTATATAATTAGATGATAGTGTATACCTACGCATACTTTTTTTATATTGAACAATCCGCATCCAATCATTATAATTGTAACACGGACCGACATACTCGAACAATTCAACAACTCTATTGTAATATACCTTTATCCCATCCATGGAAAATAGGCCCAAACCATGTAATGAGGATGGAGCAATGCAATATATCCTCTCATTAACACAAAAATCAATATTAATTGGAGGTAGCTCATTGGGTACCCATTCTTTCTCAATGTGTGTGTACCGAAAGGGCACCTTGATGTCACCTTTGGTCTCATCATTATAAGAACATGACCCCCCATTAGCAAGGAAATATTGCATGCATTTGTCAAATTTTTTTCTAATCTTTTGACCTCTAGTTGATCTCCCTGTTTTAGCCGTACTACATGTAGAACTTTCATCTAGCATTCCCTCATTTCCCTCATTCGATGTAGATAGATCTGACAAGTACCTATTTGGTCGGTGCTGCAATCCATCAAATGAGATATTGCCACGTCAATATATATAGAATAATCAAGTCGTGACCCATACGTACAGTTCTTCTTTGTCTATACATGAGAGATATAAAATGTACTAGGTTGAAAGTGATTATATATTATATTTCTATACGGTTCTTTGTCTATATATACATTATATGATTATATAATATGTCTATTTATAACATACGTGCTCAGTGATAAACAAGAAGAATATAAGAAAATTATGTCTATTTATTGACTTATACCTGCCGATCCATGTCACTGTGCATGATCCATGCCAAAGGGGTCAAATTTACTGCATATGTTAATCATTTATCTTAAGTTAGCTAAATATTACATGATACGTATGCTACAAATAACTTAGAAGATAACATGAACAATATGAAACATCGTAAACATGAACAAATTTACCTTATGTATGGAATGCAAGATCGTCAACAGAAGGTCGGGGTGACAATGTCTGTAGTCAATTGCCCGTTTGCAAAAAGGGTGATAATCAAACACAAATATACATGTATCAACAGCAATTAATTGAGCATCGTAAACAAAAAATTGGTAATTATAAATCACATATGTTGTAATCATTAGAATTGAACAGAATAAATATGTAACCATTACAATTTAAAGCAAAACATAAATATGTAATCATTAGAATTGAACACAATAAATATGTAACCATTTCAATTATGTCATTGATCATCATCATCATCATTATCATCACCATCGCCATCGCCATCATCGCCATCATCACCATCATCAACAACATCACCGCAATCATCATCGCCATGATCATCATCACCATCGTCATCACCATCATCATCATCATCATCACCACCACCATCAGCATCATCATCATCATCATCATCATCATCATCATCATCTGCTTCTTCATCATCTTCAGTATCTTCTTCTTCCATAACATTATACTTTATCGGCCTTCCTCTTGGATCATGTCTAACAACAAATGACCAACCCTGTTTATGTGGAACCTCTGAGTAAAACACTTGCTCACAATGGCTTGGAAGAACATAGGGCTTATCTCCAACTGGCTCAAATGACCTTGTATTAATCATTGTAAATCCATTATCATGTTGAATAACAGTTCTATCTGGATCATTTTGATTCAGTCGTAGCCTGTACCATTTGATGACAAATAGAACTACTTTGAAGGAGTTAAAGTTGCACTCAATCATATCATCTAAGATGCCATAGTATTGATTTTGAGATTGTTGAGGATGTAGGTCATTTCTAGATGATATATTGGTGACCTCGAAAACTGCACTTATCATAGAATCACAAGTTTTCTTTGTATCATCCAACTTTTTTATACGAAATTTGTGGCCATGATAGTACATAGCTTTGTGGTGCTTGACCTGCAATTTTTAAAGTGTGTAAATTATTTTTATCATGAGTTGATATAAAACATACGAGTCATGATCATTAATAAATTTGTACGTACCTGTCCACCTCTTAAACCATGTGCTAGATCAATTACCATTGGAGTAACATTGGGATCTCCATTACGATGAGCTTCTCTAACCAATGAAGCAACACCTTCCCATGTTAATGAACAACCATTTTGTTGACATCGTTCAATCCATACCGTCATCCAATCAAGATTGTTTACAATATACAAATGTATTGCATCCCATTCTTGACCAGCTGTATCAAAAACATCTTAGATTTATTGCATCCAACTCTCGACCAGATTTATAAGAATTAATTAACTACAATAACATCTTAGATTTACCTCTCACTTTCCTCAATCTACCTTTGCCCATCAAGTGCTCCCCTTCAAATTTGTTAATGGAGTTGGGATCCCAAATACGATCTACATGGATCTTTTCTGCAAACTTAGGAAGATATTCACTAATGTACACCATGGTCTGGTATACCATATATCCCTCTACCATAGAACCCTCAGGATGTGCTCTCTATTGAACCAAGTCTTTCAAAAATTTCAAGTGCCTCTCAACCATCCACATTGACCTAGTTGGTACAGGTCCGCACAATTCAATCTCCTCAACTTGATGTAAGAGGTAATGTTCTTGTGCATTGAAAAAAGTTGAAGGTAGACACTTTTGAATTTCACACATAAGAAGAGGAATTTTTCTCTTCCAGTATTTTATATCTTCTTTATTGATTTCTTTAGATGACAACCACCTCATGTATTTTCCAAGATCATATATAACTTGTTTGACACTATTGGCAAAGTGGTGTGGGAGAGATAGAGGTAGAACATACTGCAATATTTGTAAAATGATCTCGTCAATATTTTATAAAAGAATGCAATGAAAACCACATGCAGTATACAAATATATAGTGAATACAAAGTAATATGAATTACCTTAATAAATATATGCCAATCGTGTGTTTTCATCCCTAGCCCAAATTCACTTTTCTTTGATATGAGATCATTTATGTTCGCAGCAAATCCTGTAGGAAATCGTATTTTCTTTATAATTTCTTTTATAGCATTGCTCTGCTGCTCCAACAATAACCATGGAAGAGCACTTGTATCAATCTGGTCTCCATTTTGATTGGATTGAATAAAATTTTTCATTGCATGGTTGGATTCTTCAATGTCACTACAAATTTTGATGATTTGGTCTTTGTCACGCCTTCCATCTAATATTTTCCATAATGTCTCTGTTACATTCTTTCCAATATGCATAGGATCAAACAAATGCACGATTAGGAGTTGCTCGTAGTACGGCAACCTAGTAAATTGCGTAGGATAACTTTTGAGTCCTTTTGGAAGTTGGTCATTGATGCTTTGACGACCTTCACAAGCATCAATTACATCATCAGTAAACAAAACACAATATCAAAAGATAAATTTGAAACAAAACCCATTATATGGAATGACATTACCTCGATGATTTATTTTATTGTATGCCAACTTCCATAGGCGAGGTGTCATTCTCCATGGCTTTGATGTAGTCTCTTCTTTCCCATTGAAAAGATGTTTTTCAGTAATTCGGTACTTATGATTTTTGTGGAGAAAGTGTCTATTCTCATCGAACACCTGCTTTCTCAAACTTTTTGAATGACGAGATTTTGTCTTTGGACCAAAAAATGGACATGCAAATTTTCCCTTTGTCTGAAGACCTACAAGATCATGTCTAATTGGATTAAATGTGTTAACTTTGTGTTAGCACTATAACATACCAAAAAAGAGGCGTTATGAAGAGAACATACCACAAAAATGTGTTAGCCCAGGGGCATCATGTATTGTCCATACAAGCATTGCATGGAATTGAAATCGTCTTTGTCCTATTGGTCTAGAGATGTCATACATAGTGACCCCATTCCATAACACCATCAACTCGTCGATAAGGGGCTCAATATATACATTGATATCTTTAACTTGGTACTTACCTAGTTGAATGAACAAAAACATTACATAATTATTATGACCATTTTGATGGATTATTAATAATAAATTAATTTAGATGACCATTAAATCAAAATATACCTGGAACAATCAGTGACAACATTATGTGCTCCCTCTTTATGGACAACCAAGGAGGAATGTTATTGTTGATAACAAAAATAGGCCACACCGAGTAAGTAGATCTCATCTCTCCAAACGGATTGACACCGTCCGCTGCCAATGAAAGCTTGAGATTACGAGGTTCTTCTTTAAAGTGTGGCCATTTTTCTTCTATTTCCTTAAATGCCGAGCCATCTACAGACATTCGCATAATGCCATCTTGACTTCTATTGTGTGCATGGTAATCCATAAATTGTGCCAAGCTATTGCACTTGAATAATCATTGCAGACGTGGAATAATGGGAATATGGCAAAGAACCTTGCGAGGCACCTTTTTTGTTATTTGATCTGATTGATATCTACTAATATGACAAATAGGGCATTCTGTTGCAAATTCATGTTGTTTATAATATATAATATGATCGTTCAGACATGCATGTATTGTTTGATATTCCATTCCAATATCTTTCATAACGGCAGATAATTCTTGGTACGAGTGAGGTAGGATGTTTGATGGTGGTAACAAACACTCACCTACCAACCTACGACCAAAAATATAATTTGTTAATTTAAAGAATATTAATTGCTACACGATTCATCCAATATTAATTGCAAGGGAATTATGACTAAAATAATGAAAAAAATGACATACCTTAACATACGTGTCATTGCTACATTGGATAAACCATTCATAACCTTCAGGTTCACCAACAACAATATAGCAGCAAGAAGAGTTGTTTCGGAGCCTTCATATAGGGGCTCGTGTGCCTTCTCAAGTAAAGGTACATCAAGCTCTACATCAACATCATCATCATCTTGATCATCATGATCATATTGATCTTCTTCATCATCGTGGTCTTCTTCCATGATATCATTACCTTCTACTTCTATGTTCACACCTCCATGTTCCCTCATTTGGAAATCCACATTCTCCAGATTGTCATGGTCCATAACATGAAATTGAGGGACGTTGACCTATATGAAAATGATGACCTTATATTAACCATGATCATGTTGTCATCATCAAATCATGTCTTATGTATTTTATAAAATATTAAAATACATACCAATGGACGAAATTCATTTCCCCCTTCAATGTGACCATGTTGCCTACAATGTTCCTCAGCTGTTTTGATTAGATATCTTCGAGTCTTTAAGCCCTTACAAAGTTTGCAAGGACAATAACATTTTCCATCACCCTTTCTTTTTAAGTTAGACCATAGTCTAGCAATTGTCTCCCTATTTGTTTGTGCGTTGATATCGTCAGACATGGTCTTTCTTGAATGGAATGACTCGTTGGTGGAAGAAGGATGATTTGTTTGCAACTTGCTGATAAAAATCGTTAGTGAACAACCATTTTCTCAACCATTTTAATATCGAAAACATCATATGAAATATGTTTATCATTTAGATTTTAATGCTATATTTTAACTTTTAATCAAAATTATGTGTAATATAAGGACCCTATATCACCATTTTACTGAGAGTCAAGCATCAAGTCATCGGTAAGTTAACACAACTTGATATGAAGATATGAAGATATTTGATACTTCCATCATCACCCATGACATAACTCTCAAGCCTAACATAAAGTCATTCATACAAAAGTAGCAACCTGTTAATTTGTTGATAGAACCCTTAATCTTCAAGGAAGTTCAAAAGTTACTTGCTGCAATGATAATTTTTCCTATCCGCCACTCCACTTGGGTGGAAAATTTGGTGCATGTACAGAAGAAGCAAGAGGAGATCTGTGTTAATTTTTGTAAGCTTAAAAAGGTGTTAGATTGGACACCCTAAGCCTCTGCATCAATTTTATGAGTTCACCTTTCAATAATGTTGAAGTGAGGTATTGGGCCCTCGAGAAATAAGCTTTCAGCTTGGTTAAATAATTCAAGAAGTTTAGACAATATATCTTGAGAAGCAATATATATGCCATTATGCCTGACCAAGTGGTCAAGAGATTGGTTATGTAGTCAGATTTGGGAGAGCGTCACAAGAAATAGATGGCTATTTTGCAAGAGTTTGATTTAGAGATGCATCCTATGGGATTGGTTTAGAGATGCATCCTATTTGATTTTTAAATTTAGCCACTAGCAGTTCAAAATTTGAAATGTATGGGTCTTTGACCACTTGCATTCTTCAAAGGTGGCCACGACCTTCTGAATGTAACAAACTAATCAAATAGTGTTAAGGTTTTCTTTTAAACCTTTGTATATAAAGCGACGATGTTGAGTTTTCTTCCTGGTTCTTTCCTGATTGAGCTCTTTTTGAATCATTTTTTATAAATATAAATATATATAGTGGTTCTTCCACTTTTGTCTAAACAAAATAAAATAAAACAAGATACCCTATAAGAAAAGATAATCATCTCCATCTTATCTACATTGATTCTTAGAAAATAACATACTACACAATAAAAAATAACCAATAAATGATAATCATCTCCTTCTTATCTATGTTGATTCTTATCTCTTTTATATATAATCAATTTTAGAGAATGAAATAGTATGCAATAAACGATAATCACCCCCCTTATGAAAAACAAGATAATCATCTAAGTTCAATATTCTAAAAAACAAGATGCCACTTGCAATAAAGTGACCATCTCCCTTCTATGTACGATGATTCTATAATTGAGTAAACTCTAATTCACAAGTAAAAAAATTCATACTATAATTTAGAAGGTCTAATTCACAAGTAAATAAATTCTTGGCAGCTCCTACATAACAAATTTTTAAAAATATATTGCACATTGAATCAATTTAAACCCAAGATGTATTTAAATTAAATTAAAAAATATATTCAAATTTAGATAAATCAACATGATAGATCATCAATATATCACTAAGTCTACAATAAGCAACATTTTGTTACTTAATTCTTCCTTTGTTAACCCCATCTTCTCTTCTGTGAAACATAATAAACAATCACTAACAAGCTTCTAACATCTTGTATGTTTCCATCTTCTGCAATGACTACAAAATATCTCCTACAAAAAATTCACACAAAAAACTCAAGTATAAAAATTAGAAGCACTTTGAACCTAGATATATATTAAATACTTTTGGAGGAGTTGTTTAAAGCTAACTACACATGTAAATGTGTGCACGATAAAAATGTGATATAAATAAACATACCTATTTTAGTGGATGTTGACATATAGTCATAATAATTAGAAATATTGAAAATGAATGTCTTCAAAGATTTTATCTTTGTCATATACCTATGCAAAGATGGATGCAAAATATTGAAGCATATCGAGTATGCAATCTATTTGTCAAATGTTAAAAAAAATAATAGATCTTTTAATCTCAAATCTATAAAACATCACATATCCCAAATAATAACCAAATACAAATTATAATTTTTTTTCAAATATGGGACAATTTACTCTTAGCTTTTTTGGATAAGTATCTTGCTGATTTTTTGGTTCCTCATGCCTCTCTTCTTTTTAAATCCAAAGACCAAGAAGGTAAAAAAAAAGAGAAGAAAAACCTACATCATCTCCATTTTTATTTTCTCATTTAAATGAAAATGAGGACTTTAGCATTCTCACCCCACAATTTGGAAATTTCTAAGTAGGGAGTAAGTGACTACTCCACTAGACTAAGCAGGATAAATGGATGCAAACACATGAATCCTTCCATCAATTCATAGATACATTAATTGTTACAATATTTTCAACTTGAAACTAATTAAATAATTTAATATTTTATCTTTCATTTGTAATAGAGCTCTAGTCACCTCCATCAATATATTAATAATTAGAAATAAATTTTCACACATATACTTTGTGCTAGCTCTTCAAATGAGGACATTGATATGCCTGCAAAGATCATAAATATAGTCATTGCACATATGCTAACAAATACTAAGCAAGGTTCTTATAAATATATCTGTAATCAAAGATTCTTGCCTCTATTATTTGATAGGTATATCTGCCTTTCTCATCATGCCCAGTGAAATGAGGACAGTCTCTCTAAAGACAACATGATAATGTACACTCACTGTAAGGATAGTCACAAATGAGGACATTCACTATAAAGACAACATGATAATGTACACTCACTGTAAGGACAATCACAAATGAGGATAGTCACTCTAAAGACAACATGATAATGTACACTCACTGTAAGGACAGTCACAAATGAGGACAATCACTCTAAAGACAACATGATAATGTACACTCACTTTAAGGACAGTCACAAATGAGGACATCTTATAGTGAGTGTACATTATCATGTTGTCTTCATAGTGACTGTCCTCATGTGTCATAATATTAGAAGTTCACAAAATTATTTTTGTGAACTGTAATATTATTTTTGTTTTGTAATTTTTGTGACCTTGTGTAATTTCACAAAATGAGAAGTTCTCACATTGACTGTCCCTTGTGTAATTGCCACTTGAATGAGGACAGTCACTATAAAGACAACATGATAATGTACACTTATAGTGAGTGTACATTATCATGTTGTCTTTAGAGTGACTATCCTCATTTGTTGAAGAAGAAAAGCATTAATGTGGTTCAATAGCAATACATTCAAGTGGCAATTACACAAGGGAGAATCACTGTGAGATGTCCTCATGTGTGACTGTCCTTGTCACAAATGAGGACATCTCACAGTGACTGTCCCTTGTGTAATTTCACAAAATGAGAAGTTCTCATAGTGACTATCCCTTGTGTAATTGCCACTTGAATGAGGACTGTCACTATAAAGACAACATGATAATGTACACTTACAGTGAGTGTACATTATCATGACAACATGATAATGTACACTTACAGTGAGTGTACATTATCATGTTGTCTTTAGAGTGACTATCCTCATTTGTTGAAGAAGAAAAGCATTAATGTGGCTGAATAGAAATACATTCAAGTGGCAATTACACAAGGGACAGTCACTGTGAGATGTCCTCATTTGTGACTGTCCTTACAGTGAGTGTACATTATCATGTTGTCTTTACAGTGACTGTCCTCATTTGTTGAAGGAAAAAAGCATTAATGTGGTTCAATAGCAATGCATTCAAGCGGCAATTACACAAGGGACAGTCACTATGAGATGTCCTCATTTGTGACTGTCCTTACAGTGAGTGTACATTATCATGTTGTCTTTATAGTGACTATCCTCATTTGTTGAAGGAAAAAAGCATTAATGTGGTTCAATAGCAATGCATTCAAGTGGAAATTACACAAGGGATAGTCACTGTGAGATGTCCTCATTTGTGACTATCCTTATAGTGAGTGTACATTATCATGTTGTCTTTAGAGTGACTGTCCTCATTTGTTGAAGAAGAAAAGCATTAATGTGGTTCAATAGCAATACATTCAAGTGGAAATTACACAAGGGAGAATCACTGTGAGATGTCCTCATGTGTGACTGTCCTTGTCACAAATGAGGACATCTCACAGTGATTGTCCCTTGTGTAATTTCACAAAATGAGAAGTTCTCACAGTGACTATCCCTTGTGTAATTGCCACTTGAATGAGGATTGTCACTATAAAGACAACATGATAATGTACACTTATAGTGAGTGTACATTATCATGACAACATGATAATGTACACTTACTGGTGCAGAGCACCTGAATTCCATCAGCAATTCCATCAGATGTTATCAGACTTTTCACATTCTATCCAACTTGGACTCCTTGCTTGGCAAGAACACACACTATTTGCAGGTTCCTTGTATGGGATAGCAGAATATTTGAATGGTTTTAATAAATTAATATAAGATGTTTTGTTTGTAATAAAGGTTAAAGGATTGATTTTATAATCTCCTTATAACCCATCGAAATGTATGGACACAAGACCCCTTGGTGCACTTATAAACCTTGGGTATCGATTGGTCCCTTGGATGAAATTTTGTTATCTAGGTGTCTTTAGGTGTTTCAAGATTGTTTGAAAGTCTAAAACATCAAATAAGGTCTTTTAGTCTTCCAAAACAAACTTTTTGTCTTACTCGACAAAAGTTGTTTTAAAGTTGTAATGCAACTTTTAAAGTTGCTAAGCAATTTTGAGTTTGAATTGGTTAAATGGATACAACCATAAAAATGGTTAAGCCAATGGTGGGGAGAGCCTATTTAGGCTTCCAAATGACTGAGGAAATCGAAGAGATCCTCATTGTATTCAAATTGCTTTCAAATCAATAAAACTACCTGTTTCAAAGCAATTTTCTGTGCAAATCACGGTGACAGTACGGTGTACGGATTTGAAGGGGTGATCAAAACCTCTTTGAAAGTTGGAGCATCTCCATTTTATGCTTTTAGAATTGGTTTGATAACTTCAAGTCATTTTATATCAGAGTTATTCAATTTTCTTGTCTGCTGGTTTGAGAAACCCTTGTTTTCAGGGTTTAGCCATTCAAATGGCCCTAACTTGAATTTTGACCATTGGAAATTCTTCTTCCTCAGTACAATGCAATTTAGGGAGGTCCTTTTTCATATTCCAAAAGCTTTGAACCAGGAGGTTGAGGTTACA
Organism: Chamaecyparis obtusa; assembly: GCA_027943335.1. Taxonomy (NCBI): domain Eukaryota; kingdom Viridiplantae; phylum Streptophyta; class Pinopsida; order Cupressales; family Cupressaceae; genus Chamaecyparis; species Chamaecyparis obtusa. The sequence continues at coordinate 280,305 of BSBK01007259.1, forward strand.
CCATTTGGGAGCAAGCCCTAGGTCAAAAACTTCTATATTTTTTACTAGGAAAATGATATATAGTGAAAAATCAAAAGGTTACGGTGTGTGAAGGACCTTAAAACTTGGTTTTTGTGGACACCTAGGGTGAGGAGAACAACCTAAAACTTAGTGTTTGATCCCAGGTACCCATTCCTCATACTTTGTTTGGAAACCCAATCCTAAACCGCATGCATTAGGCCTGTGGACCTAACAAAGGAAGTGGACTATTGGAGTGGAGTCAGAAACTGAGATTTCGAGGTTTCATGGTGGAACTGGGGTTTGCTTGGCCTAATTTAACTTCTTGACAATTTGAGTATTGTTTTATGGCTCAATTGGAGTTTGAATAATGAGACTGAATGTTGGGATTAACTCTCTGTTCTATATGTTGTTTCTCTTCGTATCGATGTAAAATGTGGCATCAGATTTTGGTGTATATTGTAGCCTCTTGTTAGGGGTGGTTGTAGATTATGGTGTTGTAGTGACATTGTAAATAATTACACCCTAGTTGAAACGGTTTGGGCTGTAAATTGGTTTTGCTTGCAATGAAGGGTGAAGAGAAGCATTTGTGTCAGCTTGGTAGAAATTTTTTGGAGAGAGCTCAAATGAAATGAAAACAAGGAAATAAATATGGTTTCCTATCCTTAGGAAGGAGATTATCTAAGTGGGTATGGAAGAATAGGATTAACTATGGCAAGAAAGACAGAAGCATGAAATGTAGTTGTCTGTATAAGTGTTGTTCGGGCAAGGCAGCATTGCATAACTATGAAAATTTTCGTAAGAGTTCAGTTCCCACGAGGGTGATGTATTTTTGGAATGGCTCATGGAATGATTTTTCTGTCCAAGTTTTGGATTCACTTAGAGATGAGTTTTTGGCTGGCATGCCCACTATAGAGTTGGCAATAGATGGCTCTCCATATCTTGTTGATTTTTTGCGAATGCTGCAAATAGATTTGAGGGCCGGCTGTCAAAGGTCCATTGCTTGGATTGATGAGAATGGTTCATGCTTTTTCCCCAAAGTTATCATTGAGGGTAATGCCAATGAAGAAGTTGCCTCTAAAGTTGAGGTCGAGATTGAAATTCAAATAAGTCCAACCGAGGCCTCAAATGCTAAGAATTGTGATAGAGTTGCTGCTAGTATGGAGGTTTCCAAAACTGAGCAAGTTTGTATTCCTAGTAATTTGAAGCCTGTGGCTGATGTGGTATCCATGAATGTTCCTAAATTAGATGAATTGATCAAGAAATATTCAATCGAGGGCCCCACTGGTGCAAATGAATTGTATAGAGATTTAAGAGATTCAAACTTGTTTAAGGATACAAAGCCACAGCCTGTAACCGAGTTACCTATAAAGACTTTCCAAGAAAAGTAGTTGCTTCATAAAACATCAGCTAAGGTTCGAATAGGTACAGATGCAACTCAGTTGGAGAATGGTTATATATTGTGTGATGAGGTTAGGGATGGTGTCATTAATCACAATTTGCTTTCTGAATCCCAACAATGTTCTAGTTTTGTGGCTCGTGAATTTGAACAGGTGGGGGACAAATTGATCAAATTAGTGGATTGTGATACAGAGTATGTAGCTATGAAAAATTATTTCCTTACTGGCCTAAATAAAAATGGACTTGCAACCAATGTTACTGGTATTTATCAAAATTCACATACAGATAGGCTGGGATAGGCTCGGCTGCAGGTTTTCAACAAACAGGTTGAGATAACAAGAAATTCTCATGGTAATGCAAATGTTAAATATGCATGGCATGGAGCATCTGATACAAGCATATCATCAATTATACTACATGGTTTTAGCAATAACAGATTAATGAATGGTGGTCCGGCATATGGTGTTGGTGTTTATCTTGCTCCAGAAGATTGCTCGTACTTGAGGTAGGAAAGATTATATTTAAAGATAATCTCTTTGGTGGCGATTTCTTTTAAATGTTTGAGTTCTAGAATGTTCTTTTCTTTAATACACTTTTTTTTTTCTAAGAAGGAATGTTTGACTGACTATTATTTGCTTATTCTTTACAGTGTTCCATTTTTAGACTTGGACATTAATGGGGAACAGTATGTTGTGTTGTGCTGAGTTATTTTGGGGAATGTCGAGGAAGTTCCTCTTGGCTCTCATTAGTTCCATCCGAGCTGTGAGAACTTTGATTCTGGCATTAATGATATCACAAATCCAAAGCATTACATTATTTGGAGCACTCACATGAATACACACATTCTGCCAGAATATGTTATCAGTTTTAAGGCTCCTCACCAGTCACCTGGTATTATTGAATTGTGCTTTTTAATATCATCTCATACATGCTAATAAGCAATCTGCAATGTGGACAGTTGTATTTGTTGTATGCCCAGAGTAAAAATGCTGCCTAAATAATGTTTTTTGAATGTTATAGCATGTTCAGATGGATTGGAAGCAAATGAAGCGTCTGAGTCAGAGACATATTTTTTAAACTTTTCTTAGATCATCATTAAAACATTCAGAAAATCTGCATAGTTCTTCTTGTTCCCACTAATCAAGACTCAGAATTTTCTCCAGGGAATAACAATAACTATTTCTTTAATTGATCAAACATTCATCTCATATGGGTATCTATAGAAGCATCATAGATTTTTATCAGATGATGTGCAGACATGTGTGTGAAGTGTGAAGTACAGACAATGCATTTGAGTTGTTTGAAAAAATACCTTGAATGGTATAAGTGTTGTATTAAAGATCAGTTGAAACTAGGGCTTCAGAAACTTTCAAACAAATGCGATTGGCAGGTATGGAAATAAATCTTTTGCCAATTTTTTCCCTGCCTATGTGAGAAAACAGTGTTGGAATAAAAAATGAACGTATATCAGAGTATGTTGGTAGTAAGATTTTTGGTAGTTACTACCAATGACTTAAATGTAAAATGTGGAAGCCTGAACTTGGCACACGAAGTGTTTGTTAGAATGCCTCGAAGAGAAATTGCCTTATGGAAGGAAGTGAGACAATTTCAGAATGTGAGCTAATATGCAAAGTTTTGGTAAAGAACATCCATTGAGGCATAACGTGCTAGAAGATAGGCATTCAGAGTATGAAATCATGGATGAACATCACTATGCCAGTATAGCAGTGTTGTAACAATGTTTGTGTGCCTGATAAAGTGAGATGAAAGGATGTGTTTTTTTTTTTATTTTGTAGTTTCAATTTCCTCTGATAGACATAGTGAGGATTCATTGACAGGGCACGACACTTTCAATGAGTGTAACTGGCTGAGTATGTGATTCGTTGGTGCCATTTTGTTTTCTTCCTCTCATACAAAGGATTATTACTGTGTAATCATAGGAAAAGAGTGTGAATTGTTGATGTGTCATTTGGGGGAGATAAAATGCAGAAATTGTGCATATATCTATACAATAGTTTTGCAAACTGGGTTTTGCAAGGAAAGTCTCAAGGCCTTTGAAGTTTTGAGACGGTGAAAAAGTAATGGTAGGAGAATTTTTGTCAGATATTATATGGTTTGGATTTCTCTGTTCAATGTGCTTACAAAATGTGTAATCATGGAGAGTGTAAATAGTTTGCTTGATAGCATACTCTAAAGAAACACCGTCACATGGATTGTCATAATTGTGGAGATGCACAATTCTAGGGTATTGGATTGTGTATGAACACCCATTAGAAAATGTACAGTATAGAAGACTTTTATCTAATGATGAGGTTCCAAGTATATTGCTAAACGTAAATGTTTGAGGGTAGCTCAAAGGGGATGCTGTCTCATGGACTATAGTGTTTGTAAGTTGCACAGAAATAGGAAACCTAAAGGGCAGTGATCTTCAAATCATGACAAGGTTATGGAAAGGGCATGAAAGGATATTGTTTCCCTGATTATTTTATGAAGAACATTTACAAGTGTGAGACAATGTACATGTATACTATAATGTGATGCCAAAGGTTAATGAACAGAGTATGCTGGATATAGTGAAGGAGTAACGTATGGAATGTTATCATGAGAATGTTTTTAATAAGAAATATTAAGTGAGAATTTCCACAGGCACTTTACCTTCTGTCTGCTATCAATGAAATACCAATGTAGTAATGTTGCTCACGGTTTTTCTTGACTGTTGCAAAGACCGATTTCACACTTAAACATTTAACATCTTCAAAAAAACTTGATACATAAGTCACCGTAAATAGAATCTTTCCTTCATTAACTCGATCGTGGATACAATGAATTAAATCACGTTCGATAAAAACAATGAATTAAATCACGTTTGATAAAAACAATGAATTTAACATCTTTCCTTCATTAACTTGACTGCGGATACAATGAATTAAATCACATTCGATAAAAACAAAGATCTTCAAATGGAGCGTCTAAGTCAGAAAATTCATACACAGTTGTCCCCGCCTTCTCGCCCACTCCCGCCCGCTATCACCCGCACCGAAAAAGAAAGGGGAAAACTTAAAATGAAATGCATCTTTCTTTTTTTTTTTACCTTTTATCCCCGTATTGATCGAAATTTCGACCAACATGGGGATAAAAGGAAAAAAAAAGAAAATTTTAAGACCATTTGCACTTTGGTCGATAAATTTGGTTGAAATTTGACCTCAAATCTACTAGTGGGAAAAGCAACAATGTTGCCCATAGAATTTGAACACAAAACATTGCACACAACACTTGAGCTAAACATCAATCTTCCTGCAACACAAACAAAATGTCTCCTCCATCTCAACTCATTTGATGAAATGCGCAAGTCTGCATTAGAGAGAATAGAACTAATCCAGAACCAAAGGAAAAGATGGCATGATTCACATATCAAGAAAAAGCAATTTCAAGTAGTAGATTAGGCTTTATTATATGATTCTAGATTCAAGGAGAACCCAGGAAAGCTGCAAACTAGATGGCTCGGACCCTATGAAATTTAGTATGTCTTTGATAATGGAGTAGTTCAGTTGACAACACTTGATCTAGTACAATTTAAGCTGCTAGTCAATAGACACCGCTTGTGCCTATATCATAAGCCTCAAACCAAAGAAGAATTCTTGAAATACTTCAACATGCACAATTTAACAGCCCCTCAGGAAATAGTTCCTGCAATAGAAGGTGAAAGCCTTCCTCCTGCAGCATCACCATTACATACGTTCATTAGCACTCATAATAAAACTTCATTTAATGAGGTATACTTCTTCATTCACTTTTCTCTTTTCTTCTCACCAACTCATCTCATTCCTATTTCTACCACCCACTCAAATTCCATGTCACCCACAAATTCTATTTTCAAATGCTTTCAATAAAATGCCACGTCAGCAATCTTATGTAGCCACTAGAATCAACACTCTCATTAGCTCACATTCATGTACGGTAACTAATTACTAGGTACAACTTTCTAACTCCTTACTTACTTTTAGTGCACAGGTTTAATTAATTATATCTAGTACTGCATTAAATGTATAATATACACATTAAGCTAGTTTCCCAACCCCGTGGTAAATTTAACAAGTGAGGACACTTATTCAACTTTTGTAGGGGGTAGGGGAAGTGTACTAACTTCCAAATTTCATTCCTAAACTAACCTTTTCATACCCCTATCACATGAGTGTTGTACTTAGGCTGCACTCCATTAATTCTTTTAATCCTTTACACATTTCTCGTACTTTCAAATTCTGATTTACTGAACTTGCCATGACTTCAAAAGGATCATAATTAATTTGTGAGGTAACTCACACTTAAGGTATTGATGTCCTTTGAAATCAATGCCATTATTATAGTTCATTTCAAGTAAAATAAAGTTAATACAAGCAAAAATATTGATATTTTCAAAGAATCGCAATTGCATTTCAAAAGAGGGAATTCGAAGAGAAACTAAAATCTTAGTAGTGGGTCGGAGAGATGAAAAATTAGAGATTGGGCATTATTAAGATGGGTGAACAATTACAGAGACATAAACCATTCATTCATGTTATTTTTTTGGCGGATGTTGAGGCAATCTGCAGGTTCAATGCATGTGGTTGGCTTGGCTATTTTCTTCAGCTAATAGAGTTTAATGAGGAGGTTGCAGTAGAATTCATGAGTACATTTGAAGAAGGACAAGCAACTATATGGGGATTGACAGTTGTTGCTACTGAAGAGAGAATTGTGGAAGTTACAAGGTTACCAATTATGGGAAAGCATTATCCAAATGAGCATGACACCAGGTTATCTCAAGCTCAATTCTCTAGGTCGGGTGATCCTCCACTTGAAATTACTAAGCAGGGGTGCAACAAATTGTCCCTTCCACAACCATTTCTAGAACTAGCTACGCACATCATTAGGTATTTAACTTGTGAAGGAATATTTTCAAACCTGCATGCTCATCATTTTAAGCTACTTAGTTGTATCAGACATAATCTTCAGGTTAATATTCCCAATTTTCTTTATAATATGCTAAGTATCAGTGGTGAGGAAACTCAAAATGGAAATGCAAACTCCATTATTCACCATGCCCTGATCAAGCTTTTGGTTGAAAAATACCTTAGGGATGTTTCCCCCATGTCATGGGCAGAATTTGTCCAATCCAAAACTTTGCAACCCCAAGTAATTCCTATGGTCCAACCTCTAGAAGATGCAATAGAATATTTCAGCCCTACTGAAGAAGCAGATGTGAAAGAAAAAGAACCAGAATTGCCCTTAGAAAACCAACCTCCTGAACCTAATCCAGCACCAAAACTTGCTAAAGAGCCCTCTATTGAATATATTCCTGATGACTCCCCTACGCAGGCAGAACCCCATCATATGGAGGAGCCTCCTAATGAGCAAGAACCTAGCAGTAGCATGCCACATAATGATCAAGGAATGTGTGAACTAAGCTCTGATGTAATGCAAGAGAGCATTCCTATGAATGTTCAATCTACTCCTCCTCAGCATCTTGTATATTCTAATGTATCCATTATACCTTACCAATCAATGTGGTTCACTGACTTCTTCCAGCAGACTGCTAAGGAGAAGAAAAAGAAGGCTCAAATGCAAGGGTTCCCTTCATCAACAATTCAATCTATCCTCTTTCATCTATACAACCATTTTATCTTTCAGAAAACATGGTGGAAGTAGGAAAGAAATCAAATGCAAAGGGAGATGTTTGAGAAGGATGAGGAAATTGAATCTCTCAAAGAACAACTAAGGAAACAGAAAGAGAAAATGGACAAGGCTTTAGGACAAGGCTTTAGGAAATACAATGCTTGAGGACAAGCATTCTGTTAGTAGGGGGAAAATGATGAGTCTAATTATTGCCTCAATTTTATTATGATCTTCATATTTTGTTGATACTCTGACAAACATTTTCAAGACATTTTATGACTTATACTTATGTGAACCTATGCCAAGTAGAGCTAAAGCCACAAAATCTATGGGTAGCTTGAGTGATATGTTTTGCTGACTATTATAAGTATAATGCAACACTTCATATAATTATTTTAAGTTGTGTTCTAACATTTAAGTAGGAGTTGAAAATGTTGACTTGCATATGTGTACCAAATGTTACTAACCTTTCAGGTAAACATGGAGCGATATGAAAAGTGGTGCATCTGCATTAAAGGAGCATTAGAAGACCAACCATGGCGAGAGAATCTAGCACGATTCCGATGGATATGTCGAGCTTTGAAGGAGTTGATGTTCTAGAGAATATAGGGAATTAGTCCTGTTATATTTCCTCAAAACTGTTATTCTGTTGTTAGCAGTAATTTTATTATGTCATGGTTGTTTTATCTCCTCCATATTTGGTGAGGTTTAATGATACTTTTTTGTTATGTTTTCAATAAGCGTCAATCCTTGATATAAAGGGATTTTGACTGATTTAGTAGGTAATGAAGAAAGATAAAATTATGTATTCATGTTAGATGTAGTTAGAGTCACCATTTTTTAAGTGTCTAAGACCCTTGCTAGTTCATTATTTTGAAGCTCATTCAACGTGTTTCCTTGAGAGTCTTTCCCTGCAGTAATCCTTCAAGCATTTATGCCCTTCAAAGTTGTCAAGAAATAGCCTTCAAGTTTGTCAAGTTCAAATTCGGCCTTCCTTAGATGAACCTTTTTCAAGGCTCATGTCTCACCTGAACCACTTCGAACCACTTTGAACTCCAGTTCAAAGTAGTTCGAAGCAGTTCAATGAATGTTTTCTTTTCTAACGATTGTTTTTTGCAGGTGGGCCCTGGCCTACATCACCTTTTGGCAGTGAACCACTTCGAACCACTTTGAACTCTGGTTCAAAGTAGTTTGAAGAGGTTCAAAGATAGATTGTGGGAAAAGTCATAAGTGAAAGGACAGTTGATGGGACACATGACATAAGTTGACAGCAAAATGATGGTTAATTTTTAACGAGGGGCAGTTTTGATTTGATGGGAACAACGAAGCAAATCTTGAATTAAGTTTTGGGTGATGATTAATGAAATCATTAGCACAAGCGGGAGATATCATTTGGGGAATGGTTAATAATGATAATAAAGATGGCATATTTCAAGGATGTCCTATTACTGAGTCATCACTATTCACATCATTCGAAATTAATGTCCCCAACTAATGCTCATTAAAGTCAATTTTTAGCGCATTAATCTTTCAAAATATAAACAGCTCTGTAAGTCTTTCTTTCCTATTAATTTTCTGTGGAGTCTCAGCTGTGAGAGAAGAATTTGTTCTGAGTTTGCGTAAAACAGGTAGCTCCTAAAGCTCTTCTCATTTCCTGTTGTTGTTTAATATATTGATTCAAGAGGGGGGGCACTTTTGTTTTTATTCCTGAGGGAGATATGAGGTCCAGTATGCATTTCTTTGGAAATGTCAAAAATATGCAATGTCGAGCTCCCATTGTCTCAGACACAGACCTCTTAGGGATACCAGTAGAAAAAATGGCAATTGACCTCACAAGTTATGCAGCAGAAGATCATAGTTTAGAGTTCCTGTCAAGTGGATTATTAGAAGTCGTGGCTTTCCCACCATCAGCTATATGCCCAGAATTGGTTCAACAATGTATTAACCGATATGATGTTAAATCTAAGTTCATTACGAATGCAAAAGGCCAAACCCTTGTGCCAATCAATAGGGAGACTATTATGGCTATTTTTAAAATCCCAGAAGAGTCCCTCGTCAGTTTTACTCCCACCCATTCTCTAGCTCAATACAAAGAGAACGTAGATAAAAACCGAAGTCATGTGGCTAGGAAGTGGACTCAAACCAATTACAAAGGTAGGTCTCAGTTACCTAAAGTTCTCACCAAAGATCACATGAAACCTCTTATTCATGATGTGATAGTGTTGCTTCACTAGATTAAAGGTTTAGAATAGGTTCTGCTCTATGAGGAGTGGATGTTTCATTTTATAGAGATAGTCTTTGAAAGGGGGCAACATATTGATTGGGCGGAGATTATTGCTAGTTCCTTGAGGGACCAACTTAAACAAGCTTAGGCCATTAAGAAGGATTTTTTTATGTCTTCCTATTTGATGTACTGTCTGGAATGCACACAAGATTTGTCTTTCATTCAATAGGTTCCTTGGAATGAAGATCTTTTAATTTATGAGTACTTTCCATTATTAAGAAAAGATAAAATTTTGGAAAATTACAGGAAGGTTCATGATGTTTTCCTAGGTAGATTGTGTCAACAATTGGCAAGAGTCCCAAACCAAATAGTTTCATTGGAGGCACAGAAACTAATTCAAGCCTATGGAAGTCTATTCATTCAGTTCCCACATTTCACCTACACCCAGGTTGGAGGCTTTCATGATGAACCTCTCAGGCTCCCAAGGTTTGCTTTCGACTATTTTATTTTGGTAGAAGTTTGCAAGAAACTATTTGTGGTTATTAAAATTACCCTACTTGAAGAAAAATGGCCTTCTATGTTCCTAATCAAGATTAGCAACTTGACCTGTAATAATATGATGGATGGTTCAGTGATAGGAAGCAACTTGCTAAGTTTTCATTTGCAATTTTATGAATTAAGAAGGGATTTTGACAATAAGGGCTTCGCTAGATAGGTTCTAAGCATAAGTAATTATCCTTCACCCAATTTTCACCTTGAGGACCTATGGGAAGATCTCGGTGATGAGGAGGCAATCTAGAAAAGAGATCACTCCAGACTTGTAATTCCACAGATCAAAATGTTGCAATTAAATTTTGATATTAAGGGTGTAGAAGAGGACAGTTCTAAAGCCACAAGTTCAGAGGTTAGCAATGTAGAAGTAGGAAGTCCCCCTGAAATAGATTGGAATAAGAAAGAAGAAGATGATATAAATTTGAGGGCCCGAACCATTTTCAGGGTCACGAAAAAATGGTTAATAGAAAAGAAAAAGAAAGGAGCTAAGAACCCCCTCTTGAAAAGCATAGTGCAGGATCAGCCTTAAAAAATGTGAAACATGCCCCATCTAATGTATCTCTTGTGGTTCCAAATGTAGGTAAAGTTATGTCCCCTAAGAAAAAGGTGATTCCCGATGGGCATCCTACCGCACCAAGATCGAGGCCTAGAACAAGATCAGAAAAGCATTGTCAAATGGCATCCTTGGGATCAGACTACCTAGATATCGATATTAATGATGATGACATTTCTTTTCCAGTGGATCAATAGGAAAAGGTTCAAGAAATCCTTACCAGTGGCATGGATGTTCCTCAAGCTGAGAATACTCCTATAAAAACTCCTGACAATCGGATGGTCACCAATTCGGTTCCTCCCTGGCTAACTGAGTCAGTGAATAAGAGAAAAAATTATAAACCCATTTCACTTCCTCTGAAGGAGATCGTCACTAAATATGCTACCCAAACCCCCAAAGCAAAAATAATGAAGAGTGACGCTAGGCTCTCTACCGATCCATCTACTAGAAAGGTAACTATAGAAATAGCCACTTTCAGGCCCAAAGAGGGAATTCAGGAACCGGAGGCTGAAGACTTCAAAATCATGAAAATGGAACTTGGTGTTCTAAATAGGGATTCTAGGGATCACCTATTTAAATTCTCAGCTGATCACATACTCAGGTAGTCACAAAAAGATGGACGGGAGAAATGCGAGTTGAAACAGCTGGTCTCTACCATGGCTGAATTTCTTTCCTCATTCACTGATGATGGAGTACTACCACTGGCCCAGTCTTCCCAAGACTTTGATCTAAATTCAGTTGAAAGCCAAAGGTTAGTGAAACAGATGCAATAGGGGAGGGTTCTGATGGAGGTCATGAAGTCTTGGATAAATAATGTTATAATTGAAGGAAGTGCTTTCATCTGTGAGTTTATAGCTACTTGTCTAGATGGAGAAGGATTACTCGGTGAGGTTCAAACCATGGTTCCAAGCTGGGAAATGGAGGAAGAGAAATGCACAACGATCGTCATATAGGTTGAAGAAATAGAAACCTATGGTGTGACTCAATTCTTGGTTGAGAATCTGATGAAACTAGTGGACCCCTATATGCTATTTATCCTGAAATAGAACTTTAGATGGAAAACTACGATGTTCAAGGCTGCAATCTCTCAAGCCAAAGCAATCAAGAAAGAGGTGATGGATATGCATGTGGATTCTCTTAAAGACATCAAAATAGTGAATCCCTCAAGTATTCTACAAATTGACGAAGGTAACAGAGATGGTAATGCCATGGTCAAAGTCTTTACAGACACCATGAATGTTCTCAAGGAAAATGAAGCACCTACATTTCAGGATTTCACTAGAATTGCAAATGTGGAATCTATGTTGTTGCTGAACAGAGGTCAGTTACCTAAGCAGGTGGAGAGGATCAAGGAGTTAATGTGGGAAAAGAATGTGACTCGGGTGAAGCTAACAAGTCTAAAGAATCTACATTTCCAACCAGCCCAGGAGTTGGTGAACGTGTTTCAATCTTGGAAGCTCGTACAGATCACCACGTCAGAAGGCACCATAGTTTTCAGGGCAGCATTTTCCTTTCTTTATGTTTTAAATGACACATGTTATAAAACTCTATTTTTAGTTATGTAACTATTTTAAATGGTTTTTTTGGTGTCTGAGAGGTCGGGTTTTTCTGGAGGCTCTCTCAGACTTGAAACTATTAATGCTGGAGCATTGAATAGTTAAAGGGTAGGAAAGGACAGATAGGAAATAGATAGTTTCTTTTTGAAAGTAGTAGTTAGCATAGTCTTTTAAAATTCTGAAACAGTGGATGAGTGATTTTTTATTAGACTTTGATCCAATATTATATGAATGCATGGTATGGTTTAGATCTTTGAATCAAAATCTAGAATGTATCGATTGCTTTGAAAATTGATACATTTAAATCTATGCATACGTTATTTATATTCAGTCACTTCTGGTTTCTTTCTAGCTCGTCTTTCTTGAATTATTTTATAGGTTGTTTGTTTTAGAAGTAGTTAATAGATCTCAGTTTTCTTCATAGTTAAATTTAATTTCATGTTGATTCTATAAATCACCTCGATACCCAAGAGTATTTGAGTGGTCCTTCTACACTTTCTGGTCAAAGGTGTATGAATTTACTTTTTGTTAACAATTCGTTGAATATTATACAGGGAAGTTGTACCTTAAAATATAGAGGGAAGTAATTTCTTATGCTTACCCAACTGTTGATGAATCATTTGTCTTTAGAAGTGTAGAATCTTTATTCATTATTCATTTAAAAAGAGGAAGACAAATTTGTTCGCCAACAATTCAGCATAGTGGAAGTTGCTCTGTTTTGTTCTTCATGAGTTATTCAGTTGTGTATCATCTTAAAATGGAAGCACTTCCATGTTAAGAGCATTTATCCCTCTAAGTAAGTGGTTTGGGATCATGTCGAATGCCTTGAATTGATCTTTTCTTTGATCTCGCTTTCTCTCTGCTTTCCACTTCTTTTCTGCACTTGATTTCTTCATTCTAAGTGAAATTAGGGTTAGGATCCTGAGGATTCTCCTTTATTTCCCTCTTCCATGGCTCTATTTTCTAGGTAGGATTTAGAAATAGGTCTTCTTGGCCTTCATCATAATAATCATAGGATTTTATATCTATCCCTGGCATTCTATCCTATTTTGATATCATTTCTAGGTTTCTGGGCATCCCCGAGACCTCCTGACTTGGTTTTGACTGAATCTGGGCCCAGGGTCAAATTCGAGGTTGATCCTGACTAGGTCAGGATCAAGCTCAAACCTGACTAGGTTGGGTCCAACCTCAATTTTTCCCCCCTCATTCAAATTTTCAAAATCCTTGATTTCTGGGCATCAGACTTTCAGGATATTTATTTTCCCGCCTCCTGGTTGGCCATTTCGGGTTTTGGGATGGTAAATCCTCTAATTGCATTTAATATAGGTATATTTTCTAAAGGTTAGGACCTAATTTGGATTTAATTCTCCAAGGTGGCCCCTCTAGAGGATTGTGCCCTAGTTCACTATAAAAGGAGGCCTTCCTCTCTCATTTTATCCATCTCTTAATCAAGTTTCCAAGCAATCTCATGATCAAGGCATCAAGTTTGCAATCTCCTCTCTCAAGATCTCAAGGTGATCAAGCAAGCATCCATTCAAGCATTCAAGTTCTCTTCTCCATCTGATTTCTCCATTGAAGATCAAAGATTCAAGCATTCAAGCCATTGAAGGGACTTGGTTCAAGCATTCAAGATTCATCCTTCAAACCCTAGATCTAGCCATCATGATAGTGTGATCTTCCTTCAAGATCCTTTGTTCCTCTTAAAGATCCATTTCATTCTTCCCTCAAGTTGGATTCCAAGCATACAATCATGGAGGTTTGATTTACATTTATTGATGTTATGTTCAAGCTTTCATATCAACATACTTGATTATATTTCAAATACAATTGCATATCTATGTCATAGCTTCATTGTTAGATCTACTTCTACTACTTGCTAGCATTCTCCATTTCAATTTCAATATTAAGGTTAATTCCAAACTAGGGTTTGACCAAGGCAAACCCCTCAAACAAATAACAAAAACCCTCTTTTTCTTGCAGGTACAGGTGCAAAATTTCAGATCTGAGAGCAGATTTGGATACCCTTTTCGGCGAACTTCCAGGATCTGCAAACAAAGTTAGAATCGACCTTCAAACCAAAAATTTAGTATTTGACCTTTTATGAGGGTCAAACTCGACCTCCCTCAAAATTGGAAAGGATTTCTGGGTTTTGTAGATCTCCCAGTTTCAGTTCAAGGTTGCAAAAATCAACAATTTTTTAGACTATTTGACAGGCTTTTCAGTAGGTTCTTTTTCAGAGGTAAGTACCTTTATCTCTTCATTTCAACATTAGTCATTTACATTTACTTTCCATATCAATACAATTAAAATGTAAGTGTAAAATATTGGCTTTGGGGTATCTTGTATGTGCAAACCATTGTTCTAAGACCCCATCCATATTTTATCCATTACATTTTGGTGAACTTGACATACTTACTCTCCTTTCTTTTGTGGATTTAGATACCCTATTGTGTTAGATTTATGGTTAATCTTATCTTGCATTAAGATTAGGTTTATTTATGCCCTTACATTTACATTTCAAAAATCCAAAAAAATTGCAAAATTTCTTTAAAAATACAAAAACATTTATATTTTCATGCTTTTAGTATTCAACATGTATGATTCTTGTTTTGAGTACTTTGATGAGGTTTTTGTTGTTCAAGAGGATAGATCCCTTAATGAGGTACATGGAAGTGAGGATGAATATTGTTCGAATGAGATCTCCATTGATCCTATTCCTATTTCATCTTCCTCTACAACCTCTTCAATTGACCTTTACAAAGATAAGTTAGGGATTGATGTTAATTCTTCTCCTAATATATGTCTTTTCTATGAGCCTGCTTTAGAGTACAATTTACCTTCTTTCCCCTTTAGGGATCAAGCTTTAATGACTTATGACACTCCTACAATGTGCTTTATGGATAGGGATGATAATCCTCCTATTTGGGATGAACCTTTGGATTTGGATGTTGATTACTCTCTTCCTCATGAAACCATTATGGATTTTCCTCCTATTTGGGATGAACCTTTGGACTTGGATGTTGATTACTCTCTTCCTCATGAAACCATTATGGATAATCCTCCTATTTGGGATAAAACTTTGGATTTGGATGTTGATTACTCTCTTCCTCATGAAGCCATTGTGGATAATTCTACTTTTTGGGATGAACCCTTGGATAAATACATTGATTTATCCCCTCCTCATCAAGAATTTTTGATACAAAAGGATAACATATTCTCTAAAACACACTCCCCTTATCTGAAAGAAGATGAAATTATAAATCCTTCACCTCAATTTATGATTTCTTCTAGTAATGAGGCATTAGCACAGAAAGATAAGAATTCCCTTCCTCTTAGTGGTGATCTTATGGGAAATCAAGATCCTACCTCACAGCCTTCTTACCATAGTGTAGACATGGAAAATTGGCAAAAGGCTTAAATCAATCAAAAAGTGAAATCAAATCATCAAAATAGCATGAAAAATCAATAAATGGAACAAAGGCAATTCAAATCAAAGAAAAATTCAATTAAATGATTAAATAAAGCTTGAAAAGGGGAAAAACACTACGAAATTGATTAAATTCAATTAATGACATAGTTGTTGAAAGCAAAAATCAAAATGAACCTCTTACCCTTCATGGCTAAATTTAATTACTTTAATTAATTAATAAATCATAATTTCCCTCAACAAAGCAAATTGGAGACAAAATGGACACAAATCACTCACTTTTGTTGAAATGGTCCAGCCTTTTGAAACCATTTAAATGATTGTCCCCTCCTTGTCCCCCCATTTATGGACAAAGCAAAGCCAATTGACCTTACCCAAGTATAACCATGATCAACTCACTCTACCCTCTACCCTTGGGAAAATCCTATAAGTAGAAAGCATTTTGAGGCATTAAGGATCCATTCCATATCTTTGAATTGCAGCAAAGCTCTTGCAATTTGCATCCACACCACTCACTTGTCAATTTTAATAGCTTAATTGCTTTGATCATAGTAGATTGTTCATCAAATAGAGCTATAATTTGATTGAATAGATCTTAATTGCATATCATATAGCTTAATTCTCATCTTTAGAGTGTCACTAGTGAGGATCATAACTGAGAGCCTCATTTACCACTTTATTTTAGAGATCCATGAGATGTTGATAGATTAATTGTGCATTGATTAGATTAGTTCTCACTCTAATTCTTGTTGTTCTTAGTTAATCTTGTAATTTCATGAAGGTGAATAATATCATCACACAAATGGCACCCACCGTGGGGCCTTGAGCCTCAAATACTAACAAATTTGTGATTTAAATCATCTTTGCATATGTTTTGTCTGGTTTTCATGTGTTTTCTGTAGGAATTTCCTAAAGTCACGCCTACGGGAGATATATTCACGCTTAGAATCCTTACAGTGTCGCTTCGAAAGCCTGATCTTACGCTTGCTAGCTGGAAACTCACACCTAGAATGGCAAAGCATTCAGCCTTTACGGCTTCAAATCACACCTAAACAAAGGGAAGTATCGCGTATCACTTATTTTCTGTCGCGTTAATTTCCTCTTTGCATTGCGCTTTCCACTTAATATCACGCTTAAAAGGAAATTTGCTCTCACGTAGTAATTGAGATTGTCATGCCTTTGATTGTTAATGTTATGCTTGTGATAATATCTTTATCACTTTAAAAGCTTTTGAATGTCGCTTTGCATTGACTATTTGCCATGGATTTAGGATTATGTTTACACTTTGCATAATAGATTTACCGCCTCTGCTATTATTAATGTCACTTGTGCACTGAAATGTGTTGCATCTAATCAATAAAGTCACGCCTCTGAGTGATTTATTCATGCCTATTAGCTGGAGGATGTTGCCTGCATTTAATTTTCTATTTTCACGTTCAATTTGATAAAATTTGAAAATCTGACTCTCTGTGTTTGTTGTTAACCAGTAAATGAGCAGACATCTGAGAGTGAAAAAGCCAGCAAGCAGGTTCAACAAGGAGGGAAAAGCATTGGCAAAGAAAATAAAGAAGGAGAATCAAGTGCATACAAAGGTTGTCCTTGAATCCACACTAGATGAGGATGTCCAGGTATATGAGAAATATTTAGCTGTGATTGAAGCTTATAAGCAGAAATTTGTGTCTCTAAATTGGATTTATGAACCTTGAGATTAAAGCTTATTTCATTAAAATCTTTTGATTGATTACATGCAAGTTTGGTTTCCCCTCATTGTGAATTGGTTGTGTTGGACTAACTTGTTGGAGGAGGGAGTTGGAGCAAATTGCCAAGGTGAGTAAGTGAAAAATGAAAATCAGCAACTCAAAAATGCCCCTAGCCTTTTGCTAGCTACAAGGAAAGGTATTCTACTCAAACAAGCTTGCATTCCCTTAACTTGTGGCATTGTCATTTAAACCTAGCTTTAATAAGGAAGAAATTGAACCACACATTTCAATTCTAAGAACCTCCTTGTCAAGAGGTTGAAAAAGAACTAAGTGTTTGAAGTGTTTGAGAATTAAAAGGAAAGTTAGGGATATGCTCTTCACCTTCTTGGTGAAACAAACTCCCAAAAACTTTACTTAAAATTCAAAATCCACCTTACTTGCAAAATGAACATGCTAGAGATTTAGTGGGCTCACCTCCCAAATTTTCCTTAGCGAGGCTAGTGAGAGGGACAGCCCAAAGTGGGATACACTTGCTTTTGCCGCGAGAATCTGACCCACTATAAAACAAAACGCATGCATCCTTAATGGGGTGCATGACAAAGGGATTTTAATCTTCTCGAACTTCCTCTAGTAGTCTTTACGGATTGTGCAAAATCATGCCTCGGTGCATGTGGGAAGACCCTTAACATACTTCGGGGATGAGAGATTTTAATTCATTTGAATGGAACATTTATTAAATCCCAGCTAAATTAGAAAGGCCACCTTGTAGAGCCATGTTTACAAACCAATTTGACTCTAGGTAGGCTGTTTGGAATTCATTCTTGTGCTATACTTGTGAAAACATTTGAGAATATACACATTAGTTATTGTTTAGAGACATTTATGTGTGTGTTGCATTTGTTTTTAATTTTCAAAACAAGAAATTTTCAAAAATATCTGATCAAAAGTTTTAAAAAATCTAAAAAATTATACCCTGGTCAGAGAAGTGTCACCTGTACATAAAACAAACCCGCCTATCAGAGGTTCAGTCATGCCTGTGACTTATTAAAACATGCATATACACACTGAAGTCATGCTCAAAGACATTTGAGACACGCCTGGTTAAACTGGAAACCCACCTGGTAATAGTAAAGTGTCACCTAAGAACC
This sequence comes from Chamaecyparis obtusa, assembly GCA_027943335.1. Lineage (NCBI taxonomy): Eukaryota > Viridiplantae > Streptophyta > Pinopsida > Cupressales > Cupressaceae > Chamaecyparis > Chamaecyparis obtusa. The sequence goes on from BSBK01007259.1 coordinate 298,512, forward strand.
CACAGAGGACCGCCTAACAACAAACCGGTGCATGCCTACAGGAGTTTTAGTCATGCCTATGCTTGATTCAGTGTCATCCAGAAACATAAAAGGTCAAACAGAGAGTACTTCTAGGAAAAATTAAAAAAATTTGAATATCAATTTGAATACCCTTTTTCAAGTTTTCTCTTATCCAACTTACAGTCTGGTCAAAAATCCTATTTCGCATATCTGTCAAAATTTTTGCAAAGGATTAGATCCAAGTGGTCTTAGTGTGCATCCAAGGTTCATGCCTGCATTCACTAGATCATATTACATCAAGCAAACCTTGCAAGCTGACAGGACTTATTTGAGACAAGAGCTCCCTTATCCCAGAGATGAAACTACTCTTAGAGTACCATTAAAGTCACCCGAACAAGAAAAAGAAGACAACATGATGTGTCAAGGTAGTTTGGGTGGTAAGGATAATAGTGGCATTGATTTCACCAACCAAGGTAGTGCCAATGGTGGAGGCAATGACATGAATAACCAGAGCAATATTAATAACCAAGGAAATACCAACAATGAAGGAGTAGATCCAAGTGCTCACGGAGTTAACCAAACTCATACACAAAATAACACCGAACTAACGACAGAAGATGCCACGGATGAAAAAGTTAGTGAGGCTGTCCAATGTCCTTATTTCAGAAGGCTCATGGAAAAGGCAATGGACCTAGATAGAGAAAAACATTTCATAGACTTAGCACAAAAAGGTCTCAAGCTTCCCTATGACTTTGATGTCAACCATCTTAAAACACCAAAAGTTGAGGAAAGTACCTTACACATCATGAAAAAACAATTCAAGGCATTTCAAATGCAACTAGACAACATCAAGCAAAGCGGGTCTCCCAAGCCTTTCTCTATAGAAGCATTGTGCCCATTCCCATTTGATAAAAGCTTGGTTATGGTGCCATTCCTGATCAATGTGGTGTTCCCTAAATACGACAAGTACGAAGGAACAATGGATCCTCAAGATCACTTATAGGAGTTTTGTGCATTGAGCTTAGAGTTCATGCATGATACCACATATTTAATGAGATTATTTCCACGAAGCTTAGGAGGCATGGCTATAAAGTGGTTTTCTAAGTTACCCTCCGGCATTAAAACCTTTGAAGAGCTAGCATCAAAATTCGTGGCTCATTACTCATATAACATTAAACATGATGTCACGATGATAACATTATGCAACACAAAACAAAAAGATGGAGAGGCCTTCCTCACTTTTCTACAAAGGTGGAGGATAGTTTTTGCAAGATATCCTAGAAGTGTGCCTAAAAAAGAGAAGATGGATATCTTCATAAACAGTTTGAGTAATGAGTTAAACTACCACTTACGAATGCAATGTCCAAAGACCTTCCAAGATCTAATTGAAAATGGAGTAACCATGAAGGAAGTGTTGGTCAAAAGTGGAGAACTCAAACTATACAAAGATAATAAGAACAACCCCAATAGTGGCAACAATGGTAACAATGGAAATAATCAAAAGAATCATTGGTTTAATAGTAACAGTCATTATAAGAATAACAATAAAGGAATTGTGAATGATGGAGTAGTTGAATCTAGCAACTTGAAGGTGGTCCCCGTTGCTCTTACAAGGACACCTAATCAAGTGAACAATACCAATCAGAGCTCTAATGCACCATCCAACAACAATCACACCAATAATGGAAATCAAGGAGATAATTCAAGGAATACTAAATTTGATAAACACTTGAGGCCAACCCCCACAAGGAACTTCACACCCTTGGGTGAACCCCTTGAAAAGGCATTAAAGGTTCTCCTAGCTAATAATGTCATTACTTTACCCAAAATTCAGCCTTACGAGACAAATGATAAGCCTGGTTGGTGGAGTGCCAATACCCATTGTGAGTATCACAGAATTCGAGGACACACAACAAATGAATGTCTGCAATTAAAAAATGTAGTGCAAGATTTAATTGATAACGGCATGATCACCATTGACGGACCTCCCAATAATGAAGATCATATGGCATTCAAACAACCCTTTTACAAACATGATAAGGGAGAGTCATCAAATAACAAGAAGCAAAGCGCCAATAATCTCAACTTTGCGCCACCTTATGATCATATTGTTAATGCTATAATAGTTAATGAACAACCTTGAAAGGAAGCATCAAATGTCATTACAAGAGGGAAAAATTATAGAATAACCTTACAAGGGATAGCTCCTCAAAGCACTAACATCCCACCATCCAATATTGTAGTCAAACAGTCTTCTACAGCAGCAAGGCCTTATAGTTTGGTTGATCAATTGCAACGTACTCCAGCACAAATCTCTATCTTAGAATTATTGAAGTTGTCACCAAACCATAAGGAGATTTTGGAAAAATCTCGAGGAGAGACACATGTTCCTACTAATTTAGAGACATAAAGGTTTCAACATATGGTAGGTCATCTTGTAGCACCTCATTGTCTTTCATTTTCCGATCAAGATGACATGTTTATAACCCATCCTCAAAATCTACCATTGCATATAGAGGTCTTAATCGAAAGGCATAGAGTCAAAAGAGATCTCATTGATGGAGGGGCTGGTCTCAATATTTGCACATTAAGTCTTGTCAAATCCTTAGGTCTATCTGAGTCTTGCATTGACCCTACAAAGAAAATCACCATTAAAGCTTATGATGAAGCTGAAAGAGCTTCTAAGGGCATGATTGTATTGCCCATCCAAGTGGGACCTGTTAAGAAGGACACCAATTGCCAAGTGTTGAACATGAAATTAACTTATAATATTTTGTTGGGTAGACCATGGATTCATGAGATGCAAGCAGTCCCATCCACGTACCACCAATGCATAAAATTTTCGTACATGGGTGAAGAAATCACAGTTGGAGGAGACTCTAACCCATTCCAATAGTGTAATACACTCAAACCTCCTCATGAGTTATACATTCCACATAACCGGGAAGGAATTATTCAAGAAACCACAATTGAAGATGTTAAAATGAAGGAACTAACACTAAATGTTACTCCACACCCTCCTCAAGCTAGCTCAGCGACATCAACTAAGGGAAAGGAAAAAGTGAGCTACGAGGGCCCAAATGCAATGGAAAGTTCATACATAGCACCTAAATTGGAAATAGTAATCTATAAACCTACCAAAGAAGAAAAGGAAAAAGCCAAGAAAGATTGTTACCAACACATGAGTGAAATAATGAACAACTTTGAAAAACAATGCAAGATTAGTTCAAAAGGGATAGGGGAATATTTTGTTTCTCTATTTGACATGCCCACATCTCCAAAATCACATGGTAAACTATCAAAAGAACATAAGTATAATTCCTATTTTGTAAGGGAAGATAACAAAGCAACATGGGATAAGGAAGAAGATGACGTCCTTTAATGGCTTTACCATGATGAGGAAGATACTTCCAACACTCCCATGGAAAGAATTCAGCATGTAAAGATACAAACTGAGCAATATGGAAAAGGCTTTGATATAATGCAAAAGATGGGATACAAGGGAAGAGGACCCTTAGGCCAAAGAAATAGGGGATTATTGGAACCTATAGAACCTATTTGGAGGGCAAGTCATGAAAAATCTGGAGTAGGTTTTCAATGCAAAGGAGAAAGTTCAAGCCCAATGCAAGATTTTTATCCTCGCATAAATGCCTTAGAATCTGAAGGAGATAGTGATGATTCTCGGGATTATGAATGGGATACTTTATCAGATGAATCATGTCATGACAAGGAAGTGATTTCTATACATACTTATGCAAAAATTCCAAGGCAAGAAGCTCAAATTAGTGAAGAACCTCCTATTCAAAGGCCTAATATTGAGCAAGTACCTACCAATGGAGCATGGATAGAAACATTTTGGATACCTTCAAAGGAGGGAGATTCAAACATTAGTTTTAACCCACTTGTGGCTTTTCCCATGTTGTTTCCCGTAGAGGTTGACGAGGACTCGAGTGAAGGGGACTTTGACCCTTCTTCCATGGATCATCTTAAGGAAGCGCACGTCATAGATCTAAACGATACAATGTACAAACCCTCAAATAAAGTCATGTCCATAACGCCTATTGATGATATTTTACCCGATGAACCCTTACTTTTGATAAATCCGCACCTCATTGATTGGGACCAAACCGAACCAAATGACCTACTTTACTTTTCCAATGACCAAGCAATGAATCACTACCTTAATGCGGTTGAACCCTCTTTCACCAATGAATTCAATACGGACATAATGATAGTAGCAGGGGTTCAATCTCTTAGTCAAAAGAAGAAAAAAAAATAGTAAAAAAATGAAAAGTTCTATTGGAGAAAACCCAACTGTGGCACCATTAGAACCAAAAAAAATAAAATTAAAAGATGTTTCTTTTGGTAAAAACCCAATTGTGGCACCAAAAGAAGAGAGATTGGACACTTTGCCTAAACATGAAGAGGAAAGGTCACCTATACTCATAGAGCCAATGGAAAAGGTCAATATTGGGATAGAATTAGATCCAAAGTTCATACACTTAGCAGCATCACTCACACCTCTAGAAAGAGAAGACTTCATAAAATTCTTCCAAGAACAACAAGTAAACTTTGCATGGTCATATGCTGACATGCCCGAATTAGATCCTAACTTTATAATGCATCATCTGAATGTTCGACCAGGGGTTAAACCTGTTAAGCAAAAGTTGAGAAAAATGCACCACCACATAGCTCTTTTGGTCAAGGCAGAATTGGAAAAATTGTTGAAAGTAGGGTTCATAAGAGCAATAGCATATGCCAAATAGATCTGCAACATTGTACTAGTCACAAAGCATGATAAATCCATTCGTGTGTGTACAGATTTTAGAGATCTAAATCTTGCTTGCCCCAAAGATGATTTCCCACTTTCGAGCATAGATGCCATAGTGGATTTGACAGCAGGACACTCAATGTACTCATTAATGGATGGCTTTAGCAGGTATAATCAGATCAAAATTGCACCTGAAGACCAAGAAAAGATAGCATTTACTTGCCCTTGGGGTACTTTTTGTTGGAATGTCATGCCCTTCGGTCTTAAAAATGTTGGAGCCACATATCAAAGGGCCATGACAACTATCTTCCATGACATGATGCACACATTTTTAGAAGACTATGTGGATGATATATTGGCAAAATCCCACAAAAGAGAAGAACACCTCCACATTTTGAAAAAGATATTTGTTAGGTTGGAGCAATTCAAGGTCAGATTAAACCCAAAGAAATGTGCCTTCGGAGTCCAATCCGAAAAGTTACTAGGTTATATAGTTTCTGCCAAAGGGATTGAAGTGGATCCCGAGAAATTACAAGCTATAATGGACATGGAAATACCTAAGAATATCAGCCAAATGAGATCCTTGTAGGGAAAAATCCAATCCATACGAAGGTTTATCTCCTAATTGGCTGAAAAATGTCATTCTTTCACCAGGTTGCTACATAAGGATACTATATTTATATGGGATGCCGAATGTGATCAAGCTTTCACATTGCTAAAGACTTATTTGATAAATCTGCCCATTCTCATGTCACCAATCAAGGGCAAAGCATTACTTCTTTACATATCTGCTATGGAAAGATCCTTAGGGGTACTTTTGGCGCAAGAGGATGAACAAGGAAAGGAAAGCGCTATCTACTATTTGAGTAGAGCGTTGATAAAATATGAGCTTAATTACACATTTATGGAAAGAGCTTGTTTAGCAGTGGTGTTTGCATCTCAAAAGTTGAGACATTATATGTTGATGCATAAGGTCAAGTTGATTGCCAAGATAGACCCTCTCAAATATTTGTTAAGTAAAACAGCCTTAACAGGTAGAATAGCTAAATGGGTGATGATATTGAGTGAATTTGACATCGAATATGTCAATAGAAAGGAAATCAAAGGATAAGTGATAGCAGATCATTTAGCTGAAAATCCCATGACTTCTACACAAACTATTCAAGTGGAATTTTCAGATTCCGCCATTATCAACATAGAGGCAAAAACATGGAAGTTATACTTTGATGGATCCTATACTCAAGGAGGTTCCGGGGCCGGCATATTATTGGTAACTCCTCAAGGTTACACCATTCCCAAATCCTACAAGCTTATGTTTCTATGTACAAATAATATAGCAAACTATGAAGCACTAGTCATAGGCATCAAAATGGCCTTAGAATGGAATATAAAAGAGCTACAAATTTATGGAGATTCTCAACTCATCATTAATCAAGTCAACAATGAATATAACACTAAGGATGAAAAGTTGATGCCTTATAAGACTATGATTGATGGATGGAAGAAATACTTTGCATTGATCACCTTTGAACACATTCCTAGAGAGAAAAATAGAGTAGCTGATGCCATGGCTACCTTGGCTTCTTTGTTACAAAAACCAGATCAAAATGAGAAGTATGAGTTCTTGGTGGAAGAGTTGGTAAAACTGACATTTGACCTCCCTGAAACCCAAATTGTTGCCCTCTTACATGGACATGATTCCCCTTGGTATGGACCTATATATACCTACCTTAAAGACCAAGTGCTACCCTTAGACCAAACCCGTGCTCAAAAATGCAATTTCATACGCCAAGCCTCCTGTTACTTAATCCTTTCTGAAACATTGTATCGTAAGGGTCTAGACGGGACGTTACTTAGGTGTTTAGAGGAAGAAGAGTCTAAGTTAGCTTTACGAGAGGTTCACAAAGGCATTTGCAGGTCGCACTCAAGCGGGTTAAATCTAGCTAAGAAAATCCTTTGCTTAGGGTATTTTTGGAAGACATTGGAAAAGGATGCTTGCCACTTTGTGAAGATATGCAGCAAATGCCAATATCATGGCGATATGATACATGCACCGGCACAAGCATTACATCCATTTGTCACGCAATGGCCTTTCTATCAATGGGGGTTTGATTTAATTGGCATCATAAATCCACCTTCTTCAAATGGGCACAAACATATCATAACCGCAACAGAATATTTCACTAAGTGGGTTGAAGCGGTTCCATTGATAACGGCAACAGGAAAGCAAATTTCCATGTTTATCTTGAATCATATCATTTGCCGATATGGTATTCCTCATGCCATAATAACAGATAATGGAAAATAATTCAAGAATAAAGATTTTGATGAACTATGTGCTACATTTCATATCACTCACCATTCATCATCAATTTATTACCCTCAAGGAAATGGGCAAGCCGAAGCCACAAATAAGAATATATTGAAGATCTTGAAAAGGTCGGTCAACAAATCAGGAAGGGATTGGCATATGCAAATTAATCCAGCATTATGGGCCTATAGAACTAGCATAAGAACACCCACCGGGGCCATGTCATTCTCACTAGTCTATGGGATTGAAGCAATTCTACCATTAGAGGTTGAAATCCCGTCTTTATGAGTGTCATTACAAGGATTGATCACAGATGAAGACTATAGGGTTGCTAGACTTCAACAATTGGAGTTACTTGAAGAACATCAAACACAAGCTTATGAGCACCTAAAAGTGTACCAAAATAGAATCTCAAGGAACTATAATAAACATATCAAACCGAGAGTTTTTTAGGTAGGAGACTTGGTGTTGAGAGAGAATCCAAAGAATCAGGTTGAGAGGGAAAAGAAAGGCAAATGGGAGGCTAATTGGCTAGGCCCATTTATCATAATATCTTCATTTGGCACAGGAACCTATAAATTATCAAATTGTGATGGAGAGGAACTTCAAGAACCTATTAATAGTATTCATCTTAAAAGGTTCTATACATGAGGTAGATGAAAGAGTATAAAGAGTATTAGATGAGAGAGCATCCTATTTTATTGTACATAGTTCAAAAGAGATCTTGAAAACCCCAAAAACATTTGAAAAGCACAAAAGGATAAAAACATTGAGAAAATTGAGAATGAAAAAAAGAAAAAAAAGAAAAATACAAAAATACAAAAAAATTGAAAAAGAAGAAAGTGCCTTGGTGAAAACCTAGTAAATAGGCACCTTGGTAGCAAAAAAAGAGAAAAAAGCTTGGTAAAAAAAAATAATAATAAAAATAAAATAAAAAAAGAGCTTGATCCATCCAAAGGGTGAAAACTTGGTAAACAAGCACCTTTGGTTCCCTTCAGTTGGTCTTTCCTAGGTTGCATTTGTACATAATGCATCTCATCATCCCATTTGTCCAAACCTTTATTGCATTCATCATTTGTACATAGTCCTAATAAAGCTTTGTAGCTTCATCATTTGCATTGCCCAAAGTTGTCAAAACGGGTATATTCAAACACTTGGGGGCAACAAAGAGCATATCACAAAGTTGGTACATAAAAAGGATTCAAACGAACAACATTCAGTCAGAGTCAAATAGAGAGAGAGTGAGATCCAAATTTCAGGAGAAAGAAGCATATTTTCGTGAACCTTTGATAGATATCATTGTTCATAAACCAAGAAATTGATTACCACAACAAAATCCTTGAGCCTTAATAGACTTTATTATTCGGGATTAAATAAAAATCAAACATCATTAATGATCAAGGTACTTGGAAATACTATTTGAAAATCAAGAAACAATGCAAAACACTTGAAAGATTCTTTTGAAAGTTGGTTAAAAAATCTCTTCGCTTATATTGATTGATTTATATCAAGTCTCTTTAGCTAATTGATGGTATTGGCAATGATAGAGATATGATATTTTATTGCCTTTGAGTGACTGTTTGGAGGAAGATTCATCACCTTATGAGAAGTTGTCTAATGACATGGTCATCAAAGAACCATTGAGGACTATCTCATGAGTGGATGGATTGACCTTTGTTTGTTTACACAAACGGATCCCTTGGCTATTTAGATTTTCTATATCTTAATACCAAAAATCCACTTGCAACATTGAATCCGTTGACACCGGTATTCAGACTCCCATAGTTTGGTCATCCAACTAGTGAGGGTTGTACTTGGTCTAACAATGAGGTTACCAAATGTGATAAAAAGTGGTATTCATATGATCATGTCAATGGGCAGTGGTGATTGTACTTGCTTTCCGGTCCCAAATGCTCAATGATGAAAAATTTTCCTCAAGGCATTTATTTGCTAAAAGTTGGTGACACTTAGGTTGCATTGCAAAGCATATTAGATTCATTGCATTATCTTGTTAGATTAATTGCATTGTCCTGTTTGATCAAATGCATGTGTTTATGGTTACTTTTCCAAGGGAATGAGGGGGTACATCAATAATCTTGGGTAGTTAAAACGTTTATGCAAAAGGGGTTCAATAATAATGTTTGTTCTTAATAAAACACAATAAAGAAAATGAGATTATCTTTTGCATACACACATTGAGCATTATTCATTATCCACATTTACAACAAAAAATCATCCATACATCATGTGCACTCATATAGTTAAGGATAAACTGGCATACATTGAAAAATCAACAAAACATAGGAACATACATGTGCATTTCCATTAAACATCTTACATCCATACATGAACAACAGAAGAGCATCACCAAATTCATACATTTTTGCATACATCTATATATATCATAAAATAAGATACTGCATTCATAGCATGAATTCAAGTAAATGCATAAAATAAAACATCATATAGCTGCATAAAAGATAATCTTATAATCAAACTCATCAAAGAGAATCAAGAAGTATATCATCATATATCATCATCAAAAAGGAGGATCCCATACATCAAATATGTCAAAGTATCATCAAAGTGATCTATCCAATGTTCCAATAAATGAGAATGACATAAAAGATGGACCAACAACACTGAGTAAATCTATCATCATATCACTCAAGAGCCTATAGCATCAGATCCATCTGGCCCTCTACTATCCTGTGGGGGAGGAGCCTATGATGTACCCACTCCATCCTGCCTCTGAACAACCATGACAGATACAAGCTGTTGTAATAAAGAGGTGACCTGGTCCAATCGACCCACAATAGTGGATATCTCTATCCTCATAGACTTTAAACCTCACTCTAATCCATCCATGCGATCACCTTGTACACCCTGTGGCTGTCAAGCTGGCAGAGGCATCTGTGGAGCTCCATCATCCTACTATGCATCAGCCTGTTGTGCATCATCCTACTGTACCTGATCCTGATGAGCCACATCACCATCAGGCTGCGCTAAGGCCACTCTCTGTAACTGTACCAAGGGATCTAATATCCCAAGAATCTGCCTAGCTACATCAATCTGTGCATGTCTCTGAGCTCTCTGATGTCTATGCACTCTATCCTGTCTATCTGCTCTAGGCCATCTAACAGCTGGATCATCCTGTGCTCTATCCTGTCTATCATGACCCAGATCTCATCTCACCTGACCTCCCCCTGCAGCAACCCGAGGATGTCTATGTCCTCAACCTCTCTGATGTCTACCACTCCTCTCACCATCATGACGTCTAGGAATAGGCTCAGTCAGATCAGTAAATCAAGGAAACTTATGGTGAGACCACTAATCCGCATACTCATGTGACATCCCAGCATCAGCCATACCAGGAAGTATCTCCCATCTACAAATAGTCATACCTGCAATCTGACCTAATGCAAATTGATAATCAATACATGGACCCCATAGAGAAATCTTTGCCTGTACTCAAGCATATAATGCATTTCCCTAAGGCATATCCTGAATCTGCCCATACTGTCTCAAAACTCTACCAAAGCATAAGCACTCAATAGTGGTAGGAGTGCACCCAATCATCTAGTGAGGGGCAAACATATATGGTAACTCATCACCATCCTCTCTCTAATGATCACAACTGAGATAAGGATGCCATATAACCTGATCCAGATCATCAATCTGACATCACCAATAATCCAAATGACCCATATGATGTTGTATGACCATGCCTGTATATAAGAAAGCATAGGGATACCCTTGAGGTTGAACTCTATCAAAAATAGGCCTAGTAATGGGAAGATGTTCCCATATCCACAACTGCAGAACAATAACACCCGCTGACAATGAGGCACTACCCTGATAGACTACCTCATGTAAATCATGATACAACTGTGCCAAGACGCAGGAACCCCAATCAAACCGTCGAGGATGAGCAAGTAAATCCTCTATAATCTAGCCCCAACTGATTGAAAAACTGCAACCTCACCGGTCGAGAAGTAGACTGCCAATCAAGGCACCCAAAACTACTGGTAATGTCAAAAAAGAAGCAAATTGAGGCCATGTAATAGTATCCCCATCTCCAATAGTGTTGTCCCTGAATACTCATCGGCAGACAAAGGAATCATATGTAGAATCATAGTACACCAACTCACCCCTGCAAGGAATCTGCAATAATCGATACACATCCTCTGGCGTGATCATCATCTCTCTGTATGGCAAGTGGAATGTGTTGTGGTCGGAGTGCCATCGCTCCGCCACTGCAATCAATAAACCATGGTTCAGCTAGAACCGTGGGAGATCAAGGAGGAGACTCAAACCACATCTCTCAATAACTCAGAACTCAGCTACAGAGAGTCTCTGACCTAAGTCAATAACCCATGACGCAACTGAACGGACGTATAAAGTAGGATAATGATCCTGTTGGCAAGGTAAAGGAATAATATCAGTACATTGTATCAAGGAATTATCTCAAGTCAATCAAAAGTATCAAGTAATCACACTAAAGTACCATCATTCGTGTCTTTGTGTCCTGAGAATGAAGTGACAGTCTCAAATCATATTGGTTTTCACACTAATTGATTTATCCTATCAGTTCATATTCAAATCATATTGGTTTTCACACTAATTGATTTATCCTAGCAGTTAATATTCAAATCAAATTGACAAATCATATTCTAAAGTAATACTATCCTGATATCTAAACCAATGTTTTGTTGACAATCATAGACCTACACTAATTATCCGACTTTCTCATCAGGGGGTTATCAAATTGTTCATCAGATACGATCAACACATGTGTAAAAAGTATGAAAATTTTGCAAAAAATACATCAAGCGTAATTTTTCTACTGTCAGGCGATATTTTAACCTAGGCGTGACTTAATTTGGCCTTAAGTGACTTTATTATTTTGCCAGGTGATAGATTTTTCCATACATGACAGTGAATTTGACACCGCAACAGAGAGTTTTTCTTAGGCGAGAGTTAAATGGTTAGGTTTCGTGTAGGCGATAACCTATTCGAAAAAGGGTATTTTTCCCTGGGGCAAGGCGACTGTTTTATCTTGCTAGGTGAGACTTAATTGTCTTATAGGTGAGAGAATATTACACGGAGGCGATAATAAAAACCGTAGAAGCGACAGTAAAAGACCCTAGGTGACAATCAATTTTGTCCTAGGCATGATTTCTTGAATGCAAAGCAACGATGAAACATGAAATTGCAATAAATGCTTAATAAATGATCAATAAATGCAAGATCAAAGTTCATAATGACTTACTAGAGGTGCATAATCAGCAGGTCTTGCATATCTCTGACATCTCTCGAATCTATGCTCCCGAATCAGCACAACCATCTCGAAATCGCTAGAGAATCAGAGCAAAATCACCAAGGGTAAAAAGTAAAAATGAATGGTAAAAGAGGTTTCTTAACCTATTTAAGGTATTTTTGACCTAATTTTGACCTTGAAATTAGCCATTAACTTCTCTTAGCATATCAAATCAAACCAAGGCATAATCATACATCGTGGGATATCATCAATATTACTCAGAAACTAAAACATGTTTGCTATATCAAATGTCAATAATCATTTTCAAATCACGCAATTCATATGTTTTAATTTCTGAGGGGGCAATAAGGGTATCAAATCAAAGTTGCAATCATACATCATGAAATCAGTGGGGCATCATAAAAAAATTTGTATCAAGAGGCAGCAATCAATCACATAGGGAATCGCAATCAGGACATAAAGAATCTTTGAATCGGTGTTCTTCACACATCGACTCAAAGAGGGGCATTTGTAGACATGGAAAATTGGCAAAAGGCTTAAATCAATCAAAAGGTGAAATCAAATCATCAAAATAGCATGAAAAATCAATAAATGGAACAAAGGCAATTCAAATCAAAGGAAAATTCAATTAAATGATTAAATAAAGCTTGAAAAGGGGAAAAACACTACGAAATTGATTAAATTCAATTAATGACATAGTTGTTGAAAGAAAAAATCAAAATGAACCTCTTACCCTTCATGGCTAAATTTAATTACTTTAATTAATTAATAAATCATAATTTCCTTCAACAAAGCAAATTGGAGACAAAATGGACACAAATCACTCACTTTTGTTGAAATGGTCCAGCCTTTTGAAACCATTTAAATGATTGTCCCCTCCTTGTCCCCCCATTTATGGACAAAGAAAAGCCAATTGACCTTACCCAAGTATAACCATGATCAACTCACTCTACCCTCTACCCTTGGGAAAATCCTATAAGTAGAAATCATTTTGAGGCATTAAGGATCCATTCCATATCTTTGAATTGCAGCAAAGCTCTTGCAATTGGCATCCACACCACTCACTTGTCAATTTTAATAGCTTAATTGCTTTGATCATAGTAGATTGTTCATCAAATAGAGCTATAATTTGATTGAATAGATCTTAATTGCATATCATATAGCTTAATTCTCATCTTTAGAGTGTCACTAGTGAGGATCATAACTGAGAGCCTCATTTACCACTTTATTTTAGAGATCCATGAGATGTTGATAGATTAATTGTGCATTGATTAGATTAGTTCTCACTCTAATTCTTGTTGTTCTTAGTTAATCTTGTAATTTCATGAAGGTGAATAATATCATCACACACATAGTATTACTTATATCTATTCAAATCCTTTTCCAACTATGGTTCCAAGAGTTCCTTTGGTTGTGTCTTACATTCTTATCACTTCCTACACTTTTACCAGTGTTCCTAATCTTCCTAATCCTAATCCTATCTTTCCTAATCTAATTCCTAATTTTCCATCTGCTATTCCTAGTTTTTCCCACACTTATGTTGAGGTTCAAACTATGGTTCATGATGTAGATGTGCAAAGATTCTTCAAAGTACCTTCTCCATATTATCCGATCCATAAAGATAAAAGAAAAGAAATTTCTCCTTTGAAATTTCTTCATAATTTTACCCCTCACTAGGGGGCAAGAGATATATTTCTTCTTGTCTTTTAGAATCCATTATGTTCCTGCTTTGAGCTTCATTGGTTATTCTTTCATTTATGGTTTGTATTATGATATTTTTTCATCTATTGCTCTCTTCTATTATTCAAGATATCTTTTCTAGGACATGTGTTTTACAAAGGTATCCCTTGCCTTTCATCCCCAAGGGGCAAGGTTCTTACTTCTCTCTCTTTATCTAGGGAACTACTTTCCTTAGCTAAGTGGTAGTTGTTTATATTACAATATTATTTCATCATATTGACAGATGTTTTGACTATGGATAACCTTCTTATATGAGAAGTTGTTGTCCTAAGTCGTCACTTCTTCTCTATGTTGCAAATTATGTTCTTTATAAACTCTTACCCTTGATTGGTGTTGGAGTTGTTTCCCTCATTTCAAAGATTCCTCTTCCTCTTCTTTGCAGGGGGCTTGATGATTGAATCTTTGTTCCCACCTTTGAAAGATGATATTTTATCTAAATCATTCCTCTTTGGTGGGGGTCTTGTTGATAAGATCTCTTTCATTTGAGGATCCTTTTCCATGAGTGACATATCTTTTTCATGATTATCTATATTCTTGGATGTAGGGGTCAGTGTCCTTCGCTAAGCATATGGTGTACATTATTGTAAATAGGATATCTCCTTGCATTATGAAGTAGGTATCCTCTTACATCTTTGTTCCTACACTTGGGGGGCAAGGATGCCATCTCCTTTTGTCTTTTCAGGATTCACCTCTTTCCTTGGTTAAGTAGTATCTATCTATTATGTGATGTCCAATTATACATGAAAATTTTGGTTTGCATTGAGGATCTTTGTCCTTGATCACAACCTATTTTATTGTTTGACATTGGGTTTTCATGGTTGACATATCTCTCACCCTGGAAACTGAACAATGTGCTATCCCTCATAAGGATTACTTTCTTTTCACTTCTTCCATGATATCTCTTTACATTCATCCCTTCCATGGCCTCATAGGAGCTATGACCTTCTTGGCTTGGACTGGGTGTTGATTGAGGATATTGTCTTGATGTTGAAGAAGGCTTTATCCTTGTTCTTTTCTTTCCTTAACATGTCAAAATAGTATGTTTTTGCCATATTAAGGAGGGGGGCATATATAGGGCCTCCCTTGTACTATAGTTTTTATTTTATTTTATTTTTACATGCTAAATCTTGGAAGGTAATGCACATAAGTTGCTAAATCCTAAAAAGACATGCATTTATATGCTAAATCTTCTGATGGTAACGCACATAAGTTGCTAAATCCTGAGGAGACACACATTTTTCAAATTTTTCAATATTATAAATCCTCTTAAGGTAACGCACATAAGTTTCTAAATCCTCAAGGGACACGCATTTCCAGTTTCAAATATGCTAAATCTTGGAAGGTAATGCACATAAGTTGCTAAATCCTGAAAAGACATGCACCTATATGATAAATCTTCCAAAGGTAATGCACATAAGTTGCTAAATCCTAAGGAGACACACATTTTATATTCATAGTGATACAAGAAGGTGGATCTATGAATATTCCAGAAGTCATTAGAAGATGCATTACAATTGCAAGCACAGTTTATGGGTGAACTTGTTGGGCTCTCCCTAAAGGGTGATTCACGGTAAGGTGGGCATCTTACTAGGCGAGGTAATCACTTTCTCTTTTCTCTCTTTTCGCTTTCATGCCATTAGGATAGGATCATGAAGCTATGTTATTTATAGTGTTGCTCTTGTCTTTCTTATGTAATCATTTATGCTTTTATGATAGCTTTCCAAATATGATATTAGTATGAGAAATATTTCTTAGCAAGGTTTCTTATGCTAATTGATTTGGGTTATTTAGTACTAACCCGTGTTCTTTTGGTTTTCTCTTTCCGCACCCTCATGCATGTATGTCGAGTTAGAATCCTTAGTCTGGGGGCTTGTGTCCTTAACTAAGTGTTATTTTATCTCATTGTGAATCCACTTGGATCTCCTCTTTCTTCTCCTTTACCAAGAGTTTTCATTGAGTCCATACTCTTGCTAAAGTGGGGGCTTAATGTATCATCTTAAAATGGAAGCACTTCCATGTTAAGAGCATTTATCCCTTCGAGTAAGTGGTTTGGGGTCATTTTGAATGCCTTGAATTGATCTTTTCTTTGATCTAGCTTTCTCCCCACTTGCCACTTCTTTTCTGCACTTGATTTCTTCATTCTAGGTGAAATTAGGGTTAGGATCCTGAGGATTCTCCTTAATTTCCCTCTTCCATGGCTCTATTTTCTAGGTAGGATTTAGAAATAGGTCCTCCTAGCCTTCATCATAGTAATCATAGGATTTTATGTCTATCCTTGGGATTCTGTCCTGTTCTGATATCATTTCTAGGTTTTTGGGTATCCCCGGGACCTCCTAACCTGGTTCTGACTGAATCTGGGCCCAAGGTCAAATTCGAGGTTGATCCTGACTAGGTCAGGATCGAGCTCAAACCTGACTAGGTCAAGATCAAGGTTGAACCTGACTAGGTTAGGTCTAACCTTGATTTTCCCCCCTCATTCAAATTTCTAGAATCCTTAATTTTCGGGCATCGGACTTTCGGGATATTTATTTCCCCACCTTCGGGTTGGCCATTTCGGGTTTCAGGATGGTAAATCCTCTAATTGCATTTAATCTAGGTATATTTTCTAAAGATTAGGATCTAATTGAGATTTAATTCTCCAAGGTGGACCCTCTAGAGGATTGTGCCCTAGTTCGCTATAAAAGGAGGCCTTCCTCTCTCATTTTATCCATCTCTTAATCAAGTTTCCAAGCAATCTCATGATCAAGGCATCAAGTTTGCAATCTACTCTCTCAAGCTCTAGAGATGATCAAGCAAGCATCCATTCAAGCATTCAAGTTCTCTTCTCCATCCAAGTTCTCCATTGAAGATCAAGGATTCAAGCATTCAAGCCATTGAAGGGACTTGGTTCAAGCATTCAAGATTCATCATTCAAACCCTAGATCTAGCCATCATGATGGTGTGATCTTCCTTCAAGATCCTTTGTTCATCTTAAAGATCCATTTCATTCTTCCCTCAAGGTGGATTCCAAGCATACAATCATGGAGGTTTGATTTAAATTTATTGATGTTATGTTCAAGCTTTCATATCAACATACTTGATTACATTTCAAATACAATTGCATATCTATGTCATAGCTTCATTGTTAGATCTACTTCTACTACTTGCTAGCATTATCCATTTCAATTTCAATATTAAGGTTAATTCCAAACCGGGGTTTGACCAAGGCAAACCCCTCAAACAAACAACAAAAACCCTCTTTTTCTTGCAAGTACAGGTGCAAAATTTCAGATCTAAGAGCAGATTTGGATACCCTTTTCAGTGAACTTTCAGGATCTATGAACAAAGTCAGAATCAACCTTCAAACAAAAAAAATGTATTATTTGACCTTTTATGAGGGTCAAACTTGACCTCCCTCAAAATTGGAAAAGATTTCTAGGTTTTGTAGATCTCGCAGTTTCAGTTCAAGTTCGCGGAAATCAACAGTTTCTGAGATTGTTTGACAGGGTTTTCAGTAGGTTCTTTTTCGGAGGTAAGTACCTTTATCTCTTCATTTCAACATCAGTCATTTAAATTTACTTTCCATATCAATACAATTCAAATGTAAGTGTAAAATATTGGCTTTGGGGTCTCTTGTATGTGCAAACCATTGTTCTAGGACCCCATCCATATTTTATCCATTATAAGTTGTTATGTAACCAGTTAAGAAGAATTTAATGGAAGAGTGATTTTGGATTATTTCTTGTGTTGAGTAGTTAGTAGAAGCCAACCAAGGGGGCCCACTTGGGAGGTGGATTAGATTAAGTTAGAATATATTTTCTTCCTGTAAATTTCCTATTTTCAAATAGAGTTAATGTTTTACTGTTGCAGCATTGCCACTGTGGTTGTTCTTGCGGCATTTGCAGAGATGAGTATAGTGAATGTTTTGAGTTGTTAGATAGGCTTAGATTCATTTCCTAAGTTTTCTATAGTAATTCCATTCAAAAGTCAAGTGTGTTTACTTTCCTACAGCAATAGAATAGATTCCTTCGATACATTTTATCTTCTTGCAGCATAGGTGTTATGACTCCTAAAGGAACTTAGTGCATAAAATGTTCTATCCCATTTCAAGTCTACATCCCTGGGTTGACAATTTAAATGCATTTCATGATGGGGATAGGTAATCCATAGCATAGATATATTACCCTTAAGAGAGACAATGGCATGATTATCTCTACCTATTGTGAGTCTATTCAATAGTTTATGTAGATGTAACGTGGTTATCTATTGAAGGGAAAGAGCATGCAAAAACTCTTGACACAATTTCATCTAGAGCAGAATTCACAAGGCCATAACATGACCCTCTAGAGGTTTCAAAATAAGAATTTAGGAGGCTCTCATTACCCCATTAATGGTTTGTGGATGAAAATCATATTATTTGATACTTTACCTATGAATGGAGGTTGTTGAATTTACATGTCTACCAATTTAAGTTTCTTAGCCACCTTTACCATGCTATAATTAGCAATCTACCTAATTACCTAGAAATTATCTTGACAAAGATGGTTGCACAAGTTTAAAAAGGTAAAGATACTTGGTTTCTCACCATTGTTTGATTGCATTGTTTGTTAAAAGGAGTCTAATAATTTAGTTTCCTAGGATGACTTGGAAGTAGTTTTTAGAGATTAAAAGGGTTAAATAAAGCAACCTAGGTCCTAGGGGTAGGAAATTAAGATTAAGAGAAGAGTCAAGTAAACATGGAGGTATTTTAAAATAGGAATCTAACTCCTCAAAGGGGGAAGAAGATAAGAACTATGAACCAAAAGAGGATTCCTCTAAGGAAGAGGTAGAGATGGTTGTAACTGCAGCCCCTATAATTAAAACTCGAAGTCAAAAATTTAAAAAAAAAACATCCTAAAGGAATTCATGTCCAAACATCTAGGAAATCCCATGTTAATAAAGTTGAAAAGGAAAAGGTGAAATCTACATAAAAGAGCAAGAGTAAGAGTAAAATGGGTAAATCCTTGACCTAGGCTCTGTTAAGAAAAGTACTACTACAAAAACTCCTCCTTCTTTAGATAAGGGTAGTAAGAAGCAAAAATCTCCACAAGATTTGGCCATAATAATCTGACCAAAATAACCTTAGACACAATAACCCCATCATAATCACCCAAGGACAAAATAACCTAGGGTCATAATAACCCATGGATAGAATAACCCGTGGTCAAAATAACCCATGGACAAAATAACTCGTGGTCATTTTAGATCAAGTTAGTAAACTAGAAATGATATGAAATCAATTATAACATTAGAATTTAGATCATGTAGAAGGAATTAAACCAAGTTGAGAGAAAAATTTAAATAGAGGCTATGTAAACTGAAAAAGTAAAACAATATTAAAAGCCATCATGCATATCATGTATATGTTTCTATCTAGAACGGATTATTGTGAATGATTCAATCCCAATGTTTGAAGTGTGGATATTTTTCTAATTCTTATGCCTAATTTTTTCTCCAATTTTCACTACTATCTCTTCATGTGCCCAAATGACCATAAATAGTCACAACAACTATTTATTAAACTAAATTATAAATATGATTGCAAGGAACATAAACAAGAATGAAAAAAGATTAAGTAACATTAATATTCAAGATAAAAAGGGAGTGTGAGGCACCATAGAGGATATTTAGGTCATTTTTAGACCATATATCCATTATATACCTCTAAAATAGCCATAAAACACCTTTAATATGCTTAAATAACCTATAAAATGTTGCTATTCAAGGATTTTTTCCCATTTCTCTCAATTCTTGTGGAGGAAAGTTCAAGAAGGTCTATAAACACATTACAATGTTGATGAAGTATTTACATTTGAGATCAATAAACTGTCTACATTAGCTTTCGTGCCTCAAATAGACATGATTGATGCATTTGAAACAGTTCTACAATCTCCTTCTTACACAAAACATGAGGAGACTCTACAACCCATAATTGATTATTTTTAAGACAAATGGATTGACAGACTAACCAGAAGAGGCAACATATGATCACCTAAGTTTTCAATCAAAATGTGGAATTTCTATTCAACTATTCAAGATTATCTTCTCAAAACCAATAATATTATTGATGAATGACACATAGGATTTAGTGAATTGCTTCAAGCATCGCACAATTCAGTCTGGAAATTCATCAAAGAAATGAATAAAGAGAAGGGTCTCTAAGAGAATAAAATAGAGTAATATATGACAAGATACATTGGGCAATCAAGCAGGAAAAAATACCATGACCTCAAAGAAAGACTAAAAAGATTGGTTGATGGTTATGAAAAACATAACATTTTAGATTATTTAATAGGCATCACTCATAATTTGACACTTTAATTGAAAATTTGAATAATAAATTTTTTTAGCAACATACATGTAATTTATAAATTTTATTTTCCTTTCTCTATATTCTTACAGGGATTTTGTCCATGGGCTATTTTGCCCACATGTTATTATGTCCTTGGGTTATTATGACTAGGTTATTTTATCCAGGGTTATTTTGGTTGGGTTATTTTGTCCTACAACCAATAAAAACAAAAGGAGATTGAAATTATCAAAAAGAAGGTTAAGAAGGATAAGGAAATTCATATGCATTCTTCTCAAATGATAGAGACTATTTGTAAGAGTGGAAAGAAATGAAACCCTTTTGATTCTATTGCTCCTATAGATGAAAGTTCACCCTCATCTCCAAAAAGGAAACATATACAATCTCCCACTTGTGTTTTAGTACTAGAGAACCCTACACCAATCTCATTATTCTCTATAGAATTAGGAGTTCTCACTACTACAAATTTGGAAGAAGAATTATAACCACAATATTATGTTAAAATAACTACTCAAAGACCTAGTTAGCTCCAAATAGCTAGGAAAAAGAAAATAAAGAAGAAGGTTGAGCCTATAATTGATGTTACTAGTAGAGAGGAAGAACAAGAAGAGAAGGGGGATGATGAATCAGTGCCAACATAGTTATATTGTGAGGAAACATAATATGTAATTCCTAGAGTAGGAAAAGAAGAGGTTTTGGGTAATGAAGAAGTTCACAACGAGAAGGGAGCACAAAAGATAGCAGGAAATGAAGATATGCAAGAACACCTAAATCAGTATGAGGAGAAAGAGGGAAATCTTGACCAGTTGGAAAAATTAGCCACTTAAGAGACTCTAGGAGTCATTGAACAAATTACTAAAACAATCCATGATTGGTAAGCTTGTAACATCTCCTCCTAGTTCTTGGCCTTTGATGACATTTGACTTGCAGGAACAAGTTCAACAATTAAAACATCAGAAACTTGAATGGGCTAGAGAAAAATCAATCATAAAACTTTAGTTTGAAAAAGAGATTGAAAGTAAAGAGACATAAATAAAGTGACTGAATGGAAATATGGA